>CM024245.1:13314476-13648507 GCA_013421045.1 Propylea japonica
AGAAAGAATGAATGGACAGACGTTAGCTATAAAAAACCTAAGCGAAAACCAAAAAGTACCCTGGTCGTTGGAAGTTGCTCAGGCGATTCAACGGTAGAAGGTATTGAGAAAATGAAATTTCTACATGTATCAAACCTTAAACCAGATACGACGGTAGAAAATCTCCTTAAATTTCTGAAATAAAAACTTTTGAATCAAGTAAAATGTGAATTACTGTGAAATCACGATTTCCAGAAAGCTATTCTTCATTTTAAAGTCACTATTCAGTAGTGAATACGAAAAAGCTCTAGTATCAACTAATTGGCCCAATCGTGCAAATGTTCGTAATTTTTTTCACCAGAGACCGATTGATGAAACAAGAATAATAGTTACATTGAAGATAGTACAAATAAATATTCAGTGTATCTCAAACAAACTCAGCAATCTTCAGGTGATGTGTGGAGACTGAGAAGCCCGATATTGTCAGTGTTTGTGGAGCATTGGTGTACTGAAGAGAACATCAACGTAATGGTTTTCCGGCTACGTACAAGTTTCGTGTTTTTGTCGTGTATTGCACAAAAATGGGGGCTGTGTTGTTTATGTGAAAGTGAATTGAGAGCCTTTGATCTTAATTTTTCCCGATTTTCCTTGGAAATGGATTGTGAAGTATGTGCAGTGAGGTCATCGCTGGCGAAATCAAATAGGAATTTTAAGTGTTTACAGACCACCTACAGGTGACTTCAAGTTTTTAGATAGGATTACATATGTTGCACAAAAATGTTGGAGCATGTGAAGATTCTGTTTATATGGGGGCTGAATATTGATTTTGTTAAAATGAATTCTAGGACAAAATGTCTCTTTCAGGACTTTCTTGATTGTTTTGATTTATGCATAACATCGCTTGAGCCAACGAGGGTGTTCACTGATAGTAAAGGAAAAACATCTAGTTCAATTGTGGACTATATTTTGACTAATGCAGGGAAAAAATTTTTGTAAAACAACAGTATATGAAGCAAATCTTGCTGATCACAAAGTTTTATCGCTTGAATATTGCACTGCTTTCCCTTAGAAAAAACTGTAGTTAATAACAAGACACAGTGTTATAGGTTATTACCCCATTAGTCTAAATAATGTAAATATTCATATTCAAAATACCAACTTCTTGGAATTGTACTCTGATTCTGACATCAATGTCATTTTTGAAACTTTTATTGGCACTATCAGGTCAATTTTGAAGAGTGTTGCCCATTGAGGCATACTACTGATAAAAATATTTCCGAAAGTTGGATAACACCAGAAATTAAACGCTTCAGCTTGCATCTCAAGAATCTTCATTGAGTGCATTCTAACTTGAAGACACAGCAGTCGTTAGGTCTACAAATCGGCTAAATATATTACAATCAACTTCTTGACAACACTAAAAGGTGGTACTATGGAAATCTAGTTGAAAATTCTAATCAGAAAAATAAGCGACAGTCTGGAAGTGGGAATGTTGAAAATTGGAAAATCGAGCGATGCTCGTGAAAAAATATCTTTGAATTTAAATGGAAATGTGTGTACGGATTCAGGTCAGTGGCTGCAGCTTTTGGCAGTCACTTTTCTACGGTAACCCGCATCAAACTCATGGAGTTTTATGGGGAGGGGAAAACGCTCTCGCAATCATGCACAAGTTCGAAAATACTAGACGTAAATTTTTTTTTCTTTCCAGTCACGGAAATGACATTGTTAATGTTATAAAAGCACTTAAGAACAAGAAATGTACTGGTATTGACTCCATTTCTGTGAAAGTTCTCAAATCCATTGCTGATTCTATTGCTGATCATTTTGCTCATTTGGTGAAATTTATCTGTTTCTTTCCGGTAAATTTCCAGATGTTTTGAAGAAGTCTACTATAATACCTGTGTTCAACAGAGGGTGATCCGGATAGCATAGCAAATTACAGGCCTATATCTATTTTAAGTAATTTCAAAAGATTTTTGAACGGATAGTTTTCAATAGAATGTACGATTTTTTGAATAGATTCAACATTATACCGAATCCCAACATGGATTCAGGCCTCATCGGTCAACACAAAAGTGCGGCGTTTCAATTTGTGAGGGCGGTGTACAAGTGTTTGGATCGCGGTCTCTGCGCTGTGTGTATTTTTGATTTGTCACGAGCATTCGACTCATTAAATTTTCGTTTTTGTTGCGTTAAATTTTATAATGTTGGATTCAGGGGCATATTTTTGGATTGGTTGGAGAGTTATTGAGCGGTCGCTTTTCTCGGTGAAGGTAGGAAAACACATATTCTAATGAGTATGGTGTTGATATGGGAGTTCCACAGGGCTCGGTGCTGGGACCCTTATCTTTTTGCTTTTCATTACGATTTGCCAGACTAGATCGTTGAAGCATTAGTATTATTATTCGCAGACGTTGCTCATTTCTGTCAAAGCACGGAGCTCTGGGAACTGAAGTTGTTGATTTATCTATTTTTCGAATGTTTACGAGTGGTTGTCGAATGAATGCGTGGTGGTCAACGTGGAAGGAAAAGACTGTTTGAATGTTCTCATTGAACAAAACAAATAAAGGATCACTTAGTGCTAATCCCATCAAAATGGCTCAATAATATCCAGAGAATATACGAAATTCCGGAATATATATGCGCCGGGTCTTGCGCTGGAAGTAGATGTGCAACACGGGTTCGAGCGGAATAGGGGTAGTTTTACATGTAAATTCCCATAAGAGAGAAAGCCACTCGATTTTGCAAGAATGGTCAATTTTGAAAATTTTTCTAAGTCCATTTCAAGGTCGGATGCTGAGTGGACCAGGGGGTGGGAGAGGGGTAGGAGGGTAAGGGGGGTAGGAGGGTGAGGGGTGAGGGTGAAGGGTGAGGGGTGAGAGGGTTGGAGGGGTGAGGGGGGTTGAGATGACGTCACTTTTTTCTTCACTTTGTCACAGATGACGTAACACTAACATAAATTTTTTCACTTCATCAGGATTCGAACCTGAGACCTATGGATTTGAATCACACGTCTTAACCGCTATGCTACCGGATCAGTTGAGTAAGGAGCGAAATGAGTGGTATAGTTGATACATCGTGTGTAAGCGTCGTGTACGTAGACATGTGGATTAGTGTCAGTGGCGGTTCGACGAAAAGGTAAAAAAGGGTGGGTGTTAGAATTCCGACGGCTATGATCCGAGGGCGCTGAGTCTGCGACCGAAAATCGCGAGGGGCTCGGGGGGTAGGGGTCAGGGGTCCGAATTTCTGGCCCCAGGAGCCTCGCTTGGGATGTAAATTGGTTATTCTGAAACGCCGTTGATGATGAATATTTTGATATCATTTTTTTTTTATGAAGTAATTTCCGTAGGATATTAGGTTATCAGGTCCGACCGCAATTCTTGTGGGCCTCGCGTCTGTTTACGACATATAAGGAAGTTATTTTGAAACGTGGTTGATGATAAATATTTTGTCATCATAAGATCCGAACCGACACGAAAATTGTACAAGTTCGATTCAGAGGGGGGTGTTGAACGCGGATGGGGTTAGACATGAGAACATTTATTCCAAGTCAATGTTATTTATGTGGTTCATAGAAAAGATCTGAACGCGAAAATTGTACAAGTCCGATTCAGAGGGAGGTGTTGAACGCGAATGGGGTTAGACATACGTTGAGAATATAAATTTTTCCAAGTCCCATTCAATATGGGATCAATAGGGATCAAATGATTCATAATCATTGCCCTATTAATGTTTTCGTGTGGAAACAGGATGTTGACAAGTCTGGATTCGATGGAATTCCACTAATTAGAATAAGATGATAAGATTCGAGCAGGTAACCGTAAAAATGAAGAAAAACGTTTCCATGATGGGATCAACAGGAAATGTAACCACAGAATAGTACCTATAAATGAAAATGTAATTCTGTGTTAGATCAGTTGACTACAATAATCAATCATCATATTTCGTCTTCATGTTCATATAAATAGATGAAAATTTAGAGTTTGATTCAAATCAATAAGACATGTATAAGTTCAAATGTATTGGAGCAACTCTTATAACCCAAATTGTATATCAGAATCAATTAGGTCATTATGTTAATGGAATATTCACAGACTTCTTCGAATGTGATATTATATGTATCGATTGCATGGTGAAGAAATTTGGGCATCTGGATCATGAACCAAAAATAAGTTTCACATAGAAGTGATTACAGCACGTGATGAAGATTTGAGATACTAGTGGAGCGATATATGAAAAAGTGTAAAATGTGTTCTCAAATATTTGCCACACTTGAAGAAATTCAACCCTATGAAACAGAAGGTCATAATGTTGTATTTTATTAAAAATTGATGTATTACTACTTAATAAAATCACATATTGAATAATTGTTTTATTCATATTAAACATATCTCTCTTATAAATCAAAAAGTATTTTTGTCTCTATATAAAATCAAAATATTCAGTATGGATAGATTTCGTGAAGGATTGTGTGGAAGGGGTTATAATAAATAAAAATCGATTTATTTCAAATACATGTTTTATTGTTTTTACAATCATTCATCATTGATCAAAGATGTAAGAATTTTATAAATTCATAATAATTGTATTTTGTGCAGGTATAGGTCTATATTCGGCATGATCGTCGTCGTCTTCTCAAATTTCCTGATATTCCTTTATCCAAAATACTTAGAATCTTTTTATGATCCTCATTCTTCTCAGGATCAAATTCGAAATTAATTTCACAATTTTCAATTCCCTCAGTATATAATGAATTGATATGAAATCTCCACAATATGCTGCCAAACTCACCATTTCATCCAAAAATGCATTCAATTGTTTATATCTATTCCAAATATTATTTTTGGAGTAACATTTTTGAAATCTATCATGTCTTTTCTTTCGGTTGAACCAGACAACAGCATCTGTACATTCATTATATCATAGGATGAAACGTAACCAAAATTAATTAAAATTAGATTCACTTCATTCAAGGTCACTTCATTTTTATTGAACGATGATTTAATATCTTCAATAAATGCATCATTTTTAATTTTATGTTCAAACGCTTGTCTTATTATAGTTCCTGGTGCACTGTATTCCACTAAATCTCGAAAAATTTGATTGGAGTGAATAATCCTAAATCATTCAAAACTTTTGAAAATTTTCACTATCATGATATACCAGAGCAAGATGCAGTTCTTGACATAGATAACTATAAAATTTTTTAGATTTCTTAAATTCATAAACTTCCATCATTACTCTTAATATAACTATATTGTGCTGACTGAATTCTATTTTTAGTATACATCATACTTATACATCACCATCCCACTATTTATTTAATCTGTGTTGCTAACAATTATTTGATTCGCTATAATCATATTCAAAATATTTTTCAATTGTTGTAGTAATCCATCAGACTGACATGGTATATTTAATAGTGATTCCATTTCAAATTTATATGATCCAGTTGCTCTGTTTGAAATTCATTGAATTCATGAACCATATCATCCTTAATGAAATATATAAATCCATCAATATCTAAACACTGATGAAATATTATGGTATTCCAGGAAATATCTCACTTATATATTTAATTGATTTCCTTCGTAATGAACATTCATCAATTTCAGCACAATAAATGTTATCGTAAAAGACATATGTTTTCCCTGTATAACTATTGAAAACACCTTGAATTTTAGCATTATGGGGGAGTCCTAACCATGACAAATGATCACGTTTTATCACTACAAAACTGTTTGAATCAATTCTATAAAATAATTATGATGAAATACTCCAATTTCACCATTTGGTCTTTGATATAAATTGATTGAGTCCTTCTTGAAATTATATGACTTAAGGGTATATACTCAAGGGTTTTCAATGGAGGATGTATAATCTTATCTACGAGTGAAATTGTCCATACCCATCCATTATATAGTAGATAAATATGATTATTCATAATAACAATCGTCTTAATTTTGTTTTTTACTTCACATAAATTAGGTTGAGAATAATTTTCAATAGATTTCTTTGTAGTTGGATCTGATTTTTCTGTTGTTTGAGAGGTTTTCATTGTGGGTTGAGTTGTTTGGTTGTAGATTGAGTTGTTGGTGGGGGTCCATATAGGGATTGTATTGCATTCAAATCATCTTGTGGTAATATATTATTTTTTATTTTATCTTCTGAATAATAAGAACTCATAATAGCTTTATTGTCTGCGGAATGAGCTAATCCAAGTGCATGACCTATTTCATGAACTAAAACTAAATATAAAGAGGTGAATCCTGAAGTGGAGGACCAAGTTTTTTGAACCATTTTTTTCACTATCAATATGAATTTCAACACACCGATCGTTTTCAGGAAAATATGCATGTCCCAATACTGTTCCAGGACCATCAAATGAAGATATATTCACGATTACCATCACAAGTTTTTCCTCCTGTTATGTTTACCCGAACTATATTTGATGAGAATATCGGGGTTTTTATCATTTTTGGAAAATTTTAATCCAGAATTTACACCCCAAATTTCAAATGATTTAGATGCTATATGTTCATCATCCGGATTACCTCTTAGGAATTTCCATGTAATTTGTTTTTTCGTCCATTTACTCCTAGCTATGTAAGATTGATCGAAATCGGAAACACCACATCTCGGCTTTTTCATTAATTCGATAGTTTCACTATTCAAGCTACCAGTTTCCGAAAGTTTGAAATACTCTTGAAATTTCAAAATCGATTCAGTTAATCGTGAATTATCAGATAACTCTGTTTCTGATTATTATTTTGTATTAAATATCCATACTTTGTTAAATATGATTTAGCAATTTCCATATCATCATTCGATGATGAGAAATGAAATGAAACCAATGAAAACAAGAAAGCTGTTGTGAGGAACATTACAACTAATATCGATGAAACTAAACTCTATACTGATTAGTATATTAGAATTTCAATGTATTTAAACATTTGAGAATTTTTCATAAATTTTTTGACGATGTTCAGGTTGAAGAAACATATCTAGTTTATCCCTAAAGGCTAAAGCTCTCAATTTAAAACGTTCATTATCCCTCGCAAATTGCTCCCAAAGACCTTTTCTTGCCTGCCGATAAGCAAACGACCATTTAACCATGTAATGAATTGTACACAATTTAGCTCTTTCGGCAAACTTAACTTTCTTATCTCTATCGTCTGTTCACTTCTTCTAAATTCGTCATAATATATCAATAGATACTTCAATGAATACTATAATACTGATCCTTGGGGTTTTCATCTAGTGTTTTTAAGGAAAATCATGATGAATATCATATTATAAAAAGAAACTTTGAATAATGACTCACTCAATCTAGATGATTGAATACAGAATCCTGGGAAAAATATCATAGTATATAGATATATTGAAATATTCTTGTGATAGATATTATTCAAAGGGTCGAGCTAATTACATGTTCAAATTCCTCTAAAAAGGTACAAAATGACATCAATGACTCTACGTTATGACATGATAAAATATTTCCCTATTTCGGAATAAATACCTTCAACTATTTTTACTATAATTGTCGATCATTGCAGTCTTTATTATTCTGTGGGGGATGTCCCGGCGCACAAATTCCTGATGGAGCACATTCATTAGGTACATATTTAGGATATGAAATAGCTTATTGTGATGGACTGTACTATACTTTAATATTCATTGTTACAACTAACTAAAGATATCTATTAAATTGATTTTTTTCTAATCTTAACACTCTCATATCATTGAAATCTATTGTCTATAGGATTACTTTCGAACCTGATATCATTCTCTTCAAATTAATTAGATACATATTTAACAACTTCTACATATACCTTCTCTGATTAAAATCTTAGTTAAATTTGAATGTTTTGATGATATGATAAGGTATTCAATAAAAAACAAAAAAATATTTGAAGAGAGTTTTAATCTATAAAAAATTATAAAAATTTTTAGTTATATAAAAAACTTCTTCTTATAACAACATACCTCTTCAAAATCCATACTTGGCGGATTTCTCCACCATAACGTCATAAGGGCCGACCGACCCATTTTTGTTCTCCCTCAACCACCCCTACTGGATTCAACTGTATCGAGTTTGTGGATTTCTCTTCCATCATAAGCCTCACCGGCCCATTTTTGTTCTCCCTCAGCCACCCCCACGGGTTTCAACTGTATCGAGTTTGTGGATTTCTCCTCCATCATAAGCCTCACCGGCCCATTTTTGTTCTCCCTCAGCCACCCCCACGGGTTTCAACTGTATCGAGTTTGTGGATTTCTCCTCCATCATAAGCCTCACCGGCCCATTTTTGTTCTCCCTCAACCACCCTACTGGATTCAACTGCATAGACACTACAGATATCGATCTGAAAATAGGAATAGTATTTAATATTCTATAAAACGATAGTACACCATGAATTAAAAGGTATGCTAAACTTTCAGATGCAAAAAACAATAGAAACTAGAATGAGGTGATTAGAATGGATAAGATTAAGTTTTTTTTGTGAGCTGAAGGCTACAAACAAATTGTAGGATTTATTATGATATATCAGTTTGATGCACAATTCAATTCAGAATGAACAGCAGTATCTAATGGTATATCAAAAGGATATAAAACTAGTTCACTCATAGGTTAAAATCGTATCTGAAGATTTGCCATTTAGGGAAAAAAAACTAACGATATCCCATCGAAACATAGAAAGAAACAGCTAAGTCAAAGTTGAGAACACCAACAAAGCACCCGTTCACGTATAGATTCCGATCATTCTAAGAAAAGAAGTATTACTTAATCATATTTCAAATAAAATGAACTGGTTTTGAAGGCAAAAAAACGTGAAATTAACATTCATGGTTTTTCCCTGTACCCTTTCACTAGTAAGATCTCAATTAGAAATTGATTCAGATGATGGAAAATCTAACTCAAAAAGATATTATTTGTTAGTTGGTTCCTCAACCCTTTTCACAACAAGTCATGAGAAAAAATTTAAAACCAATAATGAAATTTTGTTTAGATCTCAATCAGAAAAAATCGTAGTTAAGAATGAGAAAATCGAGACAACTTATATTTGGTTGGTTGGTTACGCATACACTTACAACAAGTCATGAGAAAATTCAAAGCCAAAATAATGAAAGTTTCAACTTACCCATTTTTGTTCTCCCTCAACCACGCCTACTGGATTCAACTGCATAGACACTACAGATATCGATCTGAAAATAGGACATAGTATTTAATATTCTATAAAACGATAGTACACCATGATTAAAGGTATGCTAAACTTTCAGATGCAAAAACAATAGAAATAGAAACTAGAATGGTGATTAGAATGGATAAGATTAAGTTTTTTTTTTTTTGTGAGCTGAAGGCTACAAACAAATTGTAGGATTTATTATGATATATCAGTTTGATGCACAATTCAATTCAGAATGAACAGCAGTATCTAATGGTATATCAAAAGGACATAAAACTAGTTCACTCATAGGTTAAAATCGTATCTGAAGATTTGCCATTTAGGAAAAAAAAACTAACGATATCCCATCGAAACATAGAAAGAAACAGCTAAGTCAAAGTTGAGAACACCGACAAAGCACCCGTTCACGTATAGATTCCGATCATTCTAAGAAAAGAAGTATTTACTTAATCATATTTCAAATAAAATGAACTGGTTCTGAAGGCAAAAAAACGTGAAAATTAACATTCATGGTTTTTTCCCTGTACCCTTTCACTAGTAAGATCTCAATTAGAAATTGATTCAGATGATGGAAAATCTAACTCAAAAAGATATTATTTGTTAGTTGGTTCCTCAACCCTTTCACAACAAGTCATGAGAAAAAATTTAAAACCAAATAATGAAATTTTGTTTAGATCTCAATCAGAAAAAATCGTAGTTAAGAATGAGAAAATCGAGACAACTTATATTTGGTGGTTGGTTACGCATACATACACTTACAACAAGTCATGAGAAAAATTCAAAGCCAAAAAATAATGAAAGTTTCAACCCATTTTGGTTCTCACAAAACAAGAACTGAGAACTTAAAGTTTATGCGGCCGTATTTAAAACCTTGCATCCTTTTTTCGCGAAACGGTGGGAATCTATTTCGTAGTTTTCACTTGTGGTCGGTAAAGTCGGTTATGAAAATAGATAAACCGATTTGACGTCCGGTTAGTTATCTCGTTTTGTACCACGCATTTAAGTAAAAATAATATATGATATGATTATCACAATAGTTTCATGATTTTTTATTCGAACATTTTCGCTAATAACAAGTTCCTATTTCAGGACGTAAATGAGAAGTTAGGAAAAAATAAAATTTGAATCATGCCAATGCAAGGGTCTTTTTCTTCGGAAGTTAGTAGATCCTATTTTGGTTTTCAAATTACGTGTCTTGCCAACCATATTTCATCCTCAAGGTTGGAATATTGGCACCCGTCTTAAGGCACAAATTATCCATAGTCCGCTATTTTTGTAAACAACGATAGTTATGATTGATATAGGAATTTCATAATCAATAATTTCCAAATCCAAATATTTGCAATCATTTTATCCATTTATTATGAATAATTTCAATTTCAAACGACAAATTTTAGGATTGGATGTTACCACAGATGATTTACCTGATTTCCTCAGAGATGAAAACTACTGGTGTAGTATTTGTATAAGACATCCACTATTCACTTCCACATATATTAAAGATTTTTAATGAATTCGCTACTTAAAGATGCTGATTCCCTGTTTTCCTTTTTGTATTCAAAAGCTTAGTTGCAAGTAATTAAATGATCTCAGATCACACTCAATTAATTGTTTTCATTTGTGATAGGTATAGAGTGAAAAAAATCAATGAATATGAGTAAGATTTTATTTTCAGTATGATTTTATATAATATGAAAGGAATGTGTATACTATCGATTGGATGTTTTTTTCTAGTTTTTCAACAAAAACTCAAATCTATTCTAATTAATATCCTTATCACAATGCTGCGGTTACATTTCCTTTGGTTACCTATAATATAAAGAGGCTTCTAGTTCATATTTTTCAGAAACTAGTCTGAAACGTTAACAAATATACCTCGCCTGAGTGGTGTTTTAATGTGATTTTTCGATCTGGTGAGTAATATTCCCTATTAAAGATGATCAATAAATTTTTCTTTCGGGTGTGTTCGAATTCAATAGTAGCTCATCAACTATAATATTTTATTTCATGGGGCACCATCATAACTTTATGATTAAGCTGATTGTTTTTTACGAATTCTATGATTGATAGTATCCGTTTTATATCCGCTTTATATCCGTTTTTTGTTTATGAGTATCCGCTTTATATCCGTTTTTTTGTTTATGAGTATCCGCTTTATATCCGTTTTGTTCATGAGTATCCGTTTTTATATGAAAGTATCCACTTTAGTATCCGCTTTAATATCTGTTTCACATCTTCAACTATCTTCAGATACATTCGGTTACCTTCGGCTATTTCGAAAAAAATATTTTCGGCTATCTTCAGTTATCTTCGTATCCTAATAACGGTATATTTTGGTTGTTATAGTTAAACTATATCTTTAACCTACATAAGGCTAATTAGATACAAGTGAAGGCAATTTTCATTCATTTACATGTCTACTCAATTATTAAACATTATTTATTATTTTATCTGAGACAGACCACGAAGGCTCAGGTCTAAGTACCAGTGTACCGTGGGTGTCGGGTGTCTACTACATTTCCGTTTTATATCTACTTTATATTCGTAGAGATGGCGCTAGTGATAATATAATACTAGATAGTACTCATAAAACTTATTCAAGTATCTTTTTGTAAGTTGAGCGAAAGTTTTTACATTTCAGCAAAATGTTCAACATAGAGGATTGTCTTCGCCTAATAAAGTCGTTAGTGGCTTTGTTCATCGCTAGTTCTGATAATGAGCATGCAATAAAAGGTGTAGGGAATGTACTAGAGCATTAGAAAACTATATCGGGAATTGCGAAGTTGTACTTCTATTGGAGGGAAAACAGCAACTTGAAGCTCAGATCCGTTCAATAAATCATTGAAACATCAATTCAAACAACAACGAATTGGTGCAGGACTGAGTACGCGAAAGGAAACTGCTTGGAACAGAGTACATTGGGATGACTCATTATCCGCCTTCGAGAGCCGTATAAGAACAGGAATTATCAGTAACCTCAAACACAAAGACCCTAAAGATTTTCTGTTGGATTGTGAGGTCATATTTCGACGAAGAATTCTCAACGCACTGAAAAAAGATGCTGCGTAAAGGTCAATATGGTGTTTTGTGGAGAGTTTCAGATCATGACTGCAAATAAAGTTCAAAAGGAATATAAATATTTTACTACATCAAAACTCACCTATTTACCGAGATACAAACATAACCGATTGGTTCAATAGGAATGTCTTGATACCCATCTTGAAGGAACTGAAGAATTTCAAGAAAGGGATAGTGGATGGGCTTTGGTGAATGTTGTTAACCTTGGGGTGAATATAAACAAGTTCACACCCCAACTTGGATCTTCATATATTCCGTTACCTCCTCAGATCCTGAAGAAACAAGCTTGTATCAACGTGAAGAACGATGATGATGCATGTTTTTTGGGCTGTGACTGCTGCATTATACCCCGTTGAGAAAAATCCTCAAGAATTATCCAAGTATCCTCATTATTCTAAAGTGTTAAAGCTCGAGAGAATAAAGTTTCCAATGACAATGAAGCAAATACCAAACTTTGAAAAACAGAATCAAATATCCATCAACGTCTATATTCTGAAGAAGGAAAAGAAGAATTTGCTACATTACCAACATATCTTACTAAAACAAGATGGAAAGACACGTCAACTTACTATTGGTTCAAGATAGATATGATGATACTCCAGCTCGATATCATTATGTATGGATCAAAAATTTATCTCGACTTGTATCGAGTCAGCTAAGCAAAGAAAAAGCAAAAAATTCTTCTGTGATAGATGTTTACGTTATTTCCGATCGCAAGAAAAACTTGATAGTCATTCGGAAGATTGTGGGAAAATGAATGAAACTGCGATCAAAATGCCTGAGATAGGAAACAATATCCTGAAATTTAAAAATCACAAAAATAAGGAAAAGGTTCCCTTCATTATTTATGCAGATCTGGAAAGTATTTTGAAGCCTACTAATACAAAGAATAATTATCAAGAACACAAAGCAGCAGCTGTGGATGGATATATGTAAAGTGTTCATATGATGACACTCTCTGTTTTTATCGTTCATATCGAGGTCCTAATTGCATGGAATGGTTTGCAGATGAAATGAATCAATTTGCTGAAGATGTTGAAACAGTTTTCCTATGTCCTTATGATATTGATATGACGATGCAACAGGAATCTGAATTTCAGAAGGCTACCCACTGTCATATCTGCGAAGAAAGTTTCAAACCTGGAGAGACAAAAGTACGAGATCATAATCATATTATAGCAGAGAACAATTACCGTGGAGCCGCTCATGAGGGTTGTAACATAAATTATAAGGATAGTCATACGATCCCTGTAGTATTTCACAACCTAAGTGGTTATGACGCTAATTTTGTGATAAAAGATATCGCTACAAGGATGGAAGGAAAGATTGATTTACTGCCTATAACAAAGGAAAAATATATCAGCTTCACGAAACATTATGATGATTATTGTATGAATTTCCGATTCATTGATAGTTTTCGATTTATGGCTTCTTCACTAGATCGATTATCATCAGGTTTAGAAGATTTTCCCATCCTCAAATCACAATTCACTGACGAATCTGAAGAGCATATAAATCTTCTTACAAAGAAAGGGATAATGCCTTATGATTATATCGATTCTGATGACCGTTTCCGAGAAACTTCTCTCCCACCAATTACTGCTTTCTATAATAAATTGGAAGACAAGAAATGTCCTCGAAAAAGCTATATGCGAGCTAAGCTTGTATGGGAAAAATTTCAATGTCAGAATTTGGGCGAATATTCAGATCTATATATGAAAACAGACATTTTATTGTTAGCTGATGTATTTGAGCAATTTCGCTTAAGCACTCATGAGACTTATGGATTAGATCCTGCACATTATTTCACCTTACCTGGATATACGTGGGATGCAATGTTGAAACATACTAAACAAGAATTGAACTTCTAACTGATGTTGATATGTGTTTTATTTGTGAAAGAGGAATACGTGGAGGTCTAAGTCAAGTGTGTGGGAAAACGAAGAGCGCACGCAAACAACAGGTATATCCCTAATTATGACCCTACTAAACCGGAAAATTACCTCATTACTTTGATGTTTGATGTAAAATCAATATGGATGGGCAATGTCACAATACCTACCATATGGAGGTTTTCAATGGACTGATACAAATATAGATGTTACCTCGTACCTGATGATGCTCCAGAGGGGTATATTCTGGAAGTGGACCTTGAGTATCCTAGAGAACAACACGATGTGCATAAAGATCTTCCGTTCTGTCCAGAGCATTATAATTCAAAAACTAGGACACCCTGCTATGCTTCTCAACAGAATGCTAAACTTATGGCTACCCTACACCACAAAAAGAAGTACATTATCCACTACCGCAATCTGAAGCAGGCTTTAAGGAATGGACTCATTCTCACAAAAATACATAGAGTGTTGAAATTCAACAGTCCGCTTGGTTGAAATCCTATATTGACCTTAATACTGAATTGAGGAAGAAATCAAAGAATGAGTTCGAGAAGAATCTATTCAAATTAATGAATAATGCGGTATTTGGTAAAACGATGGAAAACATAAGAAAGAGAGTCAACGTCCATCTTCTAACCAAATGGGAAGGTCGTTATGGCGCCGAATCATACATTGCAAAACCAGAGTTCAAGAATTCTGTTATTTTCAACGAGAACTTGGTTGCAGTTGAACTTCGGAAACTTGAAGTATATTTAAACAAACCAATTTATGTGGGAATGAGCATTCTAGATCTGGCAAAGACAACTATATATAACTTCCATTACGACTATATGAGATGAAGCGTTCAGAAGGGGTGTACCATCTTTATACTGATACAGACTCGCTTATATATGAGCTATTTGAAGATCCTTATGAAGTGATGAAAAGAGATTGTCATACACGATTTGATACCTCCGACTACCCAAAGAATAATCCTTATGGTATTCCTCAAGTGAATAAGAAGGTATTAGGCATGATGACTGATGAGAATGGGGGTATTCCGATGACTGATTATGTCGGTCTCAGATCTAAACTATACGCAGTCAAAAATTCATATGATGAGATTGATGTGAAGAAACAACAATGGGAAACAGAAGGATATGATCCGGAGGAAATTGAAACTATGACTCAAAATTATGGTATCACGAAGAAGCTAAGGGTATCAAAAAATCCATTGTAATGAACAAAACTTGAAAGAAGCATAAGATTATTTCACAAATTTAATTCAAGCTAAAGAACATCATGTGCATTCACTGACGCAGGATAAATAGCTTTGAGTCCAGAAGATGACAAGCGATATTTGGTATCTGGAACATTCAACACTCTACCTTGGGGCACTATTCGCTTGATAAACGGAAGAATGAAGAACCTGAAGCACCCAGGAAGAAGATCTATATTGGAAAGATTATTAACTTCACCTATTCTCAATAAAAAATATTTCTATATGTACAATATTACCTAAGCGGTGATTCTCTGTATATATTCATAATTAGTAATCATAACGCTTCCGTTTGTGACATCAAGATATGAAAATAATAAAAAATGGTTGATTTCCTATAGTGTTTCCATCCTCCACCCTGTATATTCATAACCGATAAGAAATAACTCTCCTGAATATGGCATCATCCTTATCAATTTATCATATTGTTTTAAATCAGCTAGCTATCCAAATCAATCCTGAAATAATCTTCAGATGTACAATTTTCGCGTTCAACACCTCCCTCTGAATCAGACTTGTTAAAATTTTCACGTTCGGATCTTTTCAGATGTTCTCATGTCTAACCCCATTCACGTTCAACATGGACTTGGAAAAATTTTCGCGTTCAGATCTTTTCTATGAACCGCATAAATAACCTTGAATGAAATATTCGCGTTCAACCTTGAATCGGACTTGTACAATTTTCGCGTTCGGATTGTTTCTGCTAACGAAGACTTTGAATGGAACTTGTAAAAATTTCGTTGAAGATATGGAGTGACCTTGGATGCTCTCATGTCTCGCGTTCGACCTTGAATCAGACTTGTTCAATTTTCGCGTTCAGATTGTTCTGCTAATGAAGACCTTGAATGGAACTTGTAAAAATTTTCGTTCGGATATTTTCTATGAAGATATGAAATCTTGAATAGGATTTGTCTCACGTTCAACCTTGAATGAGACTTGGAAAATTTTCGGTGATAGGTCGACAAATGTTCGATTTCCACACATTTTCACCGGTTAATGGGCAGAGTTTCCTGATCGTGCGAAGAAACTGCAATATAGATAAGCACTGAATAACGTTGTTATGATGAAGGAACTTGATATAATAACCTTGGATGAGAAATCAGCCAACTCAGAACCGTTATAACATCGAATATTATCTCTTCTTTCTGCATTTCCGAAATAGGAAAATATTTTATCATTCAAAACAACGTCTCGAGCTATCACATTGTCACGATTTATTTATAATATTGATATCCTACCGTCTAGGTTCGAGATCTGAGATCAACAATTTGAACTGATCTTTAATGATGCGGATCATCGTTTTGAATCAGAGTTGAACTCTATTTTGATAGATTTATCTATCAGCATATATGATATATTAATCGTCGAATCCTATGTCTCTATAAGCGACAGAAATATAAAAAGTTTTGATAATGTCCCCCACGGTAGAGAGTATTCAAATGTTTTAGACACTAAACCTTTTATGAATCATTGATGTCATTTTTGTACCTTTTAGAGGAATTTGAACATGTAATTAGCTCGACCTTTGAATAATATCTATCACGAGAATATTTTCAATATATCTATATACTATGATATTTTTTCACGTTCAGATTGAGTGGGTCATTATTCAAAGTTTCTTTATAAATAAGACTCCATACTATCATTATATCAGTGTTGCTTATTATTTCAATATGAAAGAATCTTTGAATGAAATATTAGCGAAATATATATTCATCTCGATATATTTAATAGCTGCCATTATAATTGTATTGTTGTTGATACTCTAGGATGAAAAATTTTATCGGTTTTACCTGCTAATACATTGAAGATTGAAAACAATCATGTGAAATGTATAAGTTGTGGACTAGTATTATATTGTTTGGAAAAAAATAATCGCCCTAAATGTGTTCAGATGAGCGGAGAGCTAGGGGGTTTGAAATACTGTTGTCCTTTGAAATGTCAATTACTGATGGATGACAACTTGGAAAATAGATCAACATGTGTCATAATGGAATTTATTAGAAATAAATAAAGGGAAAGAAGATCATTCGTTTAAAATCTAACCATTGATGTTGTAGTAGGGGGTGAAATGGTGGATGCGCTTTTCGAGTCAATTATGAACTCTATGGTACCGTATGTCTAACCCCATTCATGACATTTTATTGGGGGAAAAAAGGAATTCGGCTTGTCACGTTTAACCTTGAATCGGACTTGGAAAATTTTTTTACGGATCTTTTCAAATATTCTCATGTCTCACGTTCAACCTTGAATGGGACTTGGAAAAAATTTTCGCGTTCAGATCTTTTCTATAAACCACATAATTAACCTTGAATGAAATATTCGCGTTCAACCCAATTTCATGTTCAACACCTCCTCTGAATCGTACAATATTCGCGTTCAACAGGATAACGAAGACCTTGAATGGAACTTGTAAAAATTTCGTTGAAGAGTAGAACTTATCTAACGTTCAACCTTGAATCAGACTTGTTCAATTTTCGCGTTCAAGAGGATAATGAAGACCTTGAATGGAACTTGTAAAAATTTTCACGTTCGGATATTTTCTATGAACCGAATGGGGAATTGGACTTGATGAAATAGCGAAACCCACAAGAATTGCGGTCGGACCTGATAACCTAATATCCTACGGAAATTACTTCATAGAAAAAAAAAATGATATCAAAATAATCTCATCAACGGCGTTTCAGAAAACCAATTTACATCCCAGCGAGGCTCCTCGGGGCGCCGGAGAAATTCGGACCCCTGACCCCTACCCCCCGAGCCCCCTCGCGATTTTCGGTGCGCAGACTCACGCCCTTCGCCTCGGGTCATAGCCGTCGGAATTCTAACGCCTTACCCTTTTTTACCTTTCGTCGAACGCCACTGACACTAATCCACATGTCTACGTGTCACGACGCTTAACACGATGTATCAACTATACCACTTATTTCGCTCCCTACTCAACTGATCCGGTCCGGTAGCATTAGCGGTTAAGACGTGTGATTCAAAATCCATAGGTCTCAGGTTCGAATCCTGATGAAGTGAAAAAATTTATGTTAGTGTTACGTCATCTGTGACAAAGTGAGAAAAAAGTGACGTCATCTCATCAAACCTCCCTCACCCCTCCACCTCTCACCCTTCACCCTCCTAACCCTCACCCTCCTACCCTTACCCTCCTAACCCTCTCACCCCCTGGTCCACTCAGCATCCGACTTGAAATGGACTTAGAAAAATTTTCAAAATTGACCATTCTTGCAAAATCGAGTGGCTTTCTCTCTTATGGGAATTTACATGTAAAACTACCCCTATTCCGGCTCGAACCCGTGTTGCACATCTACTGCTGAGTCAAATATTGATGTTGTATGTAAAAAATTGAATAGGTCTTACTTTGAATATCTAAAAACAAAAATTTATTCCCTTAAGTCATACTTATGGTGTTTAATACAGTCGTTGTTACCCATATGTCTTTATAATGTTTTAGTATGGGGTAGTTCATCTGAAATAAATAGAGTATTTATCTGCCAAAAAAGAATAATTAGACTAATATTCAACATACAACCACATCTCTTGTTAAACCTTTTTCATTCGAACGGGATTATGACTTTAGCTTGTTGGTGTGTATGTTTATGGGTGTTTACTTTATGTAAAGGCGAATGAGAGTGATATGATAAGATTGTCTAGCAACCATCACTACTCCACAAGAAATACTCATATTCTAATGATTACCAAATCATTAGAACATCTAGATCTTGAACGGCTCACCATCCTATTAGAGTATAAGTTGTTCAATAGGTTGCCAACTTCTTTGAAGGCACTAAATTTAAGGAATTCAAAAAGAGCATAAAAAATCTACTGCTTAGCAGGTGTTATTATACTGTTTCGGAATATTGAATGATAGTACTTTGAATTCATGGGAGGAGTGAATTCCGATATTGATTAGTTTTTTTTGTGAGTTATTTTGTATACTGACGTGTCCTATACGTGTACAGTCTAAAAGGATCAATAAAATTTATTATATTATTATTATTATTATTATATTATTATTATTTGATTGAACCTAGAGGCCCAAAAACAACTGCACCTGACCTTTTAAAGGTTCTTTAGGCAAACATCCCGACGTTTCAGCTCTGAATCATAAAATCTGACATTTCGAAATGAAACTCATAAGACCGCAAACAGGATAAAATGATATCGTAGCATTCGAGAAGATTCCACGATGCACACAACTCGAGGAAAATTATCTCTCGAATTACGTAATACGGATTTAGAAGCGAATCCGGCACATTCCGAGCGTGAGCTAGGAAGTCGAGAACTGCCAAATTCACTTTCGTTCGTTGTTCTAGGAAATGAACAGGACACAGCCTGAATCCAACGATTAAATTAAGCAGTAATTCAATCGACCTCATTCTTGATCTTGCTAACAGATGATGGGATGGAATTAGATTTTAGCGAACTTTGAACTTTGAGTGGGACGAAAGGAAGAGCTTCTTTCGGGTCATGGTTAATTCGTTGCAGGTTATGGCCTTTGTTTCTGTATAAATATTGAACGGAACAGTTTGTTTAATAGATGATGCAGAGAAATTATCCTAACGCTATCATACATCAATAATTGTTTGACAGGTTATATATGTGTGTAGTGCAGAATATTGGATAACTCACTCAACTCAAAAATACATAAGATATAAATTTTTCAAATCATTTTAAAAGTTTTATTTCATTATTATTATTTTTATTGAACTGTCTTCATTATGAAATATTATTGACGACGATTTTTACTGCTGCTCAACTAATTTCGAATGGAAAAAAAAATTTCAACATATTTTAGAATGACTGAAATTTTGATATGATTTTTGGTTTTTAGATACTTAAATAACGTATCTAAAAAGTAAAAACCCAAAATTAATTTGCCAATTGTTTAACCTTCAGCCAGACCGATATGAAATAGCGCCAGCGGTACAACGGCAATTCTTGAAAAATAATGCATTTTTTGATACCAAAGTACAGTTCTTCTTAAGAATCATCTAGCTAGATGATTTGGCCCGAAGAACACTTGAAGTTTTCCGTTCGGGTAGATTTTAAGGGGTGAGAGAGGGGACTTACTGTAAACTTTTGAAAAGACGAGTATAGCCTAGGAACGAGCTCTAGGTGTTAATTCCGTATGATTTCAACCCAAGGAAACCGATTATAGTATCGGACATGTAATCCAGATACAGAATGTCTAAAAAAAACCGCCATTTTCAGAAAATGACCGATTTCTGGTCGAATTTTGTTTCTTACGCTCAGTGGGTCGTGTAAGGTGTCTAGACGTATGTTTTTAGGTTAGCTAATTCATTTATGGAAACAAAAACAACATACGAACAGGGCCGTACACGGGGATGGAGGTTTGAGAGGGCTAGAGGGGTTGAAACTTCCCTCGAAATGAAAATAGAACATGAAGTTTTTTCCTACACCATAGAAAAACTCGAGGTCTCTGAAAGAATCGATGACCTCTCCTTGGGGAGATCGTTGGTATTCTCGTTTCCCCTGATTCCTGAATGTCCAGGAATTCAAATCAAGGAGACTTATTGTGCCTTAAAGGCAGTTCGACTGTCGCTGTATATAGCTATACCGAAAAAAACTTTATGAAGCAGGCAAGAACAGCAAGGATTCTTTAGTCTTGGTTCGTGGGTACTCAATAATCAAAGGAAATGAAGACGCTAACCCACTAACCAGAAAGAGAACATGAACGCCACCTACTGGTCCAAAACCCTTCTGTGTAGGCAAATGCACTTATAAGATGAGATTTTGCAGAAGGAAAAAAATCAAAAAGGAGCACTTTGGAGGAATCTTCAGGAAAAAGATCATTCCAGGATCTTTAGAATTGCAAGGTCCAAAAAGTATTTAGATCTCGGTTAAAATAAATTACGCTTACTCACTGAGTTTCTCACAGGGCATTTAGGAAGCATGTGATGAGAATTGAGTCAACAGAAACTGACAAGCAAAGATTATATAGTATAAAGATCGGAAACGACACGACTACAGTTTATGAGCGCCATCTCTGGGTTAAATGTGAACTAATGTCACTATAGAAGGGTTAAAATTCTGGTTCTATGATTATAAGTTTCGAAATCAATATACACGGGAAATGTCATTGATATAAAAAAGTGCCAATCAATTCGTTTGTACCATAGATCTATAATTACTTATTAGGTCTATGGTTTGTACAAATATTATTTCGATCGGCTTTTGCCGTTAGTGTCGCCTCCAAAAAAGTGGAAAAAAGATGAGTTTGTACCCTTCAGTAATGCACATTACGAACGAGATAGTGAAACTGGATGATCAACTGGTGTTTTATGGATGAATGCGGGTAAAGCTATCTTGGCTTGATCAACGTCAAACATCTGTTGCTATTTCCACGATAGAGGCAGAAATAGTGGCTGATAGTGAAGCTGCACGGAAAATGAAATGGTTAAAGTGACTATTCAGGAAAAGTTTTCCGTCAATTCAAACAGTGATGGTGGACAACGAAGCTGCAATTGAACTGATCCAGAAACTGGAATTCCACAGACGCACTTAGTATATTCATATTCAATCCATGTATAAATCTTACAATAATACCTTAATATTTCTGTGATATCTTCTATAAATGCATAATAAAAATATAACACATGAAATACTGAATTCTATTGAAAGTTATGGATTTAAAATATAAAAATGAAACATCCTGAAGGGAATACGAATTTCGCATCCATTCTTATTACAGTTTTCTTAATATAATTTCTAATCAACAGATTTTATATAAAAATTGATCTTCAGTGCCATCTCTGGGTCAAATGTGAACTAAAAAAATGGAAGCAAGCCCTGAGCAGGAGGTTCTGAGCGCTCGTTCTCTGGTGGAGCAATAGGACTATCATCTCAAAATTCTGTATATGACTTGAAATTGATACTTTATATATAAACAATTAAAAAAATTCAATTCTATGGTCACACTTGAAAATTAAAATAATTAAATTTTATGGTTCTGATGATGCGATCCTCTTGAAATTTGGCATGAACATTCAGTATATCAATCTTTATACCAGGAATAAATTTCACTCAATTCAGATATCTTGTTATGAAAATATAATTTTTTTTCAATATTCAAATTGAATTTTCTATAGTTCGGATGATGCGATGATCTTCAAATTTTGCACAAACATTCAATATATAAATCTCAATTCCAAAAATAAATTTCATTTGATTCGGATATCTTGTTATGGAAATATAAAGAGTCTTTCCTTTAATATTCCAATTGGAATTTCTATGGTTCTGATGATGCTATCCTCTTGAAATTTTGCATGAACAATCAGTGTGTCAGTCTTCACTCACAGAATGAATTTCAGTTAAATCGGAAGGTTCGTTATGGAAATAAAAAAATTCTTCTTTTCAATATTCCAATTGAATTTTCTATGGTTCTGTTAACACTATGGCAACAAAATTTTGCAAGAGGCTTACTATGAACATCTGGCACGTTGCTGCAATATTTCATTCCGTTTGCTTTCGTTTTGTGTGAAATATTGAGTAACAAAAATTTTGAATGGCCACTTTTTATGGAACACCCTGTACTATTTTTCTGGTTAACGAACTTAACCGAGCTATTTGGGAGCTGAACACACCCTGAAAATTTCAAGTCTCTAGGACAATCCGTTCGAGAGTTATTGTGCTCACGGACGGACGGCCGGCCCTACAGAATTTGATTTGACCTCATATTTTCCATCAGGGAGTCGAACCCTATCGTTTGAGACCATTTTCGGCTCAAAATTCGAAAATTACAGACATTGGGCAAAACGATATAGCACTCGTCTAAGTAGAACGAGCGCTCAAAAATGTAGTAGTTTTTTAGTACTACGAATGCAGGGCCGTTCCTATCTTTCTATACTCTATAATCTATGCTGACAAGTGTAGGTTCTGTGGGGAAGAGGAGGAAATTCCTAGAAGAACTTGTGCTCTCAAGAACTGGAAATTTGATATCATGCTCACTGGACCTAGGTTAGTCGTCTTCCTTCAGAAGTATTCCTAGGAGGAAAGCTTTTCATTCATCAGCAATATAAATTCGTCTTATCCAAGCACTAAATTAGAATCAGGACTGTCAAATTCACTCTCCTTGTTCTATGAAATCCAGCGATTGCATTAACCAATAATTCAATAGACCTCATTTTTGATCTTGCTAACTGATGATGGGATCGAATTAGATTTTAGCGAACTTCGAACTTTTGAGTGGGACGAAAGGAAAAGCTTCTTTCGGGTCATGGTTAATTTGTTGCAGGTTATGGGCCTTTGTTCGCGAAGGGAACATCTGTTTCTGTATAGAAACAACGGAACAGTTTGTTTAATGAGCGAGGCAGAAATTATCCGATGCTATTCATGAAACAATAAATTGTCTGGCAGGTTATATCTGGTATACAGGATGGTCTATAATCAATGATAGTAGATATGTAGACGTTCACGGAGTACCGAAAGTATGGAGTTATTGAAAATGTGTTTTCTTCAGTAATATAAAACTACTGCTCTATCGGTCTAAAATATTTTCAGAGCTGCGGTGTTGCAGGCACAAGCACAAACATTGACATGAAGTCGAACAGACGCTTTTAATGTTTTTTCTTTACCCTTTTGGATAATTCATGAATTCAGAAATATCCTTCATCTCATTCAGAAAAAGAACAGTTGAAACGACTCTATATTATAGAGGCAAAATAAAAAAAATAATAAAAATGCTGACGGCACAATCGATCAAAATCAGATTAGAAAACCATAAACACTTCCATACCCCTGGAATGTTACTTCGTAACCACATCAGGTAGGTTTTTATGCATGACATTCATGATTCTAGTCAACTCTAGTTGAGTAATGCAAGACTAGTTCCAATGACTAGCATTGTTTTGATAATAATGGAAAAATCGTATTTCACTCAATTTTCCGCGTTCCACTACATCAAAACAAATGAGTCAGTACATTATTTTGTTTACTGAAGCTCATATTCGTAATAACAGAATATTTTCCTATGAAATTCATCGCAAGCAGTGAGAATCTGAGATGAGATAATCTTTTCTTGTTGTTCCTAGGGGAACAAATTGCTAACGTCATGTGCCAATGTATGTAATTTTCGAATTTTAAGCGGGTAGTGGTCTCAATGCGGTTCCACACAACAAGCAGTACGCGTAACGCTCGGGGTGTCGGTTTTTCTGGCGAACTCAAAGGCGCTAGCGGTTATAGTTTAGACAGCTATTCGCACAGTTGGTTATAAAAATGTAAAATTAAGAACAGTCCCTTATGCTGCATAATTAAAGATTCGTCGTGAATTCGTGGGAAGTCCACACGTTGCATTCTAAATTACGCGTAATATTACATCACACGTTACACCAGTGTGGATCCGGCATTAGGGTTCCGATATTTTGATAGTAAGTTCGGGTTCCGAATGCCGATACATCGTTAAGGGAAAAATTGATCCAGTAGTTTCGGAGTTGATAACATTTTGAATTTTTCATTATTTTTTTCGATATTTCCGAAAACCAATCAATTCGCGCAAACTTCGTGAGGATCGTGCCATAACGGTAAACACAATAACTTCCGGAAAGAACGACTTGAAATTTTCAGGTTTAGATTTCAATAGGAAAGTTGAATTATTATTTAGAAGATTCCCGATATGAACATGCAAGCATTAGTTTTTTACATCACGTAGGGCTTTCTTTAATTTTTTACGAGTTCACCAACAGCCACTAGAGAAACATTCCAGGAAGAACCCGAATCGAAACGATAGCGAGTTATTCCTGCCATAATTTTCAACTTGTGACGAAAGAATTGGCCGAGGTCCGAACACAATTAATATCAGTCCAAAGGACCTTCTCCTGACAATAAACCTCCTTCACCTTCGTATCTAGGACTTTCTTTCAGTCACGCTCGTTTGGCAAGGCGTATCATCAATGGATTATGATACGGGACTACGTGGACAGGTTTTATTTCGAGATTTGTTTATGATGGGAACTATTTCTGGAACGAAGGCGTGACGTCAAGATGTATCCAACGCAGTTTCGCGGTGGAATTGAACGGAATTTATCGCTATGATTCCATTGATATAGTGATAGTCGGTTCATTGCGACCTTGTGAAAACATTAGTTGTGTTAGGTCATTGTCTAATTTGAACAAACAACGCCATGCTGCATGTTACCTATAGTCCGTTCACGAAAGTTTGAGCGCATAGTAGGCGTTTCTTTATTTATCTGAAGTTGGCAGTATTTGCTGTCAAAACGTAAAATAAAGTCAACGTTGCCGAATGTACCCGGCCTCGTCCGACGAGCTTGCGAGTTATCAGAGAACTTTATGCAATATTGACAACATTGCGTATCTACTAGTTGACTAAACTCATATGAATGAACACTTGCCCGCTTTTAGTAGAGGATAGTGCGTTTTCCTAGTCACTCTTTCGTGATTCGACCAATTTTCAGTTCGAACCATCCTCTCAAATTAGGGTGAGAGGTTTCGTTGTTGACACCCCGATAGTGATTGACACTGTGTACATATACACCGATTGGGGCTATCTATTGTTTTTTCACCTGTCTCCACATATTTCAGAATGATTTATTTTCATTTGTATCAAATTCAATTTCCTCATGTTATCATTCTGAAAACGCCATCATCAGATATTTTGGCGCGAGAGTTTGCAGTAGTGTCAATAAGTGTATATGTCAGAGTTTACTCCAGGATAGCGACTACATACAATTGCGTATATTTTTCGATTTTTTATGTTTCATATTCGTAAGAAGATTCCTATTGTTTGGAAGGTTCCGAAGGAAGTATTTAATTGATGTAAGTAAACCTTTCAATGATACATATATCAAAAACTTTAGTAATGGGACACCCTGTATGTCAATCACTGTGTCAATAAAATTACATCGAACAGTGATTGACATAGGCTTTAACCTTGATATATAAATCATTGAAGGGCTTACTTACATCAATTAAATATTCCTTGGAACCTTCCAACCAATAGAAAACTTCTAACGAATATGAAACAGAACCAATTCGGAAATATACGCAATTATGTGCAGTCGCTTTCCTTAGATGAACATATACACTTATTGACACTATCTGCTGCAAAATCTCAAGCCAAATATCTAATAATGCCGATTTCAGAATGAAAACCTGAGGACTAAAATAGAAATAAAACATTCTGAAATATGGGGACACAGATGAAAGACCCTAGATAGCACCAATAGTTTGTTACATCGGTATGTTAAGATCACTAATACTTTTTGTAACTTCATTGTTTATATGGAATAAAATTATCTAAACCTAAAATATTTCTCTACTTTTTTTATTATGAATATCTCATTGACCCATATAATGAAACTATATAAGTGAGAGAAAGCAGGATGATATCATAACCAAAATTGATGTCTCCTCAAATATTCAATCGATATTTATTGAAAGTTTGAAGGTAATACCAAAATATCAACATTCAACTATAGTTCCGTGATATTAACCTTGGTATCGATTGAAATATATTCTGGGAGGATTCTGCATTTCTTAGAAAACTTTATAGATTTTCACTCCCAGTCTCTGAAACATAAATAATTAAAAAATGTTTGATTAAGGTGAAGTGCTCCTGCGAAAATCTTTGCACTTATTTGTCAGGAGCAAATTGGTCTTGAAAAAAATGTTGCCTAACAGTAAACTGAAAAATGAAATAAATTAAAAGGATATTGTAACGTTTCGGTGGCTATATCAGACACCTTCTTCAGACAAACTCTAAAATTCTTCAGAATTGTGTATTTTCTCATTTGTAATCTGATTGACATTGATAGTTGTCAATCTATAGAGATGTGATTTATTTGATTTTGAAATTTCCTGATGTCACTTCCTTCCTCAATAAATCAATCCAAATACATCTATTCCAACAGAACAATTGGCCAAATTATTCACTTCATCCAACAAAATACATGTAGATTCCTTAATTTTATTTTTTTTTAATTTTGTTGGATGAAGTGAATAATTTGGCCAATTGTTCTGTTGGAATAGATCGTATTTGGATTGATTTATTGAGGAAGGAAGTGACATCAGGAATTTCAAAATCAAATAAATCAACTTCTCTATAGATTGACAACTATCAATGTCAATCAGATTACAAATGAGAAAATACACAATTCTGAAGAATTTTAGAGTTTGTCTGAAGAAGGTGTCTGATATAGCCACCGAAACGTTACAATATCCTTTTAATTTATTTCATTTTTCAGTTCAGTTTTACTGTTAGGCAACAATTTTTTTCAAGACCAATTTGCTCCTGACAAATAAGTGCAAATATTTTCGCAGGAGCACTTCACCTTAATCGAACATTTTTTAATTATTTATGTTTCAGAGACTGGGAGTGAAAACCTTTAAAGTTTCTAAGAAATTAACCATGGTTTTACAGTAAAATAAGGAACCGATTTCGCCTACAGAAAATATCCATGGCAATCGCTATAGCTTATAACCTACCCAATTTAGAAAGTTCCCAAGTTATTCTACTTCTTACATTTTCAAACTAAAATGAACTCATGATTTTGGACATTTTCCTCTTTCTTGAAATTTGAATATAACGTACTGAAGTCCGATTGAAAGAATAATTTGAGGGAAAATTCGAAAAAAAATTAATATGCGAATACCTCATCTTCAGCGTCTACTTATTTATCGCAATTCAATGAAAAGTAATGATTCTGTTTTGAAGGGTGATAAACTGTGTCATATCATCAATGAGATAAATAAGTAATTCAGAAATTCCAAAAAATAATCATTATGGATATTGAAAACGTCACATTGGTAAATAAAAATAGATTCAAATTGAATTGATAATAACGAAATTGCTAATCACACAATCCTTAAACTTGACGATCGAAATGTGAAAAGAAAACAAGATATAACCAGAATTCAGGCAATGGTATTTACCGTCTATCGTATTGATCCATCGATAACATTAATTAGGTTGAAAATAAACGCCGTGAATATACTGACAAAACTTCGAAAAGTTTTTGACCATTATGAAAGCAATTATTGATAATTTTTACAAGCTTGTTAAACCCAAATGACTGGGAGTAAATCAAGAGTAATTGTGTACCGGGTGTCCTGAATTGGTTGTGTAGTGAGGGGATCTCAGAAATCCGATAAGCTAGAATAAAATATAATAAAGGAAAATTTATTACCTCAATGAATTCTACTGAAAAAATGGACTGTATAATGTTTTAGTTTCATGTTTATAACTTCAGTGATAAAGAAGTTATGAGAACTTTTCATTTGACGCCATTTTCCAATTTTCCTAATAGCTCGAGAACGGTTTGACTTAGAAGGTTGCGGTTTTCACCAAATGAATTCTCTCAAAAATCGAGCCCGAAAATATGCCACTCATTTCGTTCTAGCTTATCGGCTTTCTGAGATCCCCTCACAAAACAACGAATTTAGGCCAGGTGTCCTAAATCATACATCGGTCCGTAAACATTGAAAACTTTCGATTTTTAGGATTGTTATAAGATTCATAAATAAAAAGAATGATATCTAAGTTCTCAGGATATTCGAACACGAATTATCGTTTTCCAATATGAACAAATTCTGACTTCATGCCAGTACTTTTTCGAATTTTTATCGTATTGTAATGACCTCAAAACTTTCGAATCTAGACAGAGCATGCCGAATTCGACTTGGCATACTTCATTGGTCCAATTAATTTTGCCAAAAATTTGAATCCAGTAATTCTTCACGTTTATTTCGAAGATTTATCCTAAGAATTAAGTTATTCCAAACGCGAAATTTCCGAAGATGAAGATAAATTACCCCCATTATACCAAATTATCGCTAGAATTGAATGCACTTATTTAAGCATTAGTTGGGAGGTTTTCAGAGAGAATTTATAACTCAAGTCATTATTGTTGAAGCTAACAACATAATTTTCGAACGTACATGATGTAGGAAGAGTATTGCAAATTACTATTTAAAGTCTATTTGCGATGTTGAATATGTTTGGATGTCTCGTATGAAGCATTTTCAGTGCTGAATCAGCCTTATTATGCAACTACAAATCAAATAGAAATGGACTGAGAAACATCGGTTAAATCATATAGGGTGGTCCAGATCGTAACCAAGTAATTTTAACCACGTATTCTACATAAAAAATAAGCCCTCGTTTGTCAAAAAAACCAGTAGCGTATCATTTTTTCATCTGAAAATATTCAGTTTCGCTGCAGTACGGATGCCACTGGTAGAATAGAAAAGAAAATGATATTATGCAAAAAGTGCTACTTCATGCTCAAAACTTATGCAGTGTGAAAGTTATTAATAAAAAACATTTTTTTTCTATAATTTTAACACCCCGTATCTCGGAGAGGCAACATTTCTTGACATATGTTTGTATGACAAACTAGGGCTTATTTTTGATGTAGAATACGTGTTAAAAATTTCTTGGTTACGATCTGGATCACCCTGTATATTCAAATTGGAGGCACGATTTTGAAAATTTATTGAAGTGAATAGTAATTTTTAGTATTATGTGCCTTTTATTTTCTATTCCAAAACAGGTAATTTTACAACAAGCAATTCAGACGAATGTTAACATTTTACATTTTTTCACAGGAATTTCAATTAAAATTAATTTAAAATCTTATTTTTGAGTTTAATTTACCACCAAAATGAAAAAAGAGAAAATAGTTATTTAATCAACTAGGTTATTAAAGACAGCGACTAATGGTCAAGATATTTTAAAGTTTAATACTTCGAGACCATTAGTCGCTCGATTTATAACGAGTTGATTACAAGATTTTTCCGACGATCCAAATATGAATTGTGTATGAATTCTTGATTGAAATACATTTTCATTCTGCACAAGACATACATTTGTCATAATTAAATTTCTATGTATCTATGTTCCAGTAGAGTTTTGACATTTCTCGTAGTGCTTCTGAATACTTTGTGAACGGTTGCCATGAGGATTGCACATTAAAATAGCGAAAAAATTGAGCATTAAAATGGGTCATTAATGATCAATTCATACACATTAAAATCACCTTTTATTTCGAGGTCGACGGAAAAACGAATTTTATGAATAATATCAATGATTTTCAGCCTATCCGCCTTCCAAGGCTGATTACAACACTACATGACTTTCGTAGCTGAAGACTCCACAAATTTTTAAACTTAGCCAAAAGCCAAAAACACCTTTTTTTGTTTCTGAATCGAAAATTAATGTTTGGGTACATCCCACTGATAACTAAAGTTCTAGCTTTCAAGCCTTTTTTGATAGATTGCAGTGATTTCAGGAAGCTGAATATTTTTTTCGTTGAAGCAACAGTCAAGACGACTATGTTGGAAAAAATAAAACTGCAAAATACTAACGGCATAGGAAGATATGAATTTTTCAAACCTAGCTGGCATAATACATAGAAAATACACTCAAAAAATCAAAACTCGAGAACTACAAAAAATCGCATTATATATATATCGGGTGTCCCAAGGTGAGTGGCCTATCAGATTTTGTAACTTGGCAAATGATGATTTTTTTGGTTCATCTGTATAACTGACAACTATAATTGAAAAGCAGTGACATAGATCAGATCAATATCTAATGTCTTGCTAAATTTTGACTTAAATCTCAAATATTGAGAGAACTAGAGTCATTTTCGTAACACACAATTTGATCCAATAGCCACTCACCTTGGGACACCTGATATATATGGGGTATTTTTGGATAGCCACAGTCAATTTATCGCCTGGACACCCTGTGTTGGATATGATTATAATCAAAATGATGCGGGTTTTCCAAGGTTACTGCTGACGATTGAAATGTCTTAGGCATATCGTTACCACGGAACAAGGTCGACACAATAATAATTGCCAGTGGTTCGACTCCCACCAACCATAAAATTCTATTTTTTCCCGATAAAACGTGCACATGCAAGATTGCCAGGTATAATTAAAACAATAAAATCGAAGAAACAATAGAATGTTTTGACTTTAACGAGCGATATGAGGAGAAAAAGATTTATTTATATAGATTGCTCGGAACCTTTCCGAGCAGAATTATATACCTTATGACTTTATACCGGAGATTCTAAATAACCATCGAATATAAAAGCACTCCTCAAAATCAAATTTAATTCAGAGAAGCGTCGAAAATGCGATAGTCACGGTTGAGACGTGTTTCGCTTCTGTTCCAGACATAATGACGACAAAATTCAAGATTCGGAAAACTTAATTTTTCTACTATTGTGGACACAATAGTATAGAACTATAACATACAACAAATCAAAGGGAAGCAGCACAAACGATAACCAATGTAATAATAATAATAAGGGTTTTATGAATAGAAGAATTGAGAACAAGTACAATGTGGAAACATTATTTGAGACTCAAAATACTATCATGTTCGAATAAATCATGTCAATGACTGAATACTCTATCAGTCAACCATCTGTTGATATCAAAAACATCTTTGCTCCAATAATAAGATACATCCCAAAAGTAAACGATATTTTTCTGAGAACTGTCGAAATGACAAACATTTTCAGAAAGTGATGACAATGCTTTTCTGAGATTATGAGCTTAAAGTGCTTGCCGAAACTTTGAACACAAGTAAATATGAAATATCCCAATAAATGTAGCAAACTAGAACTTACAGTGTGTTTGGTCATGCCTTAGCGATAATTTAAGGGCATCAAATATACCTAATTTTATCGACAAAAATACCCACGTTGGGGAGTTCACCCCCTCAGTTTTGGAGTGGCCCCCATTTTAAATTGACTTTTTTATTTTAGTTGACCCTTCCAAATAATATCGATTTCTTTGGACATAAAGGTCCTACAGATGTGAAAAAAATGTTTTTTGAAATATGATACTACCACCTTTCATTAAAGTGGAACAATATGAAAACATTCAACTTAGAAATGTCATAAAAAATTCTTCAAAAAAAATTTTAGTAAAAAATGTACTGATTTTCTTAGAAAATCCGTAATAATACAAGAACTAGCACATTGAAGTATAAATCTTTTTCAATGAGCTAACACGCAAGGATATTAGATACAAAACGATACCAACATAATTTCTGTAAGTTACATAATTATAAAGTAATTGCTGTTCAAACATGACCCTTATGAAAATTGATAAAATTGAATAAAACCCAGTAGTGTACTTTCGATAATTTTTAATGATCAAACAAACAAATTAATCATAAAAATTGCTCAAAATGGCAGCCTCTGCTTTGTAGACAGGCAGTGGCCCTCATGAGGACCTTTAGCAATAAAAAAGTTTGGGGCGCTCCGGTAGTGGTCATGTTCAAACAGCAATAACTCACGAATTATGTAACTTACAGAAATGATGTGGGTGTTGTTTTGTAGCTAATATCCTTGCGTGTTAAATCATTGAAAAAAACGATACTTCAATGTGCTAGTTCTTGTACTATTGCTGATTCACTAAGAAAATCAGTACATTTTTTTACTAAATTTTTTTGAATGATTTTTTCATGGTATTTTCAAGTTGAATGTTTTAATATTGTTCTACGTTAATGAAAGGTTGTAGTATCATCTTTCAAAAAACATTTTTTTCTTATCTGTAGGACCTTTATGTCCAAAGAAATCGATATTATTTGGAAGGGTCAACGAAAATAAAAAAGTAAATTTAAAATGGGGGCTACTCCAAAACTAAGGGGGTGAACTTCCCAATGTGGGTGTTTTTGTCGATAATATTTGTTATAATTGATGCCCTTAAATTATCGCTAAGTCATGAACAAACACACTGTATATAACAATAAAAGCACACATATCGAGAAATGCATACAATCTAATCGTGAAATCAGTTTTTAACTACAATTAAATTTTGACGATTGTGGATGCATCTGCTTCCACCAAATATTTCGTGAAAAGTTTTGTTTGATTTTTGCACTGTGACAAGCTTTGCATTGTTCGACACATCAGGGTCGCTCAAAAACTAATAGTCATGTTGAAGTTACCACCTCATTGAAAAAAATCCGCAAGTAGGCCATGGCAAACCTTGAATGCATTTTCATTCGAATGTCGTACTTGACACTAAGTTGAACAAGTTGGATAGATAGATTGGCTTCGATATTTAGCGAATAAATTCTCAGTCCTTATTCGTGAATAATCTCCTAATTAATTTTCTCCAGCGTATCAGATAAGAAGGCCTATTAAATCCGTAGTGAAACATTTATGATCGTTTTATCTTTGATCAAACATTTATCGCTAACTAGCTCTCTGTGGAGATAGCAACATTCTCGATCGAAATAAACCAATTTCGTTATCCTTTATCGAATGATTTCACGCAAAAGTTCATTATTTCCTCGTCAAAATATTCCAATTATTTTCTTTTCTCTATGTAGATAGTAATGTTTCTACTATTTCATCTTCACATTGAAACTGAAATTAACATTATCGTAATAATAATTATCATCAATAAAATGGTGAATTTATTTGAATTTCGAATGAATATTCCGATATAGGGTACGTTCTCCGAAATCTCAAGGAAGGAGGCAAATTTAGGCTCATCTATTTCATATAAATATTTCCAGTGTTTATAAAGGGTTTTCCAAGAGGTGTTATTTTGAATAGCCCGTTATTTCGGTAGATGTCACGGTTCAAGCTGTCATTTTTTGACATTTGACAAGTAAAAACTACGCCATTTTGGGTCGTCGTGAAGCACCTTGGACCACAATAAAGAAATTGGTGGAAAAATTCAAGCTGTTGGGACAAGTTAGTGATGTGAAGAATGAAACCCGTGCACGTCGCTCAAGAACAGCCGAGGTTTGTCCATTCCTCGTCGTTCTTTGGAATTAGGCATTCCACAAACGTCATTACACCGTATTTGCATAAAGATTTGAGGCTTAAGGCTTATAGAGTTCAGTTACACACAATAACGTGCCACACAAACAACGAAACCATGATCTTTTGTGGGAAAAGAGGTGATCACAATTGGTCACCGGATCTTGTGATTTAACACCGTGCGACTTCTTCTTTTGGGGCTACGCCAATAGCACAACGTAGATTCAATACCTCAAAGATGGAATTCGTGAGGCTATCGAGGACATAGGGCAGCCACTTTGCGATGTGGTTATGGAAAATTTCATTAGAAGGATATGGTCCTACAAGCGTGGTCGTGGTCATTTGCCTGATGTTATTTTCCATTATTAACGGCAAAGCTCCTTTTCAATGAAATAAACATCCGATCATTTTATATGAAAAATGGCATTTTTCTTTGAATATCAAAATAACATCTCTTATTGGAAAACCCTTTATTTACAGTCATGACCATTTCAATATCATATATCATTTGAATATTGGTCAGATAACTGGATTAGTTTTTATGTTCTTGTTTCTAGGAAACAGGAAGCTATCGTTTGCCTAAATGTCTATAATTTTCGATTTAAAGCCGAAAGTCTCAAACACATGGGTTGCGCACAGTGATGAAGAATTCGAGGTCAAACATAATTCTGTCCAGCCAATCGGGCAATAACTTTCGAACGAAAAGAACTGAAGACTGGTATGAGTAATGATTATTTAAATTAATTTTTCGATATTTTTGCGATCTTGCAAACAGAAACTCTATATTTCAATTTTACGATTTAATTACGAAGAGACCGGTAAACACGATAATTTCCGAAAGGAACAACTACAACACTTGAAAATTTCTAGACAGGTTCAAGATTCGCACAGGAAACATGAATAAAGCGAGCAAAAGCTTTATTTCAATTTTTCATTGATATTCTTCCAACAGAAGTTCACCAATTTTTCTACAGAGGTTGTTTCTTTATCGAGGCTTCTTTCATTTAAAAAAATAAAAAAATATAAAATGAAAATATTCAAATATGTAGTGTAAAGAAATATGAATATATAATATTTTTTGATCAGGAATAACAAATACGTCACTCCTGCTGATAAATTGAATCATCTTCGATCTGGGACCTGTCCAAATTTTGCATAAAAACCATGTTAGTTTTGCCGGGGTCATTAATTTTATCGACGTAAAACGATCGTTTCCATGGGAATCTACTAATTTAATATTAATTGAGTGCAATAAATTAAAATTTTTAAAAAATAGGTATTAAAAATAGAACAAGCAAGTCAGGTTCAACGAATCTCACATTATAAACAAGATAGGGACAGAATACCTATCACCTGAGACAATTTAAAAAAAACCGACTGTGTACCATTTTCTCAATTTCGAAAAATAGATGAATCGAAAAGTATCCACATCCACAATCTAACCTTTAATCGATGACTTTCGCACTATGGGCTGCAGCTGTTTCGAACCTGTCAAGTCTGATTAGTGTAGTGTAGTGACAATTATAATTAACGATATAACACTTAGTCCGTTCTGACCAATTTCATAATCTATACCTACTATACAGGGTGTTCCTAAATTGAACGTACAAACGGAAAGGGGAGATTCCTTAAGTGAGTTTAAGAAAAAAAAGTCCCATAAACATGGGGTCGCAAACGTTTCGTTTTCGAGATACAGAATGTTGAAGTTTGAATTTTTTTCAAGTTTTTTCCCATAGTATCTACACTTCACAAGATATTCCACTGAAATTTGACATAGATATTACATTTGAGAAATTTCCATAAAAACTGAGAGTGAATTCATTCACCACAGATTACAAACTGGCCTTCCTATCATAATTATAAGAATTTCGAGAGAATCGTTCAAAATGTTTTTCTCGAAATCGTTGGTAGATACGACAAAACTACAAGAAACCGAAACGTTTAGTAGTTCTTTTTACATTTTTTCCAATTAACAGTTGCTCACCAAAAAAAGTTCTGCAGAAGAACAGGTGTTCCAGAAAAAATATCACCCTGTAGATCTTCTATCGAAGTTGCCATGTCACGTGGTGAGAACTCTCAAATGTAATATCTATGCCAAATTTCAATTGAATATCTTGTGAAGTGTAGATACTATGAGAAAAAAACTTGAAAAAAATTCAAACTTCAACACTCTGTATCTCGAAAACGAAACGTTTGCGACCCCATGTTTATGGGACTTTTTTTTTCCTAAACTCACTTAAGGAATCTCCCCTGTTCGTTTGTACGTTCAATTTATGAACACACTGTATAATGCATTAACCGAACTGTTAGAGGAGCTCCCAAAAAAATGTAGTACGAGAAGAATATTTCAAGTTTTGAAGTCTTTAGGTCATCCCGTTGCAGTTATCAGTTTTTTTCGGTAATTTCCACGAAACTTTAGAGTCTTTTCATCGATGTTGAGTACCTCAATATAAAATTTTTACCCGATCGGAATTCTAGTTCATTTAAATTGAGAATTTTAAATCCCAAGCTTATTCTGTTCGAAAGTAAGAGTATTTACGGACAGTCCAACAGAGTTGTTTAGACCTCATATTCTTCATGAGCGGGATGTTAAGAAATCAAATTTCGAAATTGATAGACATTTGGCAAAACTATGGTACGTTGCTCTCGTAGAAACAAGCATTCAATAAATGAATTCAGATGTCTGTCAAATTGTAATGTGAATACTTTCATCAAACAGATTCAATTTTTTTGAGTATGTACCTATGTACATAGATATAACTTCAATAATGTTATTTTCATCGGTATATTAGTGGAAAATTGTTTAAATGCTCATTATGCTTTCATGTAAAATCGATGGAATTATTCTGAAGTTTGAACATAACAATCAGCAAAAACGAAAATAATGCGCATAATATTACAGATAATTCCCTTTCTCGCAGAAATGGAAAAATACCGAATTCGGAAAATTTTTTCCATATTTATCATTATTCTCCGGAAAATTGCCGACTCATCGAGAAACATCAAAGTCAATTTAGCGCAGTTTCTAGATCGAACACACACATTAGGGCAAAAAAAAATATTTACATAGAATGAATACCTACTCGGTGATTTTTCGCTTTTCACTGCGATTTTCGTATCGGAGGTTCGGACCAATCGCGCGGATTTACACAGCACAAGCACCACAGTACACCAAACTGACTTAACCTGAGTAAGTAAAGCACTGAGCGCCGGCGAGTTAGCGAACGAGTTGAAGACGCCGCGTTGCCACACTTACCGTTCTGTACTGCGTTGAAAGATTAATTAATCTGACAGGAGACTGATTTGAATGTTTATATATCTGATAACAGGTAGACCTATTTCTTAGGGACAATACTCAAAGCTGTAGAGTAAACAAGACATCCCTGTAGCCCAGAGCACGATTTAAGACACTAGTTAGGTTTGGGCGCTTTTTCGTATCGCCTTACGTTCTGTTGTGGTGTCATAAAATATTGCTTCAAGTAAAAAGGAATTGAAATCATAAAAATTAATTCCCTGGTTGAAGAATGTCGAGTTCTCGAATAGCACATTATTTTTTTGGATGGCAGTCCATAGGACCTTCGACGGTTTCGCAATTCTGGTACCAACGCAAAAAATCGACACAAAGAATTATTCATTTTGAGTAAAATTCAAAGAATAATATGAATCATCAGGATTCAGGGTCGAAGGTTATAAATTCACTTTCTGTTATTCTGTAAACTCCAACCAAAATGTTGAGTTATGTAATGATTATGATGAACTGAAGTGATAATGGAAATTGAACTGATACTGATACATAGGTACACAAAAAGTAACCTCAGCTTGAAGTGATGCGCATCAGTTCGAAATCACAACATTGACAAATAGAACGTGACTTAACTGATTCTGCACGGAAGTGATACGGGGTCAAAAAGAAAGCCACAAATAATCAGGAAATTCCATCCTTCGTGCAAATTTCGAGTACTACAAGAGACTAATATTCCAACTCGAATGATATATGTCGCATGCGATATTCGTGAAGGCAAAAGTCCTTCTAGAAATAATGAAATAATTTAAAAATTTAAAAATGCCTTTTTATTGGTATTTTTAAATTATTTCATTATTTCTATATAATGGTGGACGCTAAAGGGTTCAGAGATACTATAAAAATCCTTCTAACTGTTCAGCATGTAAACGTTTAAAATCAGCATAGAATCATTACGCATTGAGAAAGAAAAACGAAAGGATTTTCCACGTCTGTTCATACTGAAGGGTTTTCGTAAAAATTTGCGACATTAAAGCAGTCTTTCACTTTGTTAGGGATGGTGTTGCTAGAGGCGATTCAGTAATGTTTGACAAGTGACGGTAGAATGAACAAACGAATTCAAATACACATCAAATACAGTGTTCGCCAGTTCAAAAGAAAATGCACCTTCCTTCGCCTTTGATAATTTTAATTTTTTTTTCGGAAAAGTTCTACTTAACTTCATTCAAAGCTATCAAACTTAACAGTTTGGGACAAAATAGCTCAAGTGATAATGTGAGTTTCGAAAAATGCTGATGGAAAATTTTGTTCAGAAACACATTTATCAAGGGTTTTCCGATAAGAGGTGTTATTTTGATATTCAAAGAAAAATGCCATTTTTCAATATAAATGATCGGATGTTTATTTCATTATAAAGAAGAAGCTATGTCGTTAATAGTGGAAAATAACATCAGGCAAATGACCACCACTATCACGCATACAAGACCATATCCTTTTAATGAAATTTTCCACAACCAAATCGCAAAGTGGCTGCCCTATGTCCTCTATAGCCTCACGAATTCCGTCTCTGAGGTCTTGAATCAACGCTAGGCTATTAGCATAGACCTTCTCTTTCACATGGCCCCAAAGGAAGAAGTCGCAAGGTGTTAAATCACAAGATCTCGGTGGCCGATTGTGATCACCCCTTCGACAGAAAACAAGTTCCGGAAACTTTTCCCCCACAAGATCAATGGTTTCGTTGCTTGTGTGGCACGTAGCACCGTCTTGTTCGAAGTAAACGTTGTCCAGATCAATACTATCCAATTTCGGCCATAAAAAAATTATTATCATCTCTCGATAGCGCAATCCATTCACCGTAACTGTTGATCTAGTCTCATTTTCAATAAAGTAAGGTCCAATGACTCCGCCGGATCATAAACCGCACCAAACAGTCACACGTTGAGGATAGAGAGGCTTTTCAACAATACCTCTTGGGTTTTCCGAGTCCCAATTCTGCTTGTTGACGAAGAGACCGAGGTGGAAATATGCCTCATCACTCAAGATGATTTTTCGATGGAATTCCAGATCATTTTCATGCATTTCAACGACCCAATCAGCAAAGACACGGCGTTGTTGATGATCGGCCGGATTGAGTTCTTGTGTTAACTGAACTTCATAACCCTTAAGACGCAAATCTTTATGCAAAAAACAGTGTAATGACGAGGAATGGATAAACCTGGTTTTTCTTCAACACTTTAGCTACAGCAGCAATATTCTCGGCTGTTCTCGAGTGACGTGCACTGTTTTCATTCTTCACATCACTAACTTGTCCCAACAGCTCGAATTTTTTCACCAATTTCTTAATTGCGGTCCGACAAGGTGTTTCACGACGACGCAAAGATGTTCGAGTTTTACGAACCGTCTCTGCAAAATTTTCACCATTTTTCTAGTAATTTTTGATAATTTCAATGCGTTCTTGAAGCATGTATTGTTCCATTTTTATTAATGGCGTAGTCTCTACTTGTCTAATGTAAATCGGCCTTCAAACAAATGAAAACTCATTCTTTATCCACTCTATCGAATATTTGTAGTGAAAACTGGCGTGAGCAATCATTCGATCCCTCTATCTGAGTTCACAATGATTATATGCTGACATTTTTTCGTGTAAAAGTGTTTACAATAAAAGACCAACGTTCTTGTTGTAGCTCTTGCTTTCTGTTTGTTTGGTTCAAACTCACCTAAAGACAAATCTTTAACTTCGAATGACGAATGTCGCATTCGTGGAACCGAAAATCGATCGCGAATCTCGACTGAATTCCATTTCGATTATCCGATTACCGGATAGAAACCCCGGCCAAATGGCGAATATCCGCCTTTTCCGATCGATCGCCCTCAGCGCCGGTACCTAACGGGAACGCGCCTCTTCCGTTCATAATCGAGTTATCTTTTTCGATTCGATTCCTCACGTTTCCAAGCCAGGAATCCGCCAGAGGGGTCCCCCGGGAAGGCGTCAACGCCGGCCGATCGGTGTGGAAAAACGACGGATCGGCCTCTGCTAACTGTACAGCGCGTGCTGCGGCGCTCTCTAATTGCGGAGGGCTGTAACAATTTTCCGCCGCGTTTCCGAAACGGCTTTACCGCTATCTAATTACGTGTCTTCGGAAACCGCGTGGGACGAAAACGTGTGTTTAGGTTCTTTGCTTAGTCCGACATTGGTTGAATATAAAGGTGACTTCGAACCAGAGCTAGAACAGGAACGTTTTTCGTTGATCTTTCAATGTAAACTATTCTTCGGCGTACACACTAAATCCGGGTATAAGCTGGCCACAGATATCGTTATTTTTCATCCGTTCGTATCGCGGCGATAAGAACCGTCCCGGCAATAGCGCCAAAAACCGACGTGTGTGAAGAAAAACCGTCGGTGCGTATCGTTGGTACAAATATCTGCCGATGCTTGATTTTTGTCACGACGGTCCATTTGTTGTCGTGCCATACCGACTGTGTGTGGTTATAGCGCAGTATAAGTCTCGTTTCTTTTTTCTTTTTTACTCAGAACCGAAACTGAGGCCACCAATGCTAAAGCCGGTCCCAGACAATGCGTGTATTTGTCGAATGTTCGGCATTGGAGGTGCTTCGCGTAGTGTGTGGGAGTTGGGAGTTCAACTTTGTGTATCATTCGGCATTCGCCTGCTATCCGAAGTCTTGTCGGTAAAACGGCACGAACCAAAGGAAGACGACATTAGCGTTAGCTCCCAGACAGTGTGTTATTATCTACACGTAGTAGATTGCCTATTCTGTCTTCAGTCAGAGTCGTGCCAAATTAAGCGACGTGATTTCACGGTGTTTTAATTTTTGTCACGACGGTCCATCGGTTGTCGTGTCATACCGACTGTGTGTGGGGATTTCGTCGAGAATCAGCGGTTATTTGACATTAGCGTAGTATAAGTCTCGTTTCTATTTCTTTTTACTCAGAACCGAAACTGCGGCCGCCACTGCTAAGAGATGTTTCATCTTGATGACGTGCTAAATCGCGAAAGACAGCAAAATAACTGGTAGAATTTACTGAAGTGTGTGGGCAAAACAGTTCCGCGATATGACTCGGCGGTTCGAATCGCGCCGAGGAAAACGGATGAAAAATAACGATGTCTATGGCTGGCATAAGATCATCAAGACTGAGCATCTTAACGAACGCAGATATAACGAAAGAAATCTCCAAGTCTATTTATACTGGAAGAATTTGATAGAGTGGGAAAAGAATGAGCATTCGCTCATCTGATGTAAATCGGTCTTCAGACAAACGAGAACTCATTCAATAGCAACTCTATCGATATCTTCTAGTGAAAACTGACGTGGATCTCTCGATCTATCTGTGTTCACAATGATTTTATGCTGATATTTTCTATGTTCATTTTTTCTGTGTAATCGCCGAAAAAGAGTTTACACTACAACGAAGAATAAACGAAGAAACTCAAGAATACAATTTTAATCGAACAAACTGTTGCAGCGCATTCCTTCAAAGACCGACTGACATCAGACTAACGAATGCTTATTCTATCCCCACTCTATCAAATGCTTCTATTATAAACACACGTGGAGCATTCTTTTATTGTTTTATCTGCGTTCGCAAGGATTTTATGTTGATATCTAAGGCTACGTTCAGATGATGAGCGCTCAACGCGCGTTTTGCTAACGCGCGTTTACAACTACATGTATTTTGAACGCCCATCATCTAACGTCCCTAAACAAGATATATGTAAGGTGTGTTCTTTTATTCACCAGATGGATTCACCGCTGTCATCACGGTTGCATCAAACCGTTCGTTTATTCAACGATGGTAACTGTCACTCGTTCGTTTAATCACCGATGTTTTCATCGGTGGCTCATCGGATCCATCGACTTTCAGAGCCGGTGAATGTGATGAAATTCTGATGAATCAAGTGGAGGGGGTAAATTTGTATGGCAGAAACGTCAATGTTATCTGTCACGACTCAACTAAACAGCAGATAACCATCAACTCGTTCTTTTATTCGACATCAGATGAGCCATCTGACATTTCATCTGGTTTCCATCCGGGTGAATCGATCGGTGAATAAAAGAACACACCTGTAGTTGTAAACGCGCGTCAGCAAAACGCGCGTTGAGCGCTCATCATCTGAACGTACCCTTATTGTGAACGTCGAAGAAGCGTTTACACTGAAAGGTCAATGAAGAACGTTCTTGTTCTAGCTCCTGCTCTTTGTTCGGTTGGTTCAAAATCAACTTGATGTGTATCGGCTTCAATAAAACAGTTCAAATGAAACCAACCTGCAGCGCATTCTTCTAAAGTCATAAAAAATCAATTTACATCAGATAAGTGTGTACTTATTCTATCTCCACTCTATCAATTTCTTCTACTATAAACAGTCGTAAAATCTTTCGTTGTTCTATATGCGTTCGCAAAGATTTTATGCTGATGTTTTAGTGGGAACGCCGCAGAAGAGCTTACATAGTAAGATCAACGAAAAACGTTCTTGTTCAAGCTCTAGCACTTCCTTCATTTGGTTTGATTCCACCTTTGATGTTAATCGGTTATAAGAATACAGAATGTAATGGCGTATTCTTCTGAAGTTGGATTTAAGCCGAACAAAGATCAAGAGATATAACAAGAACGTTTTTCGTTGATTCCTAGTCATTTCTCGAAAATGGCTGGACTAAAAAAATCAGTCATATCATATTTGAATCTCTCTGAAAAAGTGCCTGTAGAATGTAACAAAGGATTTCGAGTACGAGTTCAAACAAGCGAGTTATTCAGCATCATTGAAAATGACAAATTCTCAATTTTCATTCATAACTCAAAATCTATGAGAGATAGGTAAGATTGGTTTTCAGATTTGAGTTATTCAGGAAAAAAGATTCCGAAAATGTGTCATTCAGTTCTCGAGATTCCTTCAGTAGACAAGCTAAGATATCAACATAGAATCTTTAAATACGCAGATAGAACCGCGAAAGAATTCTACACGCAAGCCTACCAACTGATTCCATATTAGTGAATCGATTATACACGATTTCGTGCAATTTCTTCCATCTATATCCATCAATATTAAAGTTCACAACTAAATTAGGCCTTAGCCCCAAATGGAAAGATCCTCCCCGGTCGGAGCCGTCTCGATCGGCCGCGCAGACAACTGGAGCGTGAACGCAACGAGCCTTTCTCACGGCCGAGATTTAGGGAAAAGCGCGTCCGCGACAACGGCAACGTCGCAACTGCCGCTCGACGACAGCGGCCCGATGCCGTGCGGACAGCTAAAAACTCGTGAAAGTCGACGCCACCGTCGGTCTTATTTCGGGAGACGGCATTTCGCAATATCTGGATTTTTCGGAGTCCACAAATCTGAACCCGGTGCATCACGCACAATGATTGACGCTCAATCCGACGCAGTCTCTTTAATTTTTTTAGGCTAATGACCTCACTCGATCGATTGTATAGATATAGACTGTACGCAGGGAATTATTTATACTTTCTGCGAATGTTAGAAAATTCCAGAAGAGGTCTGACGTAAAGACAATAATTTTACTTTCACTTTTTTCATGTCTGGACGATTGGAAGGAGCGAATTTCAAGTTGTTTATGACTAATAGTGGTATTCTGTTTTTCATCTGTAAGTTACGATACAGTAGCGTACGATTGATCTGTAACTGGGCCCCGTATTCTCGACAAGTGATCTTTCAATGCGTTTACGAACTTCATTGCACGGTGTGCATTTTTGCAGGTAAAAGAGGGCTTGGCCGACTTACAGATTCGTAAATAATGCACTTCTGGAATGGTTTCTATAACTATATAGTCCGTTCACGAAAGGTTGAGCCGTCGGTTGGCCATGGAAATTTGGCATATTCCACTGTGTATATTAAAATTTAGGTTATGTTCTTGTCAGATTGACACGCAATGTTGTCAATATTGCATAGAGTTGTCTGATAACTCGCAATCTCGTCGAACGAGGCCGGTTACATTCGGCAACGTTGACTTTATTTTACGTTATGACAGCAAATACTGCCAACTTCAGATAAATAAAAAAACGCCTACTATGTGCTCAACCTTTCGTGAACGGACTATAGTTACAGTGTCACTTTTGAACTATTTATCGATAAACATAATCTTTAGTCGTAAGATTTGATCATAGAACTTTATGTATTATGAGCAAATAGTTTTGATTTGAATTTGAAAATACATTTATCCAAATGTACTTTGCGTTTGTTTATTTCATCTAATGAATTTAAAAGAGGAAAGTAAATAATTTCTTGGTTAAAATTGCTTGTAGATCATTTATTAAGTTTATAGTACACTGGTTTTTCAATCTGAACATGTTCACAAACTGGGCATTCGGCATTTCTTCAATTTGAATATTTTCTGGGCATCCGGCATTTCAAATGGATTCATTTGATCACGCAACCTTTTCCCACCAATTCTCATAAAGTTCCTACTTTAAAAAAGAACGATTTTCAGGTCATGTATATTATTGAATGTTATGATTTTCTTCCGATAACAATGCAATGAACAAAGCCATACTATTTTTATTCATCATGAATTTTTTATATTAAAACGTAACCTCGCAATATGTCATTCGATAATGCTTCCGATCACCCGACGAGTACTCGTAAATATTCAACGATTTCTGTGAGCCACAGATCCCTTAAAGAGGTGCAGAATTGCAACTTTCCTGTAAGCTTATAAAAAGTTACACATCGGCTTACAGATGGAAGCAGAATACCTCCATAAAATCGGTCAACACTTTCTTGTGATTTAACACCTTCAGACTTCTGGCTGTGAGGTTATTTGAAGTCATAGGTATACCGCGGGTTTCACAAAGCTTGATTGGCAATCAAATCGTTGATTTTGAAAAAAGTTCGATGGTTTACTTCAAAAATGAACTGAAATTTGCACAGAAATAATGACACTTCATCAATCAACGTGATCGGGGGTTTTGTGAAACCCGGCTTTATACTAATTAACTAGCAGCCATTGATGCATTGAAAGTGGAAATTAGATGCTGTATCAATGAAATACCATCACATGAATTAAATAGCGTTATTGAAAGTTTCGTCAAAAGGGTACGCATATGAAGCAGTGGCTGCCGTTCACAAGATACTTTGTTTCATACATAATTGCCAAATGCATATTTTCTAAATCAATAAAACATAATTCAATGATTCCAATAGAAAACCATGGTTTATGGAACAACGAAATTTTGCGATTTTATTGAAACTCCCCTTTTTACCCCCGCAAACGCTTCTATTCCATTTTTAGGCTTATGACCTTACACGATCGATTGTATAGATATAGACTGTACACAGGGAATTATTTATATTTTCTGCGAATATTGGAAAATTCCAGAAGATGCATGACGTAAAGACAATAATTTTGCTTTCACTTTTTTTCTGACTGGAATTTCAAGTTCTTTAATGACAACTTTGAATAATTGGTCTCCACGTGTTACCGTATAATAAGGATATTTTCATTTGTAATTTTTTTCAGAATTGACACGTATGGAAAGTTTTCACAATTTGGATAATGCAAAAGGCAAAAATTATCACAAGATAACTGATAAAACTTTTATGTAAGGTGAAGTGGGGTAAATGTGATATAGTAATTGAATAGCTCATAAACAAAGTGTTATAAGTAACAATTTGAATAAAGCTGAACATTCCAAAAAATGCAAGCATGATCACAATATAGTTCTCTATTGATTGTATTCAGGGCCTATTGCACCAAAATACTTTGCAACTTTTCACTTCGCACTTTGCATTCTGACAAATTTCAGAAGTGAAAATTAGTTATGTTGCACAACATTTCTCCCAATATTTAATGTCTGCGGAGTAATTTTCACTATGCACTTGACTTTTCACAATGTATTTTTCATTTTGAATGCGTTTCGTGCCACTTAATTCATTCGAAAAGTGAAAAGTGCAAAGTGAAAAGTTGCAAAGTGTTTGGTGCAATAGGCCCCTGGTTACTCTTTGAAATCTTTTCTGAGAAATGTTGGGTTATTTAAAAAAAAAATGATGCCGGTCAATCACAATTGCCCCAGAATTTGGGGTAAATGTGATAAAAGCTTTCAGATTCCTATGACTAAGTTATTTGGAAAGGATTGGGGTAAATGTATAAAAATCTTACATTATTGAATACTTTGTTTTTTACAAAAATAAAATATTTCACTTAATGAAAAATTGATGACCTTATTTCAGTCGACGCCAAAAAAAGGTGAAATTAACTTCAGCTTCTGAACAAAAAGGAAGTAAAAACAAATTAGGCAGAAACAACTATTAATAATAAACGTTATATTTTAATTAAACTTTATTTTTCCATCATTAAGATAAATTATATCCGTCAAAAGACACTTCAAATATGAAAGAACCACGCCTATTCATATTATCACAATTGCCTCAAATGTATATGTCACATTTACCCCAAAAAGCATTTCGTGCGGGGCAAATGTGATATACAAAAAGGAATCACCAGCGCAATTTATGAGTTAAAAGTATTTAAAAACACATTATAAAACTGTAAATAATAAGTCTGGAAATAATTAGTACGTTTTCATGGAGAATCCAATACGATTTGAATACGATTTCTGTACTGAATACGCCATGAAAACGGGTATTGAAATCGTACCGAGCTTTAGATCCGATACGGCTTTTTTCGGGAGCGTATCGAAATTTCAATCCAAATGTTGCACATGAAAACGGGTATCGAATTGGAGCATGCGCATTGCGAGCAATATTGTGATGTTTGACATATTTCAAAATCAAAATGCAACCAAACGAGGAAAGTGTTGAGCTGGACCTAGTAAAAACAGAAATATATGGAAAGAGACTGAAGTAATTGGCGTTCCCGCTGATAGATATGACATTTGACAAGTGACAGATAAAGCTTCAAATCGAAAAGATTTCAAAACGATTTGAATCCCATTTAAATGTGCATCATGAAAACGGATATGAGTATTGAACTCAAACCGAATTGAATATTCCATGAAAACGTAGTAAATAAAACAGACTTAACTCATCAATTAAAAAATTTACACCAAATAAAGTAGAGACGTACCTACCGGAAATTTAAGGTTACGTTATGAGAAATAATATTCACGTGCCTTACAACCATACTGACAAGTAATTTCGTTCGTTCTAGTTTTTTGGTGGTTCGCTTGCAATTTTGAACACGTGTTAGATAGATGGCAGCAGTATTAATGAATTTGATCTGAATATATAGTCCGTTATCACAATTGCCCCATTATCACATTTACCCCACTTCACCTTATAATAAATCCAAAATTTATTGACGGTTGCAAACAATCGAAATCAAAACAGAAAAAGCTAATTCCGTCACATTTCGATCTGAGAAAATCAGGTTGTTGTGACAAAAAGTATATTCGAATTGTCATTGCAAAAATCATTGAACAATAGATATTTATGGAAATATTCCATAAATACAATAAAAATTCGGCGAATGGGCACTTTAAATATGAATGTTTTTGTTTTATGTGACACTATTGAGTGTAGTGTAAAATGTATACCTATCCGTTGTGCCTGTATAATGTTTTAGTTTCATGTTAATAACTTCAGTAATGAAGAAGTTATGAGAACTGTTCATTCGACGCCATTTTCCATTTTTCTCTAATAGCTCGAAAACGGTTTGACTTTTTGGGTTCGAATTCGCATATTATAGACTTTTGTGCATAAAGAAAGCTCGTTGTTTCTAGGAAAAACATTTTCATAATTGTGTTGGTATCCATGTATAAAACGTGTTTTGATCTGCTATCGTCTAAGTAGGTAACTGTTGCCATCACAAAGTTTTCACAATGGTTCATCCTTTTATAAAAAAGATGGTCATCCACGAATTAAACGTTTGGGAATTAGAAATCTAATTATAACGGTATCTTTCATCGCCACGATATCTGTAATAACAGTAGATAGAAAAAAATTTATGAAATGACCGATAGAGGTTCTTCCGATGAACAGATCCCGTATCAAAAAAATGGTCCGTTAATAATGGTGATCATCAATTGAAGAGAAAGATATTGTCTATTTCCTATCGATTATACATTGTTCACGCTCACGTTTTATTCGTGATAATCGATACATGAACACAAATATTCGAGAAAATATAAGTTGACAAGTAATATCTCGATTATAATAATGCCCGGCGAGGCCGTTACAACCCCAAGAATTTGAAAAGGAGACAAGACTGTCCTTTTATTTTTGAATAAACGCGGGAAGAATTTAGTGCCATAAAAGTGGTTGCACTGGATGTCAGAAGGTATGTTACGTAAAAAACGGCCTGGAACGCGTTACTTGTTGGTATAGTTATAGCCATGAGCGAGAAGGATGTACCAGTGTCTGTTGCGCAATGTATCATTATTTGTTTTTTGGTCAAAGTCAATATAACATCCGCGGAAATTACTCGAGCAGTTCAGGGATCAGTGCCTCCCAAAGACTTGAGTGTATGAATTATGTTTCGCTTTCGGAAAAGGCCGAAAAGTAGTTGCAAACTTGCCACACGGTAACAAGCTCAGAGTAAAAAGTAAGTGCTTATTCCTTACTCTGAGGTAACAAGTGTTACCGATGAGAATGTCAGAGCTGTAGAAAAGCTCATTTTGGAATAACAACACAGTACTGTATGCGATTATCAGTTTCCGCCCTTAACACTCTTCGTGCTGTGTTGAAGAACCGTCAAAACGCAAGTGTAAATCTAATCTCACTATCAAGTATTTACAGGGTGTCCCTACTATAGTATGTTCGACCCAAAAACTTCATGAATCCCCTAAAACCTGAATAATCTCCTTGTTTGGACACTGCTTTACACCAATATACAACCACTATCCTCCCAATTTTCTGATATTTTGTTCATAGTTCAACTACAAAATTCCGTTTTTCACACTGATAACTGAACCCTGGCTATATCCGTCCATTCCAAACTGCTGATTCGATATACATAATTATATTTTTTTTGATGATTACCTGTCGAGCACTTCATTCTCTCTTCGGTACACACATTTCACTTTCCTATTAACCAGAATGTAGCAGAATAGAGGATGCGAAGGATAATTTCAGGACAACTGCCAGAAGCCACTTTCTTCACTCACTGGATGAAGGGTTTGGCCAGCTTTGAAGATTAACCACTACTCGAAGTTTAATTTCTTTTGGTTTATTTGTATAGCTTCTCGAATATTTCTATTTTTATTATTGTATTGAGTTTATAGGTTTAACCTCTTCTCTTGTCATTATTTGATAATAATAATAACCTCATATCACCCACAGGAGTTATTCCTAAGAGCCTCAAGTCCAATCTCAAGGAGCTAGGTTTGGATGAAAACCTGTACAAAGTAATGCAAAGGGCAGTACTTCTCGGTACTGCTAGAACGGTAAGGAAGTTTGTAGGTCACGATGGACACCAGGAACAACCATGGAGGAAAATATTGCAAGACCGACTACCAGGACTTCAGCCGGGAAATCCAGGACCAAGCAACGAAGGAGGAACAACCCAGGAGAAGAAGAACAACGAACACCTCAGAGCTCAATCCCCCTGATACTTATTGCTATCCGGTATGAGTGAATGTTCACCTTAGTAGAGAGTGTGATAACCGATACGCTAATAGGCTCAAGTCGATAATAATAATATGGCTGGTGAATTTTGCATCAGCGTAGGAGGTATTTAGCAAATAATTCATGAACGGCTCGGTTACCGCAAATTTTCAGCAAATAATCTGACTGACTTCTAAGCCGAAATTCTCACGCTGGGAAGTTTTCTCGGCTTACGTTGGAAACATTGAACGACTTGGGTTTGGAAATATTGAAATATCCTCTTCACAGTCCCGATTTGTCGCCATGCGACTATTATTCATTTGGTCCATTGAAAGAGGCACTTGGCAAACTGCGATCCGATAGCAACCCGAAGGTAGAATCTGTTGGACAATTCATTTGCAGCATTGTTTCCAAGTTTTATGTTCTATGAACAATATTGATAGTTGTATGTAATGTCAGTTGTACATGTTGAAATAATAAAGTCTTGTCAGACATTCGTGAACTGTTTCTTCATTTAGTCCTCGAACGAATCCTAGATCAACAGAATCCTTCGTGCGCGAATGGTTATGTGACAAGCCGAGAGATTCTTTCGAAAGGGACATCCGAAAGCTTCTGGAAAGGAAGCAAAAGAGTGTAGACTGTAGCGCTGACTATCTGGAAGACCTTTGAAAAATGTCAGCTCTGTAACTCAAAAATGACATTTTTTATAGTGAAATTCCAGTTTACATTTGAACCACCCTCGTAAGATTTGAGTGCAGAGCACCCACCCTACTAGGTGGTTTAATGCATTTTCTTCAAATAACCCTTCAAATTGATGAGCGTATAACTCGAAACGAATAGGGAGACCTGACCTTTAGATTTATTTATTTTGTACGTATACACCTTCGCATATAATGGCCATTCCTGCGATCCCGCGTTCTTCATTATTCCTGGAATTGTTTTTACCAGGAATGAACTTTACGAGCAGAATATAATCGATACCAAGGTCTGCGTTCTCATGTTTAGACTGCAACGAAAAGGTAATTGTCAAGACCTTCGATTTCTGCGTTTCCTAATGCTTTCGCCGTCACGTGCTACTTGCTGTCGCAGCCACCGAGGAACCCTTTCGGACATTAATAAGGTATGTTTGTCCTCCAAACTAAACTGTCTAGACGGTAATCGGAGACGAAAGCAATCTTATTATGAGGTTTGTCCAGCGTTGTTCCAAGTCCAGATGCCAAGAATACAGGGTGTGTGTAGGTTCACTAATGTATAACTGTACAGGGTGACCAGAATTGGTGATCCCTGAACTACAACTTCTTAACCCCATAAGATAGAGAAAAATGAATAGCACATTGCGGTCATCTTTTTCGAGAAACTCATTATGCCGTCTATCGCATTGCTCCATCTACTTTCGTTTCCGAGTTATAAGCCAAAATTATCATTTGGGCAATTTCAACTTTCGTCATTATCTCCATTTCTGTTTGTCACAAACTGAAACAAAAATAGTGTACAGGAGGCATTTTTTGATACGAAGCTGGTGGCCTTATATTATTTTTGCTGAGATTTATAACATAAAATTCTGTTTTTTTTCTTGTGGCAACAATAGTTTATCCACGACTATTGTAAAATCCGTCCATTGCACTTCTCTGTGCTCGGCCTTAATAATACCCATTAATCACAATGGAATAATGAGATTATAAATCACTGCTGTCAGATGCTTCATAGATTTAGCTTTAATATAATATTTTTATTATGGTATTCCTTCGGTATTCTAAAGTACTCTAACTAACAAATATGGGCATACCTTATCAATCGAGGGACAAATCTTCTTTCATTAAATCATTTAAAGCTTTTTTCATTACAAAATATACCAGTTCTCCAAAAATTTCTCATGTGTCAACTTGACTCTTTCCACGCTTTCATAGAAGGGTCTTGTCGCGGTCGCCAAATGTTAAAATCTTCAAGAAATATATTCAGTAGTCGTGGATAAAGTACCTATAGTATGCTACTCGCGTATAATGGCTGTTATTCATGTGGTGATTAGGCTTGTGGCGTACACTTCACCTAGCGAATAATAGCTATCATTATACGATCGTTGCATATATACTATTATCTTCACTTAATAACAATCACCGTTAGTTTCCTTTACAATATATAGCGTAGTTCCCGAAAACATCCCATTAAGGATGTGGCAGTCGTATGTGTACCTTTTTAATGAATTTACACATATCTCCTGTAGTATGTGTCAGTACACACAGCCTGTATAATTACCATACGTGAAACGCATCATCTTAAAATGTTATTGAAATATCACGTAGCGTAATCTTTGAATGAATAACCATTGACGACTATGTTTATGTTTAAGTATAAACACTAACAATTGGATTGTAATAAATAAACAAGTATCAATTGTTTAGAGGAGAGTCCGATTACATGTTACTATGGTCATTCAGTGAAATGTCCAATTAATTAAACACCTTTGATGAGCCCAAGTGTATCATTCCACCATCCCTCTACGGTATAGGCGATTGGCCAAACCTACCCTAGTTGGGTACATTACACTCCTTTCAGAGCTCATGGCCGGGACTAATGCAACAGAGGCGACCATGATATCATACGACGTCACATGAGTTTGTAAAATTTGTCCGCAAGTGCATGCATACAGTACGATCAACGCGACCAGGTGCCGTATTCTCGAGAAGTGATATTCGAAAACGTATACGAACTTCATTGCGCGGTGTGCATTTTTGCAGATAAAACAGGGACTCGCGCAATGAAGTTCGTATACGTTTTCGAATATCACTTCTCGAGAATACGGCACCAGGTGCCGTATTCTCGGGAAGTGATATCGAAAACGTATAGGAAATTCATTGCGCTGTGTGCACTTTTGCAGGTAAAACAGGGACTCGCGCAATGAAGTTCGTATACGTTTTCGAATATCACTTCTCGAGAATACGGCACCTGACTGCTCCTGAAGCGGTCGCGCATGTCGCATTGGTCGCATCTGTTGCATTAGTCGCGGTCGCAGCTCTGAAAGAAAATATTTGTAAACCCATTCCAGCGGTACTCATACGACTAGTCGCATTGGCGCAACGATCGGAATGGTCGCAGTGGCCGCTACCATCGACAGATAAAAATAAATAAATAAAGAAGAAATCCCTCAATATTAGAATAGTTTTTCAAGTATTATTTTTGTTGGAACGGCGAGACAGAGTTTAATCTACTGGGATTTTTCCTTGAGCTCTGGTATAATACAAAAAAATAGTATGATACCCCGTTTGGCACTAACCTCGGTTAGGGATTTTTGTTTTATGTATCGTACACTGCGCAAAAAATTAACGCACATTATGAAAATCTCAAATTTATTCTACAACTAAAGGTGTTCTCAATGATAACTATTTTATCAGAATTATGCATGCATAAGTTATACACTTTCAACGTTTTTCTTCAATACAGATGTTTTTCCCAGCAGGAATAAAAGAAATTGAAATTATCAGATTTTGAATGTATTGGCTCCATTCTGAAATCAGTTGTTCTCGATCAATTCTAGTGATCAATAGTTTTTCCTTCGTTTGATTTTCTACACTCGATCGCTATGCTACGGGAAACACGCAATTTGGCCCAAGAGGAATGTGCCCAAGCGGTAGTTTTGCGAGTAGACCTATACAAGAATTGCAGAAAGGTTTGAAGTTTTCCATACAAGTGTGTGTCCAGAATGTTGCAGCGATTCAGGGAGACAGGTATGAATGTTCGAAGACCAGGACAGAGCAGACCACAGGTAATAACTACCATTCAAGAACGTTACTTGAGAGTTTCTCCGTTGAGAAATCGGTTTGCAACGCTCGGCTCCTTTAAAATCAACTTGAGCAACTCATGTGGTGCACATTAGCACTCAGACAATAAGAAATCGTCTCAGAGAATATGATTTAAGGCCTCGTGTCGCGGCAAGAAGACCCAGCTCTTACCCCTGCCCATCGAAGGGCCGTTTGGGTTTCGCGAGAGAACATATCCATTGGGAAGAGGCTGATTGGAAAGAGTTATCTTCACAGATGAGTCTAGATTCTGCCTCTACCATTGTGATCGACAGTCCCTTGTATACAGACGTCACATGAAAGATATGCTCAGTGCAATTTCCTGAATACTACTGGTTTCAGGGGAGGATCGATTATGGTATGGGGTGGAATATCTTTGACTGCTCGCACAGACCTAGTAGTTGTTGATAATGGAGCTATGAATGCTGATAGGTATATAAGGAACATTCCTGAAGAGCATGTGGTGCCATTTGCCCCATACATTGGTGAAAATTTCATTTTTATGGACGATAATGCCAGCCCCATCGTGCGCGCATCGTTCAGAAGTACCTTGAAGAGGTTGAAGTCTCTCGAATGGAATGGCCAGCAAGAAGTCCAGATCTCAATCCGATTGAGCAGGTTGAGACAACCTCAATAGAAGGCTGAGAAGTTCAGAAAATCATCCAGCTACTCTTAATGACTTAGGAATCCAACTCAGAGAAATCTAGGAAGGATTAGATCAGAACATTTTAAGATCACTCGTTTTGAGTATGAACCGTCTTTTCCGAGCTGTAATTAACGCAAGGGGTGGAAATACCAAGTATCAAATCACTTATCAGCATTCCAATATTTTGAAAATTGTTCATTTCTCTTCTTTCACATAAGATTCGGTGAAATACTGAATTTTTCTTCCATTTAATGTGACATAAAAATAAGTTATAAAGTCAATGTTGAGTTAACTTTCATTAAAATGAGATTTTCAGAATGTGCGTCATTTTTTTGCGCAGTTATGTTAGGTCTTGAATTCGAAAGAATATATATACTGGTGAATAATCTAAAATAAATATGGTACAACAAACACCCAACCTGTATACATTCACATCCTTTAATCAATATTCTGAAAAATTGCGAATCCTACCAACTTTCATACTGTCGATAATCCCTTATTTACATACATACATCAAATGTGGGTGATCAAAGTCTTGTTTTCATGGAGTTATATAACTCGAACTAGTTGTGCATTCTACTGATTACAGGCCTAATTAGTCGATCATTATCAATCTATTCCGATCAGACTCGTCAGACTTGTTCACCGCTTTGATATTCATGTTTGATCTCGCTGTTCGGATCTCAGACGAGAAGAGGTGATGATTCATCGTTGAGACGCCTAAGGCGATAAAACAGACAGATGAGAAAGGCTATACTATAAGCTTACCTTTCAATTCTAAATATAACCCGATTATAATAGATTTATTACTAATGTAGTAGAGAACTCTTCGTTTTCTGTAACATCAATGAGCAATAAGTGGAACGTATCCCTTTTATCGTAATGCAAACGATCAGGCAATTAATGTTTTAGGATTTGAAGAACAGTGTTACGTTCGTAAAAATTTGCGACATAAAAGAATTCTTTCACTTTGTTAAGGATGGTGTTGCTAGAGGCGATTCGATAATGTTTGACGAGTGATGATAGAATGAACAAACGAATTCGAATACATATCAAATACAGTGTTCGCCAGTTCGAAAGAAAAGGCACCTTCTTTCGCCATTGATAATTTTACATTTTTTTTTCAGAAAATTTCTACTTCGCTTGATTCAAAGCTGTCAAACTTAACAGTTGGGGACAAATAGCTCAAATGATAATGTGAAAGTTTCGAAAAAGGAAAAGTTTGTTCAGAATCACATTTTCCGTGCAGAATCAGTTGAGTCACGTTCTAAAGGGTTTTCCAATAAGAGATGTTATTTTGATATTCAAAGAAAAATGCCATTTTCAATATAAATGATCGGATGTTTATTTCATTATAAAGAAGAAGCTATGCCGTTAATAGTGGAAAATAATATCAGGCAAATGACCACCACGACCACGCTTACAGGACCATATCCTTTTAATGAAATTTTCCATAACCAAAGTGGCTGCCCTATGTCCTTGATAGCCTCACGAATTCCATCTTTGAGGTCTTGAATCGACGCTGGGCTATTGGCGTAGACCTTCTTTCTCACATGGCCCCAAAGGAAGAAGTCGTAAGTTGTTGAATCACAAGATCTCGGTGGCCAATTGTGATCACCTCTCAAGGTGCTTCACGACGACCCAAAGATGTTCGAGTTTTACGAACCGTCTCTGCAATATTTTCACCATTTTTATAGTTAATTTTGATAATTTCAATGCGAAGTTTCTACTTGTCAAATGTCAAGAAATGACAGCTTCAAACGTGGCATCTACCGAAATAGCGGGCTATTAAAAATAACAACTCTTATTGGAAAACCCTTCAATTGATCGACCCAGAATAACATCTGCAAAGGAAGACCATTACTCGAAGGAATCGTACGGTATCTGTAACAGCCCCCAGAAGTCATTTTTGGAGGACCTAGAGACGAGTAGTCTCAAACAGTACCTTCAGTGGAATGTTGCATTCCTCAAATTCAAGGGTGAGGAGACCTTTAACAGTAGCTCGGCTATCACCTGGACATAGAACAAACACGCTTTTACCACAATGGCGCACCTACTTTTTTCGGTTTACAAAGTGATAGTCGACGAGAAAGGGTTTGGAAAGATCCTGGCACACTAGCAGTTTCGACCGGGAAGATGTACCCTTCAAGACGAATCATGTGCTCGGGAGAGCATAATGTTTGGTCACCTAACCCCTCTTATTATTGTTGAACGACCAATGACTGGTCCATCTATGTGAAAAACTTTAACAGCAGAAATTTTCTGCAAATTTTTGTTTTCTAAACTATCAATGTTGAAGAAAAGTCGATGCGAACTTTCTGAGGAACGATGTGTAAATGAGCAACTCGCGTTCATACTCTGAATTTTACTTGAATGGTAGAAGACTAAAATGTTTCATGATTGGATTCTGCTACTTAAGGGTGTGAATCCTTAGGCAATTTTTAGATATATATATTCTTTTGAATTGAGAGCTAACAAAATACAATACCTACATGAAACAAAAAAGTCCCTAACTGAGGTTGGTGCAAAACGGGGTACTACATACTATTCTGTCGTATGATACCAGAGCACAGGGAAAAACCTCAGTAGAAAAAACCCTGCCTCGCCCTTTTTACAAAATTGAAACTTAAAACTATTCGAATAAATACCTTCAATATTCAGATACAAAATACGTAATTCTTGCTCTTGGGCCAGGAGGGTGTTTCAAACCAGGTCTGGCGTTCCAAGTGATGATTTTCGAATCTTCTGTTCTTCTAAGACCGCTACAGGACCCTATTGAAGGGTAATCATCTCCCATAGATTTAAATAGTGGTATTTCATCCTAAATATCGAATTTAATGTCGGAATAATGAAAAAAAACGTGTGACATTTTTAGATGAAAAGTTCATATCAACATATTTCCTAAACCTCTTAGCTTTTGAGGTATATGAATATATTAAACTTTTAGTGTTTTTCTATCGACATTCTGGTAACGTTCTAGATATTTTTTGTTAAACATACACAAACAACCGTACCGTCATCAGGATTCGAACCCGAACCTTCAGCTTCTGACAGTGGCGTTAAATTAGAGAGAATGCTGAGTATCTAACAGGAGCTAGGACAATTGGTACAGAACAAGACTAAGCTGAACTAAATGCCGACGTTTCGTCCGAATATTCGAACTTTTTCAAGGCTACAAATACAAGATACAGATATAAAAAATCACCAGTAACACTTAGTAAAAACAATCAGAATGACAGCTAACACCAGAGATGAATTGTATGATTAAATATTCAATAATGTAATTAAAATAAAACATTTTACACATGATAATAAATATAAAACAATAAATACGATGACTATACACTAGTTCACTACAAATATACAGATTAAAAACTAAAAAATGTGCGGAAACTGTGGTATAGACCAACTTACCAAGTTCAATTTGTCTGATACGCCAAGCAACAGAGCTACAAATGATTAGTTTTTTGACAAAAATACTACCTGGACGCCACCTGTGCCATTCCGAGCAGGACAGTCCGTAGTTTATTCCCACCATGTTTTAAACAGGAAAATGTCATTTTTTTATTTGTTATTAACAAAAAACAACAAAAATTCGCGTTCTTTTTAGTTTTTTCGTTGCAAAATGGAAACTATTGATGCAGTGATAACGTTGCAATGAGATGAATTGTAGAGAATTACATTGTGAAGAAAATGATGGGTCAAAAGATCCGATCGAATAATTAAAACTGGAGAAAAGCGGAAAAAACCGGAAAATTGCGTGTTTTTTTTTTAACTCATAACTCTGCCATTTTGCAATATTAAGAACTGAAACTTCACACGATAGTAGCTATTGACGTGCAATTCATGTGTGCCAAAATTGGATTCGGTCGGATAAATAGTTTTCACATAATTCCCATTTGAATTTTTTTTGGACATATTTTCGCGGAGAGCTGGATGCGTTTGAGGTCGTCCGATTGAAATTAAAAAAATTGATTTGGAAAGAAGACGTGATCAGTAACAAAACGTCTATTCTGATTTTCAACAAAACGCGTTTAAGTGTGTTAAAAACTAGTGAGAACATGAGGGAAAACGACCGACCAAGCGAGAGTGGTCGAGTGGTGAGAGAATGAGCGAATCGAGGGGAAACGCCGCGGAAGCCAACGGTCGCCGAGTTTAAGAATTGTTGCGCGGACAGCGCACCAAATTTTGTACACATATACGTTCCCTCGATTCGCTTATTTCCTCTCCACTCGACCGCTCTCGCTCGGTCGGCCGTTTTCCCTCATGTTCTCACTAGTTTTTAACACACTCAAACACGTTTTATTGAAAAATCAGAATAGACGTTTTGTTACTGATCACGTCTTCTTTCCAAATCAATTTTTTTAATTTCAATCGGACGACCTCAAACGCATCCAGCTCTCCGCGAAAATATGTCCAAAAAAAATTCAAATGGGAATTATTGAGAACTATTTATCCGACCGAATCCAATTTTGGCACACATGAATTGCACGTCAATAGCTACTATCGTGTGAAGTTTCAGTTCTTAATATTGCAAAATGGCAGAGTTATGAGTTAAAAGAAAAAACACGCAATTTTCCGGTTTTTTCCGCTTTTCTCCAGTTTTAATTATTCGATCGGATCGTTTGACCCATCATTTTCTTCACAATGTAATTCTCTACAATTCATCTCATTGCAACGTTATCACTGCATCAATAGTTTCCATTTTGCAACGAAAAAACTAAAAAGAACGCGAATTTTTGTTGTTTTGTTAATAACAAATAAAAAAATGGCATTTTCGTGTTTAAAACATGGTGGGAATAAACTACGGACTGTCCTGCTCGGAATGGCACAGGTGGCTTCCAGGTAGTATTTTTGTCAAGGAAATATCTCTATTGCTTGGCCTATGATATGTAAGGTGTTGTTAACATTGAGATTTAGAAAATTACAACCAGATTCCGTCAACTTTCTCATTTAATGTGGAAAAATAACTATAACTACTTTTAAGAAATATTAAATTACGCAAGCGGAGAACAGCTGCTATCACACGTAAACACTGATGACATATGAACAATATTCATACCGGTATACGGAATCTCGATACAGAAACAATAAATTTGTGTATAATTGACTCAGATCTTGGGTGTCAGTTCTGTGGTTTACCGTGTCATTTAATGTTATGTGGATCATCTCGCTAATGTTTCTTTTTCTCCAATTATTCTCATAATCTAGTATTTCCACATTATTGAAATCAAAATTATGGCTTTCCGTGAATCTATGGGAAGCTAAAGCTGCAGAGCTATCTTTGTCCCGAAACCTATCATCGCAGTCATATCTGTGTTGTCTGATTCTCGTCTTCATATCAGCAGTTGTTTCGTTTGTCCCACGTAACATTTATTGCATCCCATACATGGTATCTTATATACGATACTTGAACGGTTGAGGCTGGGGGTTGGATCTTTAAGTCTCGAGAACAGAATCTGCGTCGTCAAAGTGTTATAAAAAACGAGCTGTGTGGTCTTAGATTTCTGTTTTAATGAATGAGAAATGTTGTGACTGAGGCCCGATATGTAGGAAACTTGAAGTACCTTTTGGTCTGATCGTCTGAACTCAGCATGAAAACCAAGGACGTGATTCCTACTTCATTAGAGAGAATCTCTCAACATTCTAGGGGTTTCGAAAACTAACTCGATCACTAACCCGGGTTAAATATTGACAGATAAACAGTTCATTCGCTGTCAATATTCAACCCGGGTTAGTGATCGAGTAAATTTTCGAAAACCCCCTATAAAGCATGAATTGAATGGAAATCAGCTGATAGCAGAGATGTTTAAAAGTACTGTAGGTTCACTGTTTCGCTTTTGTTTCAGATCGATGACAGTTCGGATAGGCTAAATTTCATTTTCCTACTGTTAGGGTGTGCTGTGGAAAATAGCTGACAGTAGAGTTTTAGAGTTTAATCAAGTTATCCTTCCTAGTGTCAAAATTATGTATACAGATGTGGACGAATCGGATGGAAACAAGGGAGTTCCAGTGTTAAATTCAAGCAGGCTCGGAGTCCAGTGGAACAATCGAAACCTCAGAGCGATGCGATATTGAATAAGCGGCTGGTCTGTTGGAATGGCATTCCGAAAGCTTGATTAGGGTAAGATCGGAGCATTGGTTACAGCAAACGCTGGTATTTCGGTGGTAGTCGCAAGACGCGACGTGCCTGTGTCGTTGCCGACCGTAGCGTTTGCTGTAACCAATGCTCCGATCTTATCCTTATCAGAGTTTTCAGAATGCCATTCCAACAGACCAGCCGCTTATTCAATATCGCATCGCTCTGAGGTTTCGATTGTCCACTGTTCCACTGGACTCCGAGCCTGCTTGAATTTAAGGGGGGCCATACACTATGCGATTGCCTGCAGGCCATCGCCTCAGCAGGCGATCGTAAGAACCAATATCGCCGAGTTCCATACACTAGCAGTCAACCGCCTGCAGGCGGCCGTACTGAACTGCAGATGATAGCCTGAAGATAGCACACACTACAGTCCGGTACCTGCAGGCGGACTGTCGGTCAATGAAACAGGACTGCAGGAGATCCCCAGTTTTTCACCATGCTCCGTTGGAACCGTTGCGCTATGTTTGTTTTGTCAGTTCTTGGGGAACCTCAAGAAAAAAGGGTCTGGGTAAAAAGTTTGCTGCGACATATAGGGGCTAGCTGTCACATTTCGTTGCAAGTCGAAATACCACAGTGACGGGGTGTATGCGTCATCTCCCGATGAGCCCGACTTTTGCTGTTTTACTTTCTTCAACTCTTTACGGAACGCACATCTCAAGTTTATTATTTTTTTTAACTGTGTCAATGGTGGCTGACGGCAGTTTTTGATATAGAACTTCACAGCTCACCGTACGCCTCATCCCGCGATCTTTTATTAGCGCAGGAATCGTCCTTGACTTTCCATAAACAGGGGTAGGCCCGATATAATTCAATAAATGCGGAAATGAAAGGAGGTTTCCCGTCCATCTTTCCTCGTCAGTCCAATCTCGGCTGGTGAATGATCTCACGAAAATTATCTCACGCAAAACTGATGGAAACGGTGACAACAGATCGTTTGCCTGCAGTCTAACTGACAGTGTGTGGTCGGGGGCACATGAGATCACTATCCGACAGGTCGCTGCCTGTCGCGAATCTCTCATCCTATCCCCGCCTGCCCGGCGACCACACACCTTCAGTCCGGGCGAACTGCAGTCCATTATCTTCAGATCAACTGATAAATGTGTGGGCAATCCCGATCTACGGCCTTACGATTATCTTCAGTTAAACTGACAGTGTATGGGGCGCTTTACACTGGAACTCTCGTGTTTCCATCCGATTCTTCCACATCTGTATAGTCCGTTCACGAAAGTTTGAGCGCATAGTAGGAGTTTGTTTGTTCATCTGAAGTTGGCAGTATTTGCTGTCATCACGTAAAATAAAGTCAACTTTGCCGAATGTACCCGGCCTCGTCCGACGAGCTTGCGAGTTACCAGAGAACTCTATGCAATATTGACAACATTGCGTATCAATCTGACAAGAAAATAAACAACATAACCTAAAATTTTAATATACACATTGGAATATGCCAAATTTACATGGCCGACTGACGGCTCAACCTTTCGTGAACGGACTATATATCGTATCCAATTATCATTTTTGGACAATATGAGCGGCATACGAAATGTAGCTGCGATAAATTGAATTGTAGCCCATCAATTCTAATCGAGCAATATCACAGTTGGCTTACTGTGGAATGAATCGCCAGTCAGATCAGTTTTTCACCTATAAGAGATTCACTACAGTAGAACTTCAATTATCTGAATTCCGACTATCCGAATCGCCGATTATCCGAATCACTTTCAGAAAAAATTTGTCCAAAAAACAGCTTACATTGACGGAGATGTTTGAAAAACAATGATTTTTATTTCTAAACTTGTACATAAGTACATTTTATTTATATTTAAAACATGTGAAAATATCATGTTTCTTTCATTTAATTCAATAAAAAAAATAGTGCAATATCAAAACGTAGCTTTTTTTCTCTCTAATGGCAATTTTTTTCAGAAATTCCGATTATCCGAATATTTGATTATCCGAATGGGTCCCGGTCCCCATTAATTCGGATAATTGGAGTTCTACTGTATTATTTTAAAACCATTTAGGAAGGCAACTTTCATAGTTACCGATTCCCCATATACAGTTACATTACTGGGAAATGATTGCTTCCGAGTAAGAGATCCATCCATCCATCGAAGCATGTCTATGGATTTACAACTGTGCAGTGCAGTTAAAACGGCCCAGCCAGTCTAGTGGACTGCACTTCCGTATGTATCTCGCACAACGGACGAACGACGATTAGCTCGCTGGATATCATCACGAAGAGACAATCATTATACGATATCTTCTATTCACCCTTTTATTCTCGAAGACTGATGAGGTTATTCAACCAGGAAGAAAGCGGTGATGGGAATCGTCCTTTGCGGTGACACCATCATCGTCAAAAATCCGAAACAATGATGCTGATCGCATTCTGTGGTGTGGCTCTATCATAAATACGTTCACGTTCATTCTCTGAGAGTTTTCCGTCATGGAACACAGAAAAAATTGCATTGTGTTGGCTGGTTCAGAGAAGATAGATGACTGTAGTACCTGAGTTAGAAGTTATTATTGAATACTTCTATAATCGCATTTTAGTTTTTTGGGGTAATGATTGTAATTTCTGCCTATTCCTAAGGAAACAACGTGCTATCGTTTGAGTCTAATGTCTGTTATTTTAGAATTTTTAACAGGAAGTAGTCTCAAACGAATCAGAAGAAGAAAAAATTGTAAGGCCCTGAACAGGAGCATTTGAGCGCTCGTTCATTGGTGGAGCAATAAGAACATTACCTCGAAATTTCATATGAGAAATGAGATTGATACCGAATATATAAATGCAGAATCTCAGCACAGTCGTAATTATATTCTGGAAATTATTCAAAAAATGAAATATATGTATAAAAATGAATAATAAAAAATTTAATTTCATGCTTCTGATAATGCGATCCTTTGGAAATTTGGCATGAACATTCAGTATATCAGTCTTCATTCACAAAATGAATTCCACCTGGATCGGATATCCTGTTATGGAAATACAGGTATATAGATTCTTCATTTCAATATTTCTATGATTTTTTAACACTATAGCCACAAAAATTCGCATGACAATTCAGTATATCAGTCTTCATTCACAAAAAAATCACTCGAATCGGATATGCTCTTATGGAAATAAGATTTTTTTTCAATATGGGCACGAAATTTTGCATGAGGCTTATTATTAGCATCTTGCATGTGGCCCCACGGACAGAATTGAGTTTGACCGCGGATTCTTCATCAGGGAGTCGAATCCTATCGTTTGCGACCATTTTCGGCTCAACATTCGAAAATTACAGACATTTAGGCAAAACGATATAGTTTAAGTAGAACGAGCGCTCAAAAAGATTCTGTCCGACCACACGATAACTCCCGAACAGATGAAGTTGGGGCCTTCAAATTTCAGGTAGCTTCATGACTCGAATGTAGCGGTTGAGTTTGTTAACGGGCTAAATCTGTTCATTGGTTTCAGGATATTAATTTTTTTCACAGGCCTAAAATATGAACTGATCTAATGAAACTGCCAAAATTTTCATTATGGAGTTCAGTGCGTCCGACTTTCATGTTTTGGAAGTGAAGGGAGTATACACGACATTCCAAGAAAATCACGATGTTTCTAGGATGAATACGTGAGTTCAAATCACGTCTTCTATTCTTTCCATCTGATATTTGAATGTTGATATTATTTTTACCGTTTTAGAAAGCAAATGAAACAAGATATAATTTTAGTATAAAGTTCTGCGCCCTCATTTCTTCGGGGACAGCCTATTTTCAGGGTTCGTAGTTCTTTCTGGTCAATTTTTGTATTTTTAAGTTTATATTTTACTTATTCATCAGCTCACGCAGTCGATTTATAACTCACTGCAATTTTTAGTCACTCGCAGAATACATACTTGTTTTATTATCATGGAAAAGAGATTCTTCTGTAAATATCCTTATTCGTGATATCTCTTTTGAACTGAGAGTTTAGAGTAGTCTCAAATGACTCAGTCACACTCACTGATGAAGAATATGAGGTAAGAAACTGATTATTTGAATGGGAACGTTGAATTCATGAATGAATACAATGAATTTAACCAATAGCAATATTGTTTTTCCAATATGAACAATCACGCAGATTCTTTAAATCCTCTAGAAGATCACACACATCGAATTTCTAACTTCCTGTATATTCATCCATTTGAATGAGAAACAAATAAATTAACAGAATAGAGTGTGATTCAAGATGATAGTTAACTATCTTTCAGGCGCCAATAATTGAAGTCGTTAATATATCACAGGTCCATTTCTAGATATTTGAAAGATCATGTACTCAAGCACATTGAAAATCGTTCAACCAGAAAACAACACGGTATAAACATTATTTCGAGCGGTCCATAGATAACAAACCCACATCAAAGAAACCGGGTGGGCGACCGAAATGAAATCAAAACAAGATCATAGAAGACGTAAATAAATATCGCATATTTACCCAACTGAACGCATCTTGGAATTTATACGAGGCTCTTACGAAAGGTGATCCCAACCGTTTCCAAAATTAGGGTGTTCCTAAATAAGTGTATCAAGGGTCAAACTGTTGATTTCTCATAAGAAAATGATATTTTTCTCTCTCTTCTATTTTTCCTCTGAGTCTTCGTTTCAGAGATACAGGGTGTCAACATTTAATATGGTTTTCAGGTTTTGACTAACATGTAATTTTTGAATTACAGAATTGAGTTTCTGAAAACACATTTCATTAGACTGGCATTTTAAGATCAAAAGAGTTTGACAATTTACACCATCGAGATATAATAGAGAAGAGACGCTATGACATACATTTGAGTAAGGAAAATAGTACCACTGGGCGGGGCTTAGTCGGGGACCAATATGGCGGAAAGTTCAGGGTTGAATTAAGTTGCCAGTTTTTTCTGTTTACAAATTTCACCCAAAAAATAGGACGTGTTGAGCCTTTAGGAAACCTGTTCAAATAAGGTCAATTGAATATCAAATAAACCATTGTTCTTCAGGCGATAATACAGACATATGAAAAGAAGAAAAAATCACCTAGAAAAAGGCGCAAAAATCACTATTTTTACAAAAAATTCAACGATTGCCAAATTCGACGTTAGGTGGTAGTAATATTTCGAATCTGATACCACGTTTATTTCAATGATTGCAACTCTATACTATCCTTTCTCTATGATTAACACAGTTACCTATGAAATATATCATCGCTGGTATTGTCATACTGCTTCAAGTTAATTTTCAATTGTTCAAAATTGTCGAAGTTTGGTGAAATATTCATAACGAACGAACTGTTTCAATTGAATTTTTGATCATAAAATGCCAGTTTTCGAAAACGATTCAAGAGAGCAAACAAGAGTTCCTTTTTATGTAAAATGCACTGGCGCATCGGAATGTTGTGCAAATGCAAATTCATCCAGTGGTGAGAAAATTGGGGGTAAAACCTTTGTGCGAATTCAATATCTTCGCCACTGACACATCTATTATTAGTGACGATGTGTGCAAAAACTCAAATCTGTAATTCAAACGGTTCATGAGATATTAGCAAAAAACTGAAAAAAATATACATTCTTCAAATGTTTAAAACGAAGACATGGAAAAAAAATAGTTATTTTTGTATTAAGTGCGTAAAATGAGAGTTTTTTTCGTGGCACATTTTGGCTGAGACCGTAGGTCGAGGCCGAAAATTCACTCGATTGTGCCATTAAAACAAGAATTTTATACGATCGAAATACAAACAACATTTTTTTGTACAACTGTGAATGTGAATTTACATCGTCTGAAATATAATTATTGAAAATACGATGTAACAATCTTTTATAAAGAACCCGTATATATGATAACATGATAGCATTCGTAAGGTTTGGAAATAAAGAATCAAAGCCATTTTCAGTCAATAAAGGTTTACGATAGGGTTGTCACATTTCTCCTACGCTCTTTAAAATATTAATAGCGAAAGCATTGTCACTGTAGAAAATAAAATGTTGAGGTATGGGTAACGAAATTGATGGAGATACTTACATATACATTCTTCAATTTGACGACGATCATGTTATTTGTGCAAATGATAAAGAAGATCTACAATATATGGCGAGGAAGCTTCAAGAAGAATATGGAAGATGGGGTCTTCAGATGAATATATCTAAAACACAATACTTGTGTGTTGGAGAAGAAACCACTGATTTGAAGCTAGAAAAAATGAAACCATAAAAAAATGCGAAAGCTACAAATACTTGGATATCAACTTCAATACAGAAGGAACAGATGACACCGAAATTAGATCACGAATAAATAAGACAAAAAAAATAATAAATTCGCTAAATGGTATTCTATGGAGCACAGAGATAGGAAAAAAAGAAAGATACGAATATATTATACACTAATGAAAAGTACCCTAGTGTACGGATCTGAAACTTGGCGATTGAAAGAACAACTGAGGAAGAGGATAGAAGCTACAGAAATGGATGCAATACGACGAGCATCCAGAACTTCGAGAAGAGGGAGGGTACCGAATTTGATAATAAGGGAAAATATGGAAATAAAAGAGACAGTCACAGAATATATAGATAGGAAGCAGCTGGTATGGTATGGACATGTGCAAAGAATGGCAGAGAATAGATTACCTAGGAAAGTAATAAGTGGAAGACCAAGTACGACATGGATTAATGGAATGAGAAAATCAATGAGTGCAAGAGGACTAAATGATGAAGACTGCAACAATAGAAGGTATTGGCAATTGGGAATCGGACACGTCTTTAAAATGTTTTAACCCGAATGTATATGTGTTCTGTTGAAGCAAATGTGATGGTAAACCATATTGTAGAAGAAGTAAATAAATATCGCATATTTACCCAACCGATCGCACCTTGGAATGTATACGAGGCTCGTTCGAAAGGCGAATCGCGATGTTTTGAGCGGATGGCCGTATTTCCTTCCTCGCCTCTCAACCAAACCCTTTTTTAATTCTTCGTCGACATCCGGTTCCGATGGCGGCGGCTCTGCCGGAAGTAACGATTAACGGCTTATAATTCATGTCCTGATTATCTTTTCACGCTTGATCGACAGATTTGTGATTATACCTGGTTCATTTTCTGGAAAATGCGAAGTTTCCTTTTTGAATGTAGCGCATCGTTAAATTTCCCAAGTCTGAGACCGTTCAAATTTCTTCGCCAATAATAAAGTGTTACAATGCTCAACAGATTTGTTTCACTTGAATATTTATCGATGAATACCATCTTGAGGAAAATGAGCGACATGTTCAATCAAAATTTAAGCTCTTTCAATACATATTGCAGTTATGTGCAGGGAAAACCCCGGATTGATGCCCACCTTTTTGAAATTGCCTCATATTTTTAAATTATTGATGTTATACTCGTATGGGTAATTTTTATGAATGTAGGAAGCCCCATTATACTGGAAAGGATAATTGCCCTTCATACTGTGTGAACCAAAATCCAACTGACTTCAAGGAGATTTTCTATGCCTAAAACAACTTTATATGCGAAACATGGGTCGAATTAACAACAATTAATGTGCATTTTTGACTGAATTTCAAAAGCATAATATATTAAACGAAAAGTTGAATTCTTCATATTAACATAAAGCATTGTTCCACACATTCATGATGAATTAACAAAATATTAAGTGTCAATAAAAATAATCAAGTTTAAAATCAAAATAACACAATGATTCGAAAATCAGCTAAGAAGATGAGGTTTTAGCTTAGATGCCCTAAAGGGCACCTATACTTCGAAAAATCAGGGAAACTATCCTTTTCGATAGGGATAGATGACCATGAATTTTTTTAATAAATTAAGGGGGAAACAGCAACTGTTTATACGCAGATGTACAGGGTGGGCATATTTCGATGTTTTAGTACTACAGCTTTTAAACCAGAGGAGATAGACAAAATCTGATACCCACTTCTCGATCTTTTTTTCTTAGAAACTAACAACAGTAGTATTCATTTTTGGCTATCTTCTTTTGTTTTCGAATTATTATAGCGAAAATTGGAAAAGTGGCAATATCGAAAAAAATTCATATCTCCGCGAATACTGATGATAGAGCTCTGAAATTAAAACATTATACAGGCACTTTTTTACGTAGAATCCAGTGGCGTACTCGCCTTTTTTGCGCCATTTCTAATTACGGAGGTATGACCCAAAGTTATGTTTTTTTAAATGGAAATACTAGATTTTTGTGGCATTTTCTTGAAGCTTAATTTTTTTTTATTTCAAAAATATATAACATTATATGGTTTGTATCAATATGAGTATAGAAAATGGTCAAAAACCTATTTTCATTTGAGTCTCAATATTTTCTATGGTTGACGAGCACAGAAAAATGAAGCTTCCTATAACAAGAGCTCCTTCCATCAATCTCATTATTTCTATGCTTTCAACTAATTTCTCCAAAAAATTCGAACATGGATATATGATATATTTCATAAAAACTTATATCTTGAAATGGATTTGGAAATAACTAAAAGATCCACTTGATCCTCCGTTTCAATCGATATACTTAGTTATAATGAGATGGATGCAAGAGAATATTTTTATTGCACTCCGGAATAAATACGCACAAGTGCTTAGTAGTCTATTTCAAATCGCATATGAAATAACGCATATAGATATGAAGAGTAATAAAGGAAAAATATTTTTCAATACCTAATAGTGATTACAATAAAAGGTCAGTAGGTTTTATAACTAAGATGTCTTATTTTAGACATCTCAGTTATAGGTAACTTAGAATGAGGGATCAAGTTTCACAGCAGTTCATCTTGGAGAAATTGAGTAAAGAGCATAGAAAAGAAAACTGGAAAGATATTGTGGTAATTATACAATGCTAAATTTTTCTGTGCTCATCAACAGTTGAAACCATAGAAAATATTGAGACTCAGATGAAAATAGGTTTTTGATCATTTTCTATACTCATATTGATACAAACCATACAATGTTATATATTTTTGAAATCAGAAAAAATTAACACTTTGGCTGCCATACAGTTTTCAGGTCAATATTCTGGTAGGCTGTGTCAGTCATGCAGGACTGACAATCGAACACCACATTCAGGCTTTGGCAGTCAAATCTGACTGACAGCTCGTGTCATTTTACCTACGCCGCGTCAGTCTTTAAAGACCGACATGACATATGGAGCAAATCGAGTGTCTCGGCTTCTTTCTGACTACAGGTATCTGTTTTTCAACTCTACTCTAACTAGATATCGCAAGGCATGTCTGGCTTGGCAGAACAATTTCGCCTACGGCAGATGGCGTAAACGGAGGTTCGAGTGTCAGTCGTATACGACTGACGTGGCAGCCAAAGTGGCTTTCAGAAAATGCCACAAAAATCTAGTATATCCATTTAAAAAACATAACTTTGGGTCATAGCTCCGTAATTGGAAATGGTGCAAAAAAGGCGAGTACGCCACTGGATTCTACGTAAAAAAGTGCCCTTATAATGTTTTAATTTCAGAGCTCTATCATCAGTATTAGCGGAGATATGAATTTTTTTCGATATTGCCACTTTTCCAATTTTCGCTTATTCCTCGAAAACAAAAGAAGGTAGCCAAAAATGAATACTACTCTCGTTAGTTTCTCAGAAAAAGAGATCGAGAAGTGGGTATCAGATTTTGTCTATCTCCTCTGGTTTAAAAGTTGTAGTGCTAAAACATCGAAATATGCTCACCCTGTATTGACGCAATAAAAAAATACTTAATTCATTACCACTTCAAAAGTTATACAGCGGCAAATACCAACCTATAAAACGTTGGCGTTTTCGTTAAGTTCGCTGCGGAGATACTCGCACACAATAGTGAAAAACGACCTCACTTTATATTACAATAACCCATACAAAACTAAGATCCAGGGTGACTGTTAAATTTTTGTTACGTGTTTCGGAAGTAAGGTATTTTGAAAATGAGGCATCTATTCGGGTTTTCCCCTAATTAGAGGTTTGTTGTTTTTTCCTACTTTCAGTTGTATCGATTTTTTTAGTATTTCAATAAATTTTAACGATCACTGGGTGAGCACTCAAACCATGTTTTCTATGTCTTCTGGGCACGTCAAAAAGAAATTCATCATTGAATCCTAATGGGTTGCTAACATGAAACTATAGTACATATTATTTATATATTAAATAGGTACATAACGATCACCTATAAAGGATATTTGTTTCACATCACTAACATTCAACACGATACATCCTGTATCAAGTAAGTATCTATTCACTTCACCAAATGCAATAACTCATTCATCATATTATATGAATATAAATGATTTTCAACTTTCCAGGTCAGTTCTTAATATTAAAAATTCTTCAAGAAATTCGATTTAGCTTCAAATGCTGAAATTTTCAAAGTATGTAGGTTTAGGACATGGTTAGAAAAATTATTCCATAAGTGAATAGAATCGAATTTTCAACCGAAGGTAGCAGTTTCGATTTAAATAAGACAATATTCGTTCTCGCGTACAACATTGAGAAAATTGCCATCCTGTGATGTTTTTTTTAAATACTGTGACTACGAATCTTAACTTTGCATATTTTTTTGTGAGTAGTGTAACCCTGAATAACCCTTCTTTCAACTACAGTCTAAAATTAAAACAGAACTTCCTCAGTTAAATATCACATTTTTATTCCAACATGTACTAAAAATTATTACATCGCACAACTTTAAACGACTATACTGGAAAAAATATACTATGCGATTTCGGCAAGTGACTTTAAAAGATGGTGTATTTAGTCAAAAAGGTATAATACTAGCTAATACATATTAAGTGACAAAAAAAATTTTATACTAAAGAAACCCGATATTAAGCTCTTTCTTTTTACTCAGTTAAAATACTTTTAATTATTTAGGCTTTCCTTTGTCCATAATTCTAAGGTACAAGTTTGGGTGAGATGGAGAATAATTTATAAAGAAACACCATCAGGCAAAAAGAACTGCAACAAAATTGTTGGTTAAAGTTTTAAATAAAATGCAATAATGGATATTAAAATATTATTCAACTTATAGCAAATGCTCAAATTGTTTGCCATAGGAAAGAAAGAAGCATTTAACTGATTTAAAAGAATTAGCTTAATATCGGGATTCTTCAGTAAAAAAAATATTCTTTTTGTGACGGAAAAAAATGTGACATTTTATATCTCTTGACAGATCACAAAATATGACTTTTTACGAAATTACTTTTTTCCTGTCAAAAAAATCATTTTTTCTCCAACCATCAAAAAATGTTGACATTTTTGTACTATTTTAAGGTGCAAAAGTCATACATTTCCTTACCGTACAAAAATTCACTCGTTACTTAGCAACACTTTTAATCCTAGGATTAAAAACGCTACTTTGAATCCTCCGGATTAAAAGTAATGGCATTTGACGTCTACTTGACAATCACTGTCATGATTCTGTGTTCAAATTCATAACCAAATTATGAACGATTTTTCACTAAAATTATTGTAATTTTGACTTGGTTGGAGAAAAAATAGTATATATTATTCGGACTAAAAGTGCCTATTTTAACTCGCAATTTTGCATTCGCTCGGCTGCGCCTCGCAACTGCAAATATTGCTCGTAAAAAAAATATGCACTTTTAATCCTTATAATATAATATACTATTTTCTGTGACGGGAAAAAAATGTGACATTTTATGTCTCTTGACAGGTCACAAAGTATGACTTTTTACGAAATTCCTTTTTTCCCTGTCAAAAAAATGATTCTCTATGTAGCCGGGAAAAAAGTACTCACTTTTTTCCCGGGGAAAAAAGTAATTTCGTAGACAGTTATATTTCTTTCACTATTAAATGGTCGTTCTTCCTGTCACAGAAAAAAATAGTGTATTATACACGGGAAAAATATTAGATTTTAGCTCTCGGCTTTTTGTCTCCCTCCGCTACGCGTCGGGAGACAACACAACCTCGAGCTAAAATCTGATACTTTTTTCCCTTGTATAATAAATAACTATTTCAATGTAGCCGGGAAAAAAGTACTCACTTTTTTCCCGGGGAAAAAGAGTAATTTCGTAAACATTTATATTTCTTTCACTATTAAATGGTCGTTTTCCCTGTCAAAAAAAAATAGTGTATTATACACGAGGAAAATATTAGCTTTTAGCACTCGGCTTTTTGTCTCCCTCCGCTTCGCGTCGGGAGACAACATAACCTCGGGCTAAAATCTAATACTTTTTTCTCTTGTACAATAAATAGCTATTTTTCTCATTTAATGAACATATTAGCTAGTATTATACTTTTTTGGAATCTTGACTAAATACACCATCTTTTAAAGTCACCTGCCGAAATCGCATAGTACATTTTTTTCAGACGTTTGAAGTTGTGCGATGTAATAATTTTTAGTACGTGGTGGAATAAAAATGTGATATTTTCTCTAAAACTGAGGCAGTTCTTTTTTAATTTTAGACTGTAGTTTAAAGAAGGGTTATTCAGGGTTACACCACTCACAAAAAATATAGAAAGTCAAGATTTGCAGTCGCAGTACTTAAAGGATCATCACAGGATGACAATTTTCTCAAATTTTTTTAGATGTCAATAATTTGAAAAGTACTTAACTTTTTCATTATTTTTTTTGATAACTGTCATTACCTGGCCTATCATATCAACAAAAACCTTTCAGGAAACACCTTACATCCTTCGAATCAGTCTCCGTTTCAAAGTTTATTCTTTCTTCTCTCGATTTGGACGAGTGCAGTATACTAATTAAACTGCTGCATAAAAATGTTACAACATAATGAAACGAAAGTGAGAAAAATCAAGAATTTATCGGTATTTTTTCCGATCTAACTTCATGCCTTATTTTGTCCAATACTTTCTGTACTTTCTTCAAGCGATCTAGTTTCTACGACTCGCCCAGCTCTACCTACCTACCTACCCATGTACAAATATTTGCTTTCCTAATGATGTAACACTCTCCATACACTGTCATTTCTATTTTTACGGCGAACTTTGAATCGAGAAATTCGCTCAACGATTGACAATTGATGGTTGATTATCTGTTATTTTTGCAGGAGTTGTTTTGCATTCATGCATCGTATAGCGTATTTTTCTTCTATGTCCACAACAAAAAATGTATCAAGATGTCATATCGGCTGTAGGGTTGATTTGATTAATAAATATGGGAAATGTTCTTTTCCGTCGACCTCGAAATAAAAGGTGATTTTAATGTCTACGAAATTGAACATTAATGTTCCATTTTAATGCACCATTTTTCGCTATTTTTAATGTGCCATCCTGACGGCAACCCTACACAAAGTATTCAGAAGTACTACGAGAATGTCAAAACTCTACTGGAACATAAAAAATTCATTATGTCAAATGTATGTCTTGTGTAAAATGAAAATGTAAAAATGAGAATGTATTTCAATCAATGGCCATAGTGTTAACAGAACCATAAAAAAATCAATTTGAAAATTTAAAAAAAAATCTTTATATGTCTATTACAAGATGTCCGATTCGAGTGTAATTTATTTTGTGAATGAAGAATGATATACTGAATCAGAACTATAGAATTTATTTTTTTCAATTATCGATTTTTTACATATTTCATTTTTTGAATAAAAGGTGGAAGAGATTTTTTGTCCCAAAGTAAACCATAATATTGAGTTTAAAAAAAAAGTATTTTTAAACTCAATGCCCAGAATCAAAAAATAATTGTACATTTATGGAAACCTTTTTTCATAAAATGATATGAGGAATGACCCCTTCCATTTTTTCGGTGTTATTCAGGTATAAAGTCGTTTTTCCACTTTTAAAGGGTGTTTCAAAAAAAGGTGATGCCGTCTCTAGGATAAATAGAAAACCGAAAAAGAAATTGGGGCTTGTTTAGTAAAAAATTTTTGAAGCACCACCCGCATTGAAGATAGAGATAGATTTACACGTTTCGTACCAACTATTATTGAACATAACTTTTTAAATATTAGTAGTCCGGTCTATTTAGACCAAAAAATGAGAGTGAAGTTACATAAAGTCCCAACAAGCTGAATTTCTGTGAAGTTGTTCAAAACATAATTATAAACGATGTCTAAAAGTTCCTCATCATTCCCCTGTGAGGAAAAAATTTTATTCGAGGTCAAATGTCAAAAAAATGAGTTTTTCGCGATTTTCAGCAAAACGGTAAGTTTTATCATAAAAGTACCTCAGACAAAAATTGTAGATCATAAAATTATCTATAAAAAATGTATCAATACTTTTTTTCTTACGAGCCACCGTTTCTGAGATATAACGATTCAACAAGTTATAACTACGCGCTAAGTACAGGGTATCCCATTTTGGGCACTTTTACGGGATTTCTCCGTTATTTTTAACGTTAGCGGGATGCGGTTTTCGCGACAGTGTACTACTTTTTTATGAAACTAAAGATGGCGCAATCAGTTTTTGCATAGCCCTCTTAGTTTTTGCTATACAGGGCTGAAATGAAAAGTATCACTTTTTAATCACCTCCCGTATCTCAGTTGTGCTTGAACTTGGAGAAATGGTTGAAACGTATTCCTATAGATTTTTTTCCGTAGAATCCAGTGGCGTAGTCAGTTTTTCAATTAAACTTTCCGTTTTTGAGTTATTGAGCAAACATATGTTTTTTTAAATTGGACACCCTGTATATTATTTTTTATTCTTATTAAGCACAATCTCAGCTCTTCAAAAACATATTATTTTATGCATTTATTTTCAAAACCAAGCTCAGAATTCAAGATTTTGTAATTCAATTGTCAATAACTAAGTAGTAAGCTCCATGACTGTTTATTAAAAACAAAACAAAAATTTCAAAGCTTTGTCGGTTGGTTTAAAAGTTTACAGTTCTCTCAGTTTTTATTATTTATTATATTATATTAATGATTCAGTTTTAAGTTTTTCTCATTACGGCTGCTTACGAAAATAACGAAAAATATGACATGCTTGTTTGTGATCTAGATATTATGTTAACATTATTTTCGATTTCTTACGAAATCGTGACATTTATTTTTTGTTTTTAATAAACAGTCATAGCCTACCACTTAGTTATTGACATTGAATTACAAAATCTTGAATTCTGAGCTTGGTTTTGAAAATAAATGCATAAAATAATATGTTTTTGAAAGCTGAGATTGTGCTCAATAAGAATAAAAAATAATATACAGGGTGTCCAATTTAAAAAAACATATGTTTGCTTAATAACTCAAAAACGGAAAGTTTAATTGAAAAACTGACTACGCCACTGGATTCTACGGAAAAAAATCTATAGGTATACGTTTCAACAATTTCTCCCAGTTTAAGCACAACTGAGATACGGGGGGTGATTAAAAAGTGATACTTTTCATTTCAGCCCTGTATAGCAAAAACTAAGAGGGCTATGCAAAAACTGATTGCGCCATCTTTAGTTTCACAAAAAAGTAGCACACTGTCGCGAAAACCGCATCCCGCTAACGTTAAAAATAACGGAGATATCCCGTAAAAGTGCCCAAAATGGGATACCCTGTACACTACCTCATAGGTGGCGTGGAAACGTGTGCATATTATGACGATAACGACTTTTATATCTTTTTGAATCGTTATATCTCAGAAAGGGTGGCTCGTAAGAAAAAAAGTATTGATACATTTTTTATAGATAATTTCAGGGTTCGAAGGATATATATCAAGTGATATATATCATGATATATATCTTGATATATATCATGATATTTATAGTTGGATATATATCCGATATATTGAATTACTGTATTTATTGAATTAAAAATACAGACAATACAGGGAATGTACAAAAATGCGTTCGGAATTGGAGAAACAAATCGGTATATTTCAATATGGATGTTCAGCTCATATTTTGAATTTATTGGCAAAAGACTTAGAAATTCCTTCTGCAACTTCCAACATTTTAAAAGTCATAAAGTATTTTCGAAACAAGCATGTACCTTCTGGACTCTACAATCAAGCTGGAGGTAAAAAATTGGTTATGCCCATGGAAATAAGATGGAGCACAATGAATAATGCACTTATTTTATTGGTCAAAAAATTTTGTACAGTGATATATATCCGATATATATCTGATATATATCCGATATATATCATGTGATATGATATTTATTTAAATATCATGATATTTTCGAACCCTGGATAATTTTATGATCTACAATTTTTGTCTGAGGTACTTTTATGATAAAACTTACCGTTTTGCTGAAAATCGCGAAAAACTCATTTTTTTGACATTTGACCTCGAATAAAAATTTTTTCCTCACAGGGGAATGATGAGGAACTTTTAGACATCGTTTATAATTATGTTTTTGAACAACTTCACAGAAATTCAGCTTGTTGGGACTTTATGTAACTTCGAATGTCTAAATAGACCGGACTATAGATTTATTGAGCAAAATTTCTAGTGAATTCAAACACATCATTCAATTTCACACCAAAAAAGTACTCCTGAATAAACTCGATAATGTGTATCGTTTTCGGAATATTTTGATTCGAAAATTATTAAGTAACACCCGATGCTTGTAACGGTTGGGAGTCAGCTATGAGGTCATTAATAGTTATTTAATCCTCTAGTTTATTAAAGACAGTGACTTATGGTCAAGATATTTTAAAGAGTGGGCAGAGCGAACGCGTTAATGGTTCGATACCGAGTTCGATACCATTAGTCGCTCGATTAATAACCGAGTTGATTACAAGATTTTTCCGACGATCTCAATATGAATTGTGTATGAATTCTTGATTGAACTACATTCTCATTTTGCACAAGATTTCATTTGACAAAATAAATTTCTATATGTATCTATGTTCCAGTAGAGTTTTGACATTTCTCGTAGTGCTTCTGAATACTTTGTAAACGGTTGGCCATGAGGATTGCACATTAAAAAAGCAAAAAATTGAGCATTAAAATGGGTCATTATTGATCAATTTACACATTAAAACCCTCATTTTATTTTGAGATCGACGGAAAAGTAATTTTGAAATCAAAATGTTTCGCAAACGGTACACAATTTCGAGTTTTTTCAGGAGTACCTTTTCTGTGTAAAATTGAATGATGTTTTCAAAAGTTATGTTCAATACTAGTTGGTACGAACCGTGTGAATAACACCCTCTATCTTGAGTACGGATGGTGCTACGGAAATTTTGTACAAAACAAACCCCGACTATTTTTCCGTTGTCCTACCCTAGAGAGGAGATCACCTTTTTTATAACTACAGAAAAGCTTTTTCATTTATTATGTGATATTCGGAAGGTTTCAACAGCATATCGCCTCTCAATCTTTCCTATTTAAATTTGAGGAATTGGGATTGGCGTGTAGATGAAATGATACGATGGTGGTTGGTGGTTCTCCACTCGTTTGAAATTTAGTTAGTTAGTTCCCATAGCGACGATCTTCTTACGTCGATAAAATATTGACCCTAGCGTAGGTAACTAATAACATGATTTTTCAGCGGCGAAGTTCTGGGATTCGAGATACCTTATAAAATAAATGTTTGTAGCATGGTGATTTCATCACCAGTGTAGTTTTCATTAAGTTTTCCACCCTATAAATACTACTATTCAAACAACAACAGGGATGAGTAATATCACTAGAGGTAAAATTATTTCCGTAAGATTTTTCAGATTTTAATCCTGGAATATCGATTTTCCTGGAAAAAGTTCATTTTCCATTGTTATGTACGATAAACCGTTGACAAAAACAAAACTTCGTAATAACTATTAGTGTGAAGATATCCACACATTCCCAGCCACAGATTCTGACGTAGAGACTGTTCAATTAGGTATAGGGTGAAATTCGTAGGCAACGTTGCCAAACTTCACACGAATTTCAGGATATAATTAATTTTACTTTTCAAGATCAGTTGATGAAATAATTTTTTAAGTTTTGGTAATATAGGTATTCAAATTCATACCTTAGGTCAGAAAGTAGTGGGTGGTTATTGAATATTTTCATTATGAATTCAGTACGAAAAAGGGCTCGGACCTACAGCTTTTTTGGATTTTATCACATTACTGCGAACATTTGAGAAGAAAAAGTGATAAAGTACTGATATCTAGGAATCTTTCGGAATTTCGTGGAAGATATCATTATGAATTCATGATTGAAATTCGTCGCTCTTATTTCTATTGCGAATTTCGCTCATATCTTAGTTGGGGGGGTTGTTGTGTAGTATATTTTTTTTAGTCAAATTGAAGCAAAAGATGTCAACAAATAAGGACGACTATAAGATTTCATTGCCTCCCCATCGAATATTTTCCAAGAAATTGAAATCCTGATTTAGGTTGAGATTTTCGTTCATAACTTCGTTGGGGGTTGCTGTGTAGTGAAATTTTTTTTACCAAATTGAAGCGGAAAATGTCCTCAGTTCAAAACAACAAAAATATTTCATTGCCTCCCCGTCGAACATTTTCAAAAAAATTGAATTCCTGTTTTTGGTTGGGATTTTCGTTCATAACTTCGGTTGGGGTTGTTGTATAGTGAAAATTTTTTCACCAATTTGAAGCGGAAAATGTTCCCAGTTCAGAACAACGAAAATAATCCATTGCCTCCCCGTCGAACATTTTCAAAAAAATAGAATTCCTGATTTTGGTTGGGATTTTCGTTCATAACTCCGGTGGGGTTAATGTGTTGTAGTAAAAATTTTTTCACCAAATAGAAGCGGAAAATGTTTTCAGTTCAAGACCACAACAAGATTTCATTGCCTCCGCGTCGAACATTTTCAAAAATATTGAATTCCTCATTTTGGTGGGATTTTCGTTCATAACTCAGTGGGGGTTGTTGTGTAGGAAAAATTTTTTGCACCAAATCGAAGCGGAAAATGTCCTCAGTTCAGAACATCAAGAATATTTCATTGCCTCCCCGTCCAACATTTTCAAAAAAATGGAATTCCTGATTTTGGTTGGGATTTTCGTTCATAACTCTGGTGGGGGTTGTTGTGTAGTAAAAATTTTTCCACCAAATTGAAGCGGAAAATGTTTTCAGTTCAAAACCACATCAAGATTTCATTGCCTTCCCGTCGAACATTTTCAAAAAAATTGAATTTCTGATTTTGGTTGGGATTTTCGTTCGTAACTCCGGTGGGGGTTGTTGTGTAGTGAAAATTTTTTCACCAAATTGAAGCGGAAAATGTTCCCAGTTCAGAACAACAAAGATAATTCATTGCCTCCCCGTCGAACATTTTCAAAAAAATAGAATTCTTGATTTTGGTTGGGATTTTCGTTCATAACTTCGGTGGGGGTTGTTGTGTAGTGAAAATTTTTCAACCAAATTGAAGCGGAAAATGTCCTCAGTTCAGAACAACAAAAATATTTCATTGCCTCCCCGTCGAACATTTTCAAAAACATTGAATTCCTGTTTTTGGTTGGGATTTTCGTTCATAACTCCGGTGGGGATTGTTGTGTAGTCAAAATTTTTTCACCAAATTGAAGCGGAAAATGTCCTCAGTTCAAAACATCAAAAATATTTCATTGCCTCCCCGTCGAACATTTTCAAAAAAATTGAATTCCTGTTTTTGGTTGGGATTTTCGTTCATAACTTCGGTGGGGGTTGTTGTGTAGTGAAAATTTTTCCACCAAATTGAAGCGGAAAATGTCCTCAGTTCAGAACATCAAAAATATTTCATTGCCTCCCCGTCGAACATTTTCAAAAAAATAGAATTCCTGATTTTGGTTGGGATTTTCGTTCATAACTTCGGTGGGGGTTGTTGTGTAGTGAAAATTTTTTCACCAAATTGAAGCGGAAAATGTTCCTAGTTCAGAACAACAAAGATAATTCATTGCCTCCCCGTCGAACATTTTCAAAAAAATTGAATTCCTGATTTTGGTTGGGATTTTCGTTCATAACTTCGGTGGGGGTTGTTGTGTAGTGAAAATTTTTCCACCAAATTGAAGCGGAAAATGTCCTCAGTTCAGAACATCAAAAATATTTCATTGCCTCCCCGTCGAACATTTTCAAAAAAATAGAATTCCTGATTTTGGTTGGGATTTTCGTTCATAACTTCGGTGGGGGTTGTTGTGTAGTGAAAATTTTTTCACCAATTGAAGCGGAAAATGTTCTAGTTCAGAACAACAAAGATAATTCATTGCCTCCCCGTCGAACATTTTCAAAAAAATTGAATTCCTGATTTTGGTTGGGATTTTCGTTCATAACTCCGGTGGGGGTTGTTGTTATGTAGTAAAAATTTTTTCACCAAATTGAAGCGGAAAATGTCCTCAGTTCAGAACATCAAAATAATTCATTGCCTCCCCGTCGAACATTTTCAAAAAAATTGAATTCCTGATTTTGGTTGGGATTTTCGTTCATAACTCCGGTGGGGGTTGTTGTGTAGTGAAAATTTTTTCACCAAATTGAAGCGGAAAATGTTCCAGTTCAGAACAACAAAGATAATCCATTGCCTCCCCGTCGAACATTTTCAAAAAAATAGAATTCTTGATTTTGGTTGGGATTTTCGTTCATAACTTCGGTGGGGGTTGTTGTGTAGTGAAAATTTTTTCACCAAATTGAAGCGGAAAATGTCCTCAGTTCAGAACATCAAAAATATTTCATTGCCTCCCCGTCGAACATTTTCAAAAAAATTGAATTCCTGATTTTGGTTGGGATTTTCGTTCATAACTCTGGTGGGGGTTGTTGTGTAGTAAAAATTTTTCCACCAAATTGAAGCGGAAAATGTTTTCAGTTCAAAACCACAACAAGATTTCATTGCCTCCCGACGAACATTTTCAAAAAAATTGAATTCCTGATTTTGGTTGGGATTTTCGTTCATAACTCCGGTGGGGGTTGTTGTGTAGTGAAAATTTTTTCAACAAATTGAAGCGGAAAATGTTCCCAGTTCAGAACAACAAAGATAATTCATTGCCTCCCCGTCGAACATTTTCAAAAAAATAGAATTCTTGATTTTGGTTGGGATTTTCGTTCATAACTTCGGTGGGGGTTGTTGTGTAGTGAAAATTTTTCAACCAAATTGAAGCGGAAAATGTCCTCAGTTCAGAACAACAAAAATATTTCATTGCCTCCCCGTCGAACATTTTCAAAAAAATTGAATTCCTGTTTTTGGTTGGGATTTTCGTTCATAACTCCGGTGGGGATTGTTGTGTAGTCAAAATTTTTTCACCAAATTGAAGCGAAAAATGTCCTCAGTTCAAAACATCAAAAATATTTCATTGCCTCCCCGTCGAACATTTTCAAAAAAATTGAATTCCTGTTTTTGGTTGGGATTTTCGTTCATAACTTCGGTGGGGGTTGTTGTGTAGTGAAAATTTTCCCACCAAATTGAAGCGAAAAATGTCCTCAGTTCAGAACATCAAAAATATTTCATTGCCTCCCCGTCGAACATTTTCAAAAAAATTGAATTCCTGATTTTGGTTGGGATTTTCGTTCATAACTCCGGTGGGGGTTGTTGTGTAGTGAACATTTTTTCACCAAATTGAAGCGGAAAATGTTCTCAGTTCACAACAACAAAGATAATTCATTGCCTCCCCGTCGAACATTTTCAAAAAAATAGAATTCCTGATTTTGGTTGGGATTTTCGTTCATAACTTCGGTGGGGGTTGTTGTGTAGTGAAAATTTTTTCACCAAATTGAAGCGGAAAATGTCCTCAGTTCAGAACATCAAAAATATTTCATTGCCTCCCCGTCGAACATTTTCAAAAAAATTGAATTCCTGATTTTGGTTGGGATTTTCGTTCATAACTCGGTGGGGGTTGTTGTGTAGTGAAAATTTTTCCACCAAATTGAAGCGAAAAATGTCCTCAGTTCAGAACATCAAAAATATTTCATTGCCTCCCCGTCGAACATTTTCAAAAAAATTGAATTCCTGATTGGTTGGGATTTGTTCATACTTTTCGTCACTGGTGGGGGTTGTTGTGTAGTAAAAATTTTTTCCACCAAATTGAAGCGGAAAATGTTCAGTTCAAAACCACATCAAGATTTCATTGCCTCCCCGTCGAACATTTTCAAAAAAATAGAATTCCTGATTTTGGTTGGGATTTTCGTTCATAACTCCGGTGGGGGTTGTTGTGTAGTGAAAATTTTTTCACCAAATTGAAGCGGAAAATGTCCTCAGTTCAGAACATCAAAAATATTTCATTGCCTCCCTGTCGAACATTTTCAAAAAAATTGAATTCCTGATTTTGGTTGGGATTTTCGTTCATAACTCTGGTGGGGGTTGTTGTGTAGTAAACATTTTTCCACCAAATTGAAGCGGAAAATGTTTTCAGTTCAAAACCACATCAAGATTTCATTGCCTCCCCGTCGAACATTTTCAAAAAAATTGAATTCCTGATTTTGGTTGGGATTTTCGTTCATAACTCCGGTGGGGGTTGTTGTGTAGTGAAAATTTTTTCACCAAATTGAAGCGGAAAATGTCTTCAGTTCAGAACATCAAAAATATTCATTGCCTCTCCCGTCGAACATTTTCAAAAAATAGAATTCCTGATTTTGGTTGGGATTTTCGTTCATAACTCTGGTGGGGGTTGTTGTGTAGTGAAAATTTTCACCAAATTGAAGCGGAAAATGTCCTCAGTTCAGAAAACATCAAAATATTTCATTGCCTCCCCGTCGAACATTTTCAAAAAAATTGAATTCCTGATTTTGGTTGGGATTTTCGTTCATAACTCGGTGGGGGTTGTTGTGTAGTGAAATTTTTTCACCAAATTGAAGCGGAAAATGTTCCCGGTCAGAACAAAACAAAGATAATTCATTGCCTCCCCGTCGAACATTTTCAAAAAAATAGAATTCTTGATTTTGGTTGGGATTTTCGTTCATAACTTCGGTGGGGGTTGTTGTGTAGTGAAAATTTTTTCACCAAATTGAAGCGGAAAATGTCTCAGTTGAGAACAACAAAAATAATTTATTGCCTCCCGTCGAATCTGTGAATAAAATAGTGAACCAAACTCAAGAATTCGATTTTTTTTTAATGTTCCACGGAGAGGCAATGGTATCTTGTTGTGGTCCTGAACCGAGAACATTTTCCACTTCAATTTATTTAAAAAATTTTCACTAAACAACAACCCCCACCGGAGTAATGAACGAAAATCCCAACCAAAATCAGGAATTCAATTTTTTTGAAAATGTTCGACGGGGAGGCAATGAAATCTTGATGTGGTTTTGAACTGAAAACATTTTCCGCTTCAATTTGGTGGAAAAAATGTTTCATACACAACAACCCCCACCAGAGTTATGAACGAAAATCCCAACCAAAATCAGGAATTCAATTTTTTTGAAAATGTTCGACGGGGAGGCAATGAAATATTTTTGATGTTCTGAACTGAGGACATTTTCCGCTTCAATTTGGTGAAAAAATTTTCACTACACAACAACCCCACCGGAGTTATGAACGAAAATCCCAACCAAAATCAGGAATTCTATTTTTTGAAAATGTTCGACGGGGAGGCAATGAAATCTTGAGTGGTTTTGAACTGAAAACATTTTCCGCTTCAATTTGGTGGAAAATTTTCACTACACAACAACCCCCACCAGAGTTATGAACGAAAATCCCAACCAAAATCAGGAATTCAATTTTTTTGAAAATGTTCGACGGGGAGGCAATGAAATATTTTTGATGTTCTGAACTGAGGACATTTTCCGCTTCAATTTGGTGGGAAATTTTCACTACACAACAACCCCCACCGGAGTTATGAACGAAAATCCCAACCAAAATCAGGAATTCAATTTTTTTGAAAATGTTCGACGGGGAGGCAATGAAATATTTTTGATGTTCTGAACTGAGGACATTTTCCGCTTCAATTTGGTGTGAAAAAATTTTCACTACACAACAACCCCCACCGAAGTTATGAACGAAAATCCCAACCAAAATCAGGAATTCTTTTTTTGAAAATGTTCGACGGGGAGGCAATGAATTATCTTGTGTTGTGAACTGAGAACATTTTCCGCTTCAATTTGGTGAAAAAATGTTCACTACACAACAACCCCCACCGGAGTTATGAACGAAAATCCCACCAAAATCAGGAATTCAATTTTTTTGAAAATGTTCGACGGGGAGGCAATGAAATATTTTTGATGTTCTGAACTGAGGACATTTTCGCTTCAATTTGGGGGGAAAATTTTCACTACACAACAACCCCACCGAAGTTATGAACGAAAATCCCAACCAAAACAGGAATTCAATTTTTTTGAAAATGTTCGACGGGGAGGCAATGAAATATTTTTGATGTTTTGAACTGAGGACATTTTTCGCTTCAATTTGGTGAAAAAATTTTGACTACACAACAATCCCCACCGGAGTTATGAACGAAAATCCCAACCAAAAACAGGAATTCAATTTTTTGAAAATGTTCGACGGGGAGGCAATGAAATATTTTTGTTGTTCTGAACTGAGGACATTTTCCGCTTCAATTTGGTTGAAAAATTTTCACTACACAACAACCCCCACCGAAGTTATGAACGAAAATCCCAACCAAAATCAAGAATTTTTTTTTGAAAATGTTCGACGGGGAGGCAATGAATTTTTGTTGTTCTGAACTGGGAACATTTTCCGCTTCAATTTGTTGAAAAAATTTTCACTACACAACAACCCCACCGGAGTTATGAACGAAAATCCCAACCAAAATCAGGAATTCAATTTTTTTGAAAATGTTCGACGGGAGGCAATGAAATCTTGTTGTGGTTTTGAACTGAAAACATTTTCCGCTTCAATTGGTGGTGAAAAATTTTACTACACACAAACCCCCACCGAGTTATGAACGAAAATCCCAACCAAAATCAGGAATTCAATTTTTTTGAAAATGTTCGACGGGGAGGCAATGAAATATTTTTGATGTTCTGAACTGAGGACATTTTCCGCTTCAATTTGGTTGAAAAATTTTCACTACACAACAACCCACCGAAGTTATGAACGAAAATCCCAACCAAAATCAAGAATTATATTTTTTGAAAATGTTCGACGGGGAGGCAATGGATTATCTTTGTTGTTCTGAACTGGGAACATTTTCCGCTTCAATTTGGTGAAAAAATTTTCACTACACAACAACCCCCACCGGAGTTATGAACGAAAATCCCAACCAAAATCAGGAATTCAATTTTTTTGAAAATGTTCGACGGGGAGGCAATAGAATATTTTTGATGTTCTGAACTGAGGACATTTTCCGCTTCAATTTGGTGAAAAATTTTCACTACATAACAACCCCCACCGGAGTTATGAACGAAAATCCCAACCAAAATCAGGAATTCAATTTTTTTGAAAATGTTCGACGGGGAGGCAATGAATCATCTTTGTTGTTCTGAACTAGGAACATTTTCCGCTTCAAGTTGGTGAAAAAATTTTCACTACACAACAACCCCCACCGAAGTTATGAACGAAAATCCCAACCAAAATCAGGAATTCTATTTTTTGAAAATGTTCGACGGGGAGGCAATGAAATATTTTTGATGTTCTGAACTGAGGACATTTTCCGCTTCAATTTGGTGGAAAAATTTTCACTACACAACAACCCCCACCGAAGTTATGAACGAAAATCCCAACCAAAATCAGGAATTCAATTTTTTTGAAAATGTTCGACGGGGAGGCAATGAATATCTTTGTTGTTCTGAACTGAGAACATTTTCCGCTTCAATTTGGTGAAAAAATTTTCACTACACAACAACCCCCACCGAAGTTATGAACGAAAATCCCAACCAAAATCAGGAATTCAATTTTTTTGAAAATGTTCGACGGGGAGGCAATGAATTATCTTTGTTGTTCTGAACTAGGAACATTTTCCGCTTCAATTTGGTGAAAAAATTTTCACTACACAACAACCCCCACCGAAGTTATGAACGAAAATCCCAACCAAAACAGGAATTCAATTTTTTTGAAAATGTTCGACGGGGAGGCAATGAAATATTTTTGATGTTTTGAACTGAGGACATTTTCCGCTTCAATTTGGTGAAAAAATTTTGACACTACACAACAATCCCCACCGGAGTTATGAACGAAAATCCCAACCAAAAACAGGAATTCAATTTTTTGAAAATGTTCGACGGGGAGGCAATGAAATATTTTGTTGTTCTGAACTGAGGACATTTTCCGCTTCAATTTGGTTGAAAAATTTTCACTACACAACAACCCCCACCGAAGTTATGAACGAAAATCCCAACCAAAATCAAGAATTCTATTTTTTTGAAAATGTTCGACGGGGAGGCAATGAATTATCTTTGTTGTTCTGAACTGGGAACATTTTCCGCTTCAATTTGGTGAAAAATTTTCACTACACAACAACCCCCACCGGAGTTACGAACGAAAATCCCAACCAAAATCAGAAATTCAATTTTTTTGAAAATGTTCGAGGAAGGCAATGAAATCTTGATGTGGTTTTGACTGAAAACATTTTCCGCTTCAATTTGGTGGAAAAATTTTTACTACACAACACCCCACCAGAGTTATGAACGAAAATCCCAACCAAAATCAGGAGGAATCCAATTTTTTGAAAATGTTGGACGGGGAGGCAATGAAATATTTTTGATGTTCTGAACTGAGGACATTTTCCGCTTCGATTTGGTGCAAAAATTTTCACTACACAACAACCCCCACTGGAGTTATGAACGAAAATCCCCACCAAAATGAGGAATTCAATATTTTTGAAAATGTTCGACGCGGAGGCAATGAAATCTTGTTGTGGTCTTGAACTGAAAACATTTTCCGCTTCTATTTGGTGAAAAATTTTTTACTACACATTAACCCCCACCGGAGTTATGAACGAAAATCCCAACCAAAATCAGGAATTCTATTTTTTTGAAAATGTTCGACGGGGATGCAATGGATTATTTTCGTTGTTCTGAACTGGGAACATTTTCCGCTTCAAATTGGTGAAAAAATTTTCACTATACAACAACCCCAACCGAAGTTATGAACGAAAATCCCCACCAAAAACAGGAATTCAATTTTTTTGAAAATGTTCGACGGGGAGGCAATGAAATATTTTGTTGTTTTGAACTGAGGACATTTTCCGCTTCAATTTGGTAAAAAAAATTTCACTACACAGCAACCCCCAACGAAGTTATGAACGAAAATCTCAACCTAAATCAGGATTTCAATTTCTTGGAAAATATTCGATGGGGAGGCAATGAAATCTTATAGTCGTCCTTATTTGTTGACATCTTTTGCTTCAATTTGACTAAAAAAAAATATACTACACAACAAAACCCCCCAACTAAGATATGAGCGAAATTCGCAATAGAAATAAGAGCGACGAATTTCAATCATGAATTCATAATGATATCTTCCACGAAATTCCGAAAGATTCCTAGATATCAGTACTTTATCACTTTTTCTTCTCAAATGTTCGCAGTAATGTGATAAAATCCAAAAAAGCTGTAGGTCCGAGCCCTTTTTCGTACTGAATTCATAATGAAAATATTCAATAACCACCCACTACTTTCTGACCTAAGGTATGAATCTGAATACCTATATACCAAAACTTAAAAAATTATTTCATCAACTGATCTTGAAAAGTAAAATTAATTATATCCTGAAATTCGTGTGAAGTTTGGCAACGTTGCCTACGAATTTCACCCTATACCTAATTGAACAGTCTCTACGTCAGAATCTGTGGCTGGGAATGTGTGGATATCTTCACACTAATGTAATAACTTCTCTACCTGAATTACCTAATTGTGATATGAATCCCACAGAGTTGTGAAAGGTGAAGATTAGAGATTCTATGAAATTGAAGAACACTTGAAATCTGACTTAGCAAAGGTTAGATTTTAGAATAACACAATTCACCAAATGTTATTGACTGAAGCAAACGGAATTTTCGAATCTAAAACAATTGATATTTCTCTAAGATATCACTGAATGTTTGCTGAATTCTTCTTTGCTTACAAAGCATTAGAGGCTTTGAAGAAATGTATGTTATGAAGATGAAGTAGACACATAAGACATAAATTAGAAAATATGAAATGAATCAAATTTATTTTTGTAAATTCAGGTCACAGCTTTATTGTCAGTGACATTTTTTGGCAGTCATAAAGCATTGGTGAAAATTGTTCAACAGTGAAAATATCAATCTTGTTAAAAGTTCGAATAATATAATGCACTACTCATTTCGTCATTCAATAATAAAAGATTTTTTTAATATTTTCATAACTAGAAATAATTGAAATTTTATCTAGAAGTGCTCAATGAGAATATGTAATTCGTTCAAACTTTCTTGATGATGTCTAAAATAGAAATACATAATAAAAAAATTAAGAAAAGCCTTGAGCAGGGGCTTTCGAGCGCTCGTTCTTTGGTGGAGCAATAAGACTATAACCTCAAAATTTTATATTGGATTTGGGATTGTTATCAAATATCTAAATGCAGAATCTCAGCACAATCGAAAGTATAATCTGAAAATTATACAGAAAATGAAATATGTAAAATAAATAATTAAAACAATTAAATTTTATGGTTTTGATGATGCGATCCCCTTAAAATTTTGCATGAACATTCAGTATAGTAGGTTTCATTTTCAAAATGAATTTCACTCTAATCGGATATTCTGTTATGAAAATATAAAAAATCTTCTTTCAATACTCCAATTGAATTTTCTATGGTTCTGTTAACACAATGGCCACAAAATGCAAGAAGATTCAGTATATCAATCTGTATTCACAGAAAAAAATTCAACAGAATCGGATATACTGTTATGGAAATATAAAGATTTTTCTTTTCGATATTGTTGAAACTCTGATCACAAAATTTTGCATGAACATTCAGTGCATCAATCTTCATTCGAATCGGATATCTTTTTATAGAAATATGAAGTTTCTTCTTCTCAATATTCTAATTGAATTTTCTATGGTTCCGTTCACACTTTGGCCAAAAAATTTTGCATGAGGCTTGTTATCAGCATCTTGCATTTGGCCGTAACATTTCATTCCAATTGTTATTGTATTTTTTGTGATATTGAGGAACAAAAATGTTGAATGGCCATATTTTATGGAACATCGTGTACGATTTGGCTGGTTAACGAACTTAATCGAGCCATTTGGGACCCGAACTCATCCTGAAAATTTCAAGTCTCTAGGCATAGATTATAGAGTATAGTATATAATCTTTGTCTCTAGGATAATCCCATCGAACGTTATCGTGGTAACGCACGGATGGATGGCCGCCGGCCGGCCCCACGGACAGAATTGAATCTGACCAAGAATTCGTCATCAGGGAGTCGAACCCTATCGTTGGAGACCATTTTCGGCTCAAAATTGAAAAAATTACAAAACATTTGGCAAAACGATATGACACTCGTTCAAGTAGAACGAGCGCTCAAAAACTTTGTCACCGAATGACATAGGGACCTAAAATTTTTAGGTGACAAAATACCTATGATTAGTTCGTCAATGGGTCAAATTGACGAAAAACACAACGGACATATTTATAATTTCCCCAGAATTATTTGTTTCGCCATAAATATTATTAAAAATCGGCCAAAATTTTATATTCAGGTGACAGTCCGATTAATTTGAACTTCCTTTGAGAAATAAGTTTCTATCGTTAACAACATCATACAAGTGATATCGTATTGGGAAAGCAATAATTGAAATTTAAATATCCGCAGAACTATTGATTTCATTCAATTCTGAAATGAATTAAACTTTCCTTTTGGAATCTCGAAACTTACCTTGAAAATTTTAAACTTTTTCCTTTTGGAAGGAATGACTTCAAAATTTTTCAGGACATGAGGATTTGAGAAGGAAAGTACATTTCATGAAAGAAACCAATAGCTTTCATGACATTCAAATTTGAATAAAGAATTCCCAAAATGAACAATCTCCCAAAACCTCCTGACTTCACGTCGACAATTTCTCCAATTTTTTTAGTGAAAAAGCATTTTTCGATTGCCTGCTGAATGGAGGCTTTCCAAATTCTAGCAATTCTTAAACATCACCAATTCCTATTTCTTTAGACCTCTCTAAAATTAAATGGGTTAACAGACCTTTTCGTAATCTATCAAATATTTGTGATAATCCGACTATTCATCATATTCCCAACGATTGTATCATATTATACACGCACCCTTTCTTATCTTCTCGGCCTAACGATACTTCCAATTCATTGTTATTTGACTTCCGATAATAGAGCTTTTGTTAACAATGTTCGCATTCACGAAAATGACTATTTACCACATTTCAATTGTCCTACTAATGTTTAAACTTGAGATTATGACGTTGGTTGTAAATCACTCCCAGTGTTCAGAATATCCAATATCACTGCTTATTAATTACTTTTTAGGCTTTTATGCTAATGAATAGCTTGCTCGAGTTCGTGAATAAGACGGAATCGATCCAAAATTTCCGTAAATACAGGGTGTTTGGTAATTCGACGTTATCCTCGGAAATGGATACTAGACGTAATTTGCAGCGCAGGCAATCAATGAATACGAAAATAAGGCGATATTTGAATTTCAAATTCAGATATTGAAATTTTCTGCTTCGTTATAAAAAAAAATTAATTTCGTGAAACCTACTTGATCCTAAATATTCAATAAATATTTCTTTCAGAGCAGTTGGAATGGTCCTTATTTCTAGCTGAAAAGCATTCACTAAAAATTCAGATAACCCGAGATATACAGGGTAATTAATAGATCGCTCATTCTCCTTAATCGAGGGCTATATCGTTTTGCCCAAATGCCTGTCATTTTCGAATTTTGAGCCGAAAATTGTCTCAAAGGATAAATTTATACCCCGTGATGATGAATTCGTGGTCAAATTCAATTTTGCCCGTCCGTCCGGCCGGTCGTTAGCACAATAACTTTCGAAAGGATTGTCCTAGAGACTTGAAATTTTCAGGGTTAGTTCAGTTGGCCATTCAAAATGTTTGTTCCTCGATGTCAGACAAATTTCATCAAAATGAAATGTTGCGGCCATATGCAAGATGCTCATAATAAGCTCCATGCAAAATTTTGTAGCCATAGTGTAAAAGGAACCATAAAAAATTCAATTGGAATATTGAAAAGAAGAAACTCCATATTTCCATAAAATAATATCCGATTCGAATGAAATTTATTTTATGAATAAAAATTGATACACTGAATGTTTATGCACAATTTTGTGGCCATAGTGTTAACAGAACCATAGAAAATTCAAATTGAATATTGAAAAGAAGAATCTCTATGTTTCCATAACAGGATAACCGTGTGAAATTTATTTTGTGAGTCAAAACTGATATACTGAATGTTCATGCAAAATTTCAAGGGGATCGCATCATCGGAGCCATAGAATTCAATTTTTGTAATTATTTATTTTTTACATAATTAATTCTTTGAATTATTTCCAGAATATAAATCAGATTGTGCTGAGATTCTGCATTTATTTAATGGTATCAATATCAAATCCGATATAAAAGTTTGAGGTAATAGTCTCATTGCTCCACCAAAGAACGAGCGCACAAAAGCTCGTGCTCAGGGCTTTTCTTAAATTTTTTTATATAGGGATCAAGATAAGTGTAAGTCACTGCTCGAATCCTGTTAGTTTTTCATCAAAATGTGTTAAAATATTGGACTATGTAGAATGATGGCCACAACTGATGAATTCCTCTTCAGTGAGGTTGATTTGTTTAACACCTCCTTACCTACTTTGAAGATTATGCGGGTTTTATAGTTGTTTGTTTGTGCATTTTTTGTGAGAATTTTGTTTCTTCATTTTTATTGTATTAAAAGAATATAAATTTTTTCCTAGTGAGATACATTTCTAATTTTTGATCTGTGAATACTATTGTGGGTATTACCTGTTTTTCGTGAATAAATAAGTAAAAAAATCAAAAACATGTAAACTAGATCTTTACCCAAAAAGACATTGGTAATTGATGGATTCCCATGATTATTCTGAAAAAGTGACTTGAACAACAAACAACTTAAAGGCGAATACTGCATATTATTATGTTATTCCACTTTAATGTCAGGTGAGGGTTTACCTCTGGCTTATGACATTATTCCAAACAGTGCAAATTTCGGTTATTCAAAGCACAATCTGATGTCATAAATTTTCGTAATAATTCGATGAATCTGAAAAGATCTTTCGAAATGATAGATATCATTATTTCCAGGCTAAGTCAAGTTAAAAAATAATACAACACCTTCAAATGACAGGTCACCGGGAATTCGAATATCGCTAGACAAGGGATTCCCCTTGTTTATCAGGGCAACAATATCCAAGCACCTGTATGTTTTATTGATTTTTGTAGTTTTGCTACCAGAATTTCCACAAAAGCATATAATAATAACAATATAATTATGAATGAAAATTTTCGAATAATAAAACCGGAATGTTTCATATGAAGCATGAATGCGAGGGGAGCTCGATTTCCTTTAGAATGGGGTCGCAGAAAGAACACCCCTCTTTCAGCAACCCCATTAATTACAGGTCTAAATTTGCGATGTACTTAGACGCTCACGATAATAATAGCAAAACTGCCTGTTCTTATTTTTTTAAAGTTCATCTCTCTAAATATTCATTGCATTAATCTCCAATTTTGAAATAATTCAAAAATAGTGTAGAATAAAAAGTAAAAAAGACCGGCTAAACTCACCCATTTTGAATGGAATTGGTACTAGTCCTTCTTTCTTATGTTAATTTTTCACAAGCAGTTTATAAAACACAAATTTATATCATTGTTGTAAAATCGTTCACTAGGTAAAATCGCACAAAAATGTAAAAATTTTGGTTCCTCTGACACCGCTGTCAAACACAACCACACAAATATGGGCGAGTCCAAAATAATTACGAAACAGAGTGTTTCCGACTTCGCCGTTGCTCAAACTATGGCAGCACTGTCTTATTGCAGCAGGCAGCGGCGTAGTCGTAGATAAACGGTTTTTGAATTCAGGAAATTATTTGAGTGTCAGTTGCAGTTTTTGGACGGGAATCAAAAACTCTATGTCTGTATTATATCTTAGCGTGAAAAAACTAATTTTCACTTATAAAACTCGTTTTAAATTCTACTTACAAAATATCAAATTTTTCTGGCTGTTCTCTTGTTCAGACATGGAAACACCTGTGCTACGCCCATGTTTATTAGTCCTAAGCTCAAGGACGTCTATGTCAAAAATTTAATTTTGAAGAAATGTAGTGAAGTTGAATAGTGAATATTAATAACAATATTCATATATAAAATTAGGTTCCAAAGGGCAACTATAACAATTCTGGACATTTTGACGATTCATTAGAGAAAACTGAAAATTGTTTAGGATGACATCAATATTTTCTAGTGCGTCACAGTAAAATAAATTCACGTGAGTTGGTTAAAAACTTATTCAAGAAAATACAAATTTTGATCAATTAGAGAAAGACTCTTCAAAATATTACGCATAATACATTATCATCATTTATTTCTGTTCAGACACCTATAATTTCAGGTTAGAGATGAAGTTGTGATAGGTTAGGGATTGTCAGTGAGCTATATTATTATTATATTCCATTTAAAAGTCAGAAAGCAAGAAATATGTTGGAAGGACTAGCTGCTTGGATTTTAAATACCTATTTAGGAAAATACGTTGACTTAAACACAGATCAGCTGAGTATAGCACTCCTGTCAGGCAAGTAAAATCATAGTCGTATAACAAGATTTTATAAGTAAAGCTGGTTCATTTCCTTACATGTGAAACCAATATATTTTTTATTTTTAGGCAAAGTCGAACTAGAGAATCTTCCATTGAAAAAAGATGCACTACGACATTTGGGTTTGCCTGTGGAAATAAAAGCAGGTTTCATCGGTAAAATAAAATTACAGATACCAGTCAGACAAATTCGTTCAGCTCCATGGGTTATAGCCATTGAGCAGTTATATTTGGTTGCAAGTCCCTTGCCAATTTCTGAGGTGAATTGGAGAGATTATAGTTTCTGCAGCAGATTAAAAAACTTATTTTCAGTGGGATAATGTTAAAGAAGAAACTGCAAGACAAGAAATCAAACTATCAGCATTAGATCAAATAGAAGCCCATTGGAGACTTGAAAATGATTCCAAAGACTTAAATACATACTATTCAACTACTTACTCCTCGTGGATGAATTTTGGAGCTGGAGTCATATCAGACATTATAGAAAATATTCAAGTAAATATTTTTTTAATTCCAATATTTGCGCTTTTATGTCATTCAGCAGTCATGCACAGACGATGTTTACTTTTTATCTGTTCATTCAGAAATTTATTATAACTAGATGGCCCGAATGATGTTGTCCTGCATAATATTTCAAGCATACACAAAAATGTAGTCGAATGGATCCAACTGTTTCGTTGCTATATAGATGACTGACCTATAGTCCATTCACGAAAGGTTGAGCCATCGGTTGGCCATGACAATTTGGCATATTCCACTGTGTATATTAAAATTTTAGGTTATGTTGTTTATTTTCTTGTGAAATTGATACGCAATGTTGTCAATATAACATAGAGTTCTCTGATAACTCGGAAGCTCGTCAAACAAGGTCGGGTACATTCGGCAAAGTTGCCTTTCAGATAAATAAACAAACGCTAACTATGCGCTCAAACTTTCGTAAACGGAGTATAGTTGCCGACTGCAGCGCCATCTGTCGAGCGATTTGTAAATCTAAACCATCCAAAACGCCACATAAATTCATACAAATAAAATTCGTTCCACTTGGTCCAGCTGTACCGGGTGTCCTAAATTCGTTGTCTATAGTCCGTTCAAATGTAAGAAGGAGCAATAACAACAAGTTTGGCGCAGCGGTAGGAGGGCCTTCGGTTAGGTACTTTCCGTCCAGAGTCGAATCGTGGAGATTTCATACAATCGTTCAGTTTTAACTGAATATTATTATACGAATGCAATTCTTACAGCACATCCAAGTGAAATATATACACGCTCTCATTCATTCCTAATCGAATTTATTCCACACTGTAAAGTAAACACTTTGTCAGAAGATTTTCTGTATCCAGTACCATCAACAGTCCGTTCCGAGTACGATCCTGGCAGTCTCTTCGGACGGTCTAAGGGAGCGTTTTTATGACAGTGACCAATACGAGCTTTATTGTGCGCAAACCAGACGATTCTGTTTGTTTGCAAAGCTCTTTCTTATATTTGAACGGACTATAGTAAGGGGATTTCAGAAACCCGATGAGCTAGAACAAAATGTAATAAACAAAAAATGATTACTGTAATGAATTCTTCTGAAAAAAGTGCCCGTGTAATGTTTTAGTTTCGTGTTTATAACTTCAGTAATAAAGAAGTTATGAGAACTTTTCATTTGACGCCATTTTCTCTAATAGCTTGAAAACGGTTTGACTTAAAAGGTTCCAATTTCAACAATTGAATTGAATTGAATTGATTGGACCCACCTTTTGAAGTTCCCAAACCAAATGATGCGTATGAAGCGTTCTCCATAACTGTTCAGGGCCTCATTGAAAGAATATTCACCATCAAAACTGCACAACCAAAAAAACGCAAACCTTGGATAACAACCGGAATAAAAACTTCAAAAAGAAAAATCCTCCTCTACCACCTAAAAAATAAGAATGAAATTTCTCCAGAATATTATACAAAGTACTCAAAAATACTGAAAAAAGTAGTTAGAGAGGCCAAAAAGCTGTCGAACGAAGAATATATTAAAAAATCTAAGGATAAGACAAAGGCTACCTGGACGCTGATAAGGAGCTTACACCCAGTCACAGAAAAGGGACTCCATATTTACCGATCTAGACGGTCAAAATCATCCAAAGGAAACTCTGGATCGGTTAATGAATTCTTTGTTAACCAGGGATCAAATCAGACAGCAACCGGAAACATACAACTCTCGTGGGCACACCAGCAGATAAAAATATCGTTAACAGCATAGTCCTTCAATCCACAGATCCGACAGAAATAAGAAACATTATCCTGGAGTTGAAGAATACAAACTCAACCGGACATGATGGAATACCGGTGAGGGTACTGAACATGTGGCTGATGAGATATCGGGACCACTATCCTCCATCATAAACCTCACCTTTGAAACAGGTGTATTCCCAGATCAACTCAAGAAGGCTCAAAAAGACCGGTGCATAAAAAAGGAAAAGGGACGATATGAACAATTACAGACCAATTGCGATACTACCTAACATCAGCAAAATCTTTGAGAGAGCACTCTACAATGGCATAATAAATTTCCTTGAGTACTTTAACCTAATATATGAACATCAATATGGCTTCCGAAAAGGAAAAACAACGGTGCAAGCACTCTACCGAGTAATCTCCAAGGTAATAGATTCGCTAAATAATGGAAAATATACCCTGCTTTTGTGCGCTGACCTTACGAAGGCTTTTGATAATGTGAACCATGCTATTCTTTTGGAGAAGCTAAATAGACTGGGAATCCGGGGACTCCCGCTCAACTTAATGGAGTCCTACCTGTCAAATAGGAACAAACTGTGTAGAGTTTGACAAAACCACAGGAAAACTGATCGAATCTGAAGAATTGCATATTAAGAAAGGAGTTCCGCAGGGGACAATTCTTGGGCCGCTGTTGTACATTATTTACACAAATGATCTTGCTCAAATAGTACATCAACTAACACTCTTCGCGGATGATACATCCTTGGTGCTGTCAGAGGATCCCAGTGACATACCAGTAAAAATATTCGGCGCATTAGATAATCTGAATAACTGGTTCAGCAGAAATAACCTAATGCTAAACCCTGAGAAGACACAATTAATAAAATTTGAATTTACTACAGAATTCCAGCAGCGATCCTATGATGGTGCCGACAGATCACTGACCACCACAAACTCCGTACGTTTCCTGGGTGTTGAAGTAGACTACCGTCTGGATTGGACATCTCATATAGACAGCCTGTGTAAGAATCTGGCTAGGTTTGGATACGCACTGGGAAATCTATCTCGTCTGGTGAGCCCAACAACAGCAATGACAGCATACCATGCATATGTACATAGCAGAATTAGATATGGGATCGTGATCTGGGGCAACTCAAGCGAAATCGACAGAATTTTGTTGCTACAGAAGAGATGCATAAGAAGTACCCTAGGTCTCGATAGGCTCGAGAGCTGCCGGGAACACTTTGTGGATCAGGGTATTTTAACAGTGGTCTCATTATATATATATGAAGGAGCCCTTTTTGTTGCCAACAATCCTCCATTCTTTCATGAAATGAAAAAAAGCACAAATACGCCACTAGAGCCAAGGAACATCTTAACGTGCCCTCATTGAGATTCTCATACCTTCAGAGAAACTCTTTACATACCCTGGTGAAGATTTATAATAAAATACCTGATGAGATCAAACAACTGCCTCAGAAAAGGATGGAGAGAGTACTTTTCAACTACATGAAGGACAGACCGTACTATTCATTAAATGAATTTTTAAAACTTATTCTTGAATGTTTTTAACATAGACTGTTTAGGGACACCTTGTTTGGAATTGTATGTGTTTGTACCCTTTGTTTCTATTTTAAATTTTTATATTGACTAGCTCTACACCTAACAGGGTAATTTGTATTGGAGTATTTAAATAAATGATGATGATGAAATTTCAAAAATCGAGCCCGAAAATGTGCCACTTAATATGTTCTAGCTCATCGGTTTTCTGAGATCACCTCACTAGACAACGAATTTAGGACACCTGGAACTGTGGAATTACATACAGGGTGTCCCGGAAAATGTTTGAAATCTCTCAGATTCAGATAGAACATAAAAAATGAAGATGACAAGTTCCCTTAATTTTTTTTCCTAGCGGTCCTCTCTACGAAGATACGACTTCCTAAATGACGCCACTGGAAATCCATTTTAGTGGAATGAATTCCAAATTTCTCGATATAATTTGATATGATTAATAGTATTAAGGACCTCTTAAATCACCGCACTCAAATTTCAATTAGCTTGTTCAGTTTACCAGGGGCGGACTGGGTTGTACATTTTAATGCTTACATTTTTAACACGCTGTATGATAAGGTGCTAAAAAAACAAATATGGATACCTTGAACTAAAGAAAAGGTACTCTTGTTCAGTGTCGATAAAATTAACCGTTTTCGAAAAAAAAAATAATGAAAGAAGTAAGTAAATGAAATTTATTCCACTGAAATGAATTTCCAGTGGCGTCATTTAGGAGGTCGTATCTTCGTAGGGAGGGCCGCTAGGAAAAAAATTATGGGAACTTGTCATCTTATTTTTTTTATGTTCTAACTGAATCCGAGAGATTTCCCACATTTTCCGTGACATAACCAAAAAAGATGACAAGTTCCCATTATTTTTTTCCTAGCGGCCCTCCCTACGAAGATACGACCTCCTAAATGACGCCACTGGAAATTCATTTTAGTGGAATAAATTTCATTTACTTCTTTCATTATTTTTTTTTCTCGAAAACGGTTAATTTTATCGACACTGAACAAGAGTACCTTTTCTTTAGTTCAAGGTATCCATATTTGTTTTTTTTTAGCACCTTATTATACAGGGTGTTAAAAATGTAAGCATTAAAATGTACAACCCAGTCCGCCCCTGGCAAACTGAACAAGCTAATTGAAATTTGAGTGCGGTGATTTGAGAGGTTCTTAATACTATTGATCATATCAAATTTTCATAAAATTATATCGAGTAGTTTGAAACTTATTCCACTAAAATACGTAAAATTGTCGTATATTCCACTGTTCAACTGGACGGTAAAATTCTCTGTCTGATGCATTGTGTATATCATATGTTTCCGATGTGTACTTCTGAAACCTGTATGAAAAATATCCAAATACTTTTCGCGCGCATTTTCCTAGGGAAACAGCGTGCTATTGTTTTGCCGTAATGTCTATAATTTTCGAATTTTGGGGCATGAGTGGTCTCAAATGACTCGGTTAGATTCAGTGATGCAGAATGCAAGTTCAAAATACAAATTATGTTCGGCTGTCCAGTCATTAATTCTCGAAAGGGTATAGAAGGGGCTTCGAAATTTCCTAACCTGTATATACTAGCGGACCCGACAGTCGTTGTTCTGCATGATATTTGAATGTATACGCAAAAATTCTAACCTAACCTGTATATGCTAACGTACCTGACAGTCGTTGTTCTGCATGATATTTGAATGTCACAAGAATTTTAATCTAACCTAACCCAACCTGTATGTGCTAGCGGACCCGACATTCGTTGTTTAGCACGATATTTTAATGTCTACACAAAAATTCAGTTATTCTTCGTTAACAGCTGAACCGATTCGAATGAATTTTTTTGTATGAGTTTGGTAGCACTGTGGATGTTTCAGATTCACAAATAAGCCCAGCAGATGTCGCTATAATCGCTATCTGGGCTATTTATCAATCTTGCAAAACTAAACGGCTGGATTGACTTGAATGAATTTTTGTACATGCTTGAACTATCATGCAGGACAACGTCTCTCGGTTGCTCTATTAATATTATATTTTAATGAATTTCTGAATAAGGTTGCACTTCTTAAAAATGTTATAGGTTGCACGATAAGTTTATAGGAATTATTGAAGAAAGTAAATTTTTTATCATTTCAGCTGAATATCGAAGATGTTCATATTCGTTATGAAGATAACATAAGTGTAACTAACAAGTCAGTGGCGTTCGGTGTAACAATAGATTCCTTATCAGCTCAAAGTTGCGATGCCAATTGGAGCCCTAGATTTTGCCATTTAGAAAAAGAAGGGGAATCCTTCAAATTACTGGAAATGCAGAAGTTTGGCATATATTGGGAAGATTTAGCAGAGGAAAGGATGTTGGCCGAATTATCTTTAGCAGATTTAGCTATAGCGATGTCGCCATGTGCAACTATGAAAAATATCAAGCATTTTATTGTTCCACCAGTATCTGCACAAGCCCACGTAAAGAATAATCATAGTGAACAGCCTTTAAGATCAACAGACACTCCAAGATTTGCTTGTGACCTGGTTCTTGATGATGTTCCTATTACATTAATTGATGTAAGTAATATGAATACCTTATAAGATTCATTTCAGAAAACGTAAAATGTAGTTCCAGAAGAACTCGCAAGCAATCGAATTGGCTCCCGGTGGATTTGGCTGAAATTTGATATGATTTCTACTAATCCTTCTGATCAAATGTCTCTACAGTCACGAAGCTGAAAAATGCATGCTTCTAGGAGTTTTAGCGATTTTTTGTATCAATTATGGCTTACGTATTACCGTTCACACAGAAATGTTTGAGAATATTTCGTGATTATTGAAAGCAGATTCTGTCAATTCGAAATATTTTCAAACATTTCTGTGTGAACGGTAATACGTAAGCCATAATGGATACAAAAAATCGCTAAAAACTCCTAGAAGTATGCATTTTCCAGCTACGTGACTGAAGAGACAATTGATCAGAAGGATTAGTAGAACATCATATCAAATTTTCAGCCAAATCCACAGGGAGCAATTCCCATAATACGTAAGCCATAATGGATACAAAAAATCGCTAAAAACTCCTAGAAGTATGCATTTTTCAGCTTCGTGACTGTAGAGACATTTGAGCAGAAGGATTAGTAGAACATCATATCAAATTTTCAGCCAAATCCACCGGGAGCCAATTCTCATACTAAATGTGCGGGGTTCTTTCAATTTCGTGTCCACTAGAATTATTTTACTCATATTTATAACCCAGAGTAAGAAATAAACATGAAGATGCCCCTACACGTGAATATTACTGCATTGTAATCAACCAAGCATAAGAGTAAGATGGAAAACATTTCACTGCCGCACTTGGGTGAAGTAAACAATAGGTTAGATTTCCATTTCTACAATTCCTGAATATAATACAATATTTTCGTAATTCTGCTTCACCTTTAATTACCGGAATAGCCTAAATTAATAATAAATTGCCACCAAATTAGTAAAATAATTCAGTTTACGAAAGTCAAATCGAAATGAAAATGTAAACACATCGTATCCAGAAACTAAACTCTTACAGACGATGTTGCCAAACTGACAGAATTGTCTGTAACACACGCAAGCCTTTAGCATCAGAAAAAGGGAGTAGTAGACCAATTATCCCAATAAGGAATAAACATACGGCACGAGTTCGCAACGCCGGAATATTGTCCGCGTGCATAAACAGATTCTACTTGGTGGCATGAAAATGCGCGAAGGCATCTCTAGGTTACTTTTACTCTGAGGGTTATAATTAATAAACGGCTTGATGTATCGTTTCTAATTTTGGCATTCTCATTCTTCATTTGTCATCATTCGATTTGCTGATGAACAGAATAAAATCAAGTATTTAAAATAATTCAAATAATGTGAACCCACTTGCCAGAACTAAACTTCATTAATAATAATAATAATAATAATGTGGTCGTTTTTTCAAATCAAATTCAGCTAGTGATAGTGAGTGAAACAGTGTAAAAAAAAGATATATATAGAAAACAATCGTTCATCTCATGTAACTTGTCATATTATATGGTCAAGATCCAACAAAAATCCAAAAAAATGAGTTTCCTCTTGAATCCTTTGACATCCTCTGTTAGTTTTATGTTCTCAGGTAGTGAATTGAAAATCTTCAGGCATCTGTATTCTACTTGTCGTTGGCTTGTTGTTAGATTGAACTTAGGATATATATAATCTAAACCTCTGGTCTTATGGAATGCTTTCTTATTCTCATATTTTTGGAACAGTTGATTGTTCCTTTTCATAAATAATTAACATTCTGTATATATAGTGCATATATTGTGAGTATTCCACTCTTCTTGAAAAAACCTCTGCAAGATTCGTTATATTTGAGATTGCTCATGATCTTATAGCTTTCTTTTGTAATATGAATAGACTCTCTATATTTGATGTTTCGTAGAATATAATCCCAAACCTCAATTTTGATTCAACTGTTGCATGATACAAAAACCTCCATAGCCTCATTACCAGTGTATCGTGTCATTATTCTGAGCCCATAACACTTGCTCTAATCTTTTACTCAAATAATTAACGTGTTCGTACCACTTAAGATTTTTATCTAATATATTCCCAACAGTTTGGTACAATCATCTAAATCATCATTGTCTTCTACCTTTTCACCACACGGTTGAAGGTGAAAATAGAACCTTTTTGTTTGATCTCACCCACATTAAAGCTGGTCTCTTATGCATTATTTTTCAGTTTGTTATTAATTCATTTACATCCAAACAGTCGTATGCCTTTGTCAGGTCTAGGAAAATTCCCATTGCCTCATTTTTGTTCTCAAAAGCCTCCACATTTTTGTCACAAAACGATATATAGCTGTTGTATTGACTTTCTTTTCGGTATCCATGTTGACTCTCCCTGAAGAATGCATTTTCTGTCAAAAAATTCATAATTTGCCTACAATATGCCATCTCTAGGAGCTTTGAAAAGCTGGGTAGAATACTTATTGGCCTGTAATTACCGTAATCATTAATATCGCCTTTCTTGTGTATTGGCTTGACAATAGCTATTTTCATGATGTCAGGAAATATCCCATATTTCAAAGAGTTGTTTATAATATAATTGATGGTTGGACTATTTCTTCAACTGTTTGTTTGATCATTTTGTTTGATATTCCGTCATATCCACTAGAGTGTTTGTTCTTTAATGATTTGATGATTTCTCTAGTCTCTTCTATACTAATATTCCTCAGTCGCAATTACTTATCTTCTTCCACATATTTACATTTACTCTTAATTTTTGGTATGTTTGCAGTCAATCTGTTGCAGTGTTGACGAAGAAGGTGTTCATCTTGTTGCAATATTTTGTGGATTACCCATTCATTAGGGATAAATCTCTTTTCTGGGAGTTGTTCATTGACTTTATGAATGACCACATAGTTTTACTTTTATTTTCCGATTTTTGGATGGCTATATCAAACTTTTCTCTTTTTTCTTCTTCAGATGATTATCATATTGTATTTTTGTTTTTTGGTACATATCTTTGAAAGAATTGTCGTGTGTACTGAGCACAAGTAGTATATCTAGTTTTTGTTTGATATTTTCTGCTTCTGGGTCCCTTCATGCCGTTTTCCATTTTCTGTTCACATTGATTTTTTTAGCTGGAAATACTTCGTTAAATTTATTAAAATATTATTATATATTAATATATTATATTCATTAAAAAAATTGGTTGCAAGTAGTAAATAAATATTGTTCTTAACTAAATTGAAGAGTAGAAATTCGAAGTCAAAGTGTCAAAATATTTGAACTGTATTATTACATAAAATATGTCCCAACTTAGAAGAAATTTTAAACGAATTAGATAATTTTTCCTACAACCTCAAATTGAAAGCTTAGTTTAATTCATTCAATTCAAGGTTATTTTATGCTCAGTAATAATTATTTGAATTTTTAGTGGCAATATGATCAAGTTGTTAAGTGTTGGCAAGGTCTGGATGACCTTGCCAAATATAGAAGTTATCGTATCTACCAACCTTGTAAAACAGTCAAGGAAGATCCAGTTGCTTGGTGGATTTATGCAATAAATTGCTTATATCCAGGGAGACCACCGAGCATATGCAAACCGAAACCTACTTGGGAATCATGCCTTAACATGGCAAGGCAAAATATCCAGTATGTCAAAATATATAAAAAAATCTTGGCTACTCCAACGATAACTTTGAGTTCTGAAGAGAAAAAACAGAAGGATGAAGTTGAGGAAAGTCGAGATTTGGAGGAATTGAAGGTTTTGAGGGAGGTTCGTAATTTCAATATTAATGAAACTTAATTTTATTTGATATTTTCCATACAATTTTTTAAGGTGTTATAAAAGATAATAATAATAATTTTTTAAATCTGTGATTAAACTTTTCTTCACACTGATGAGCCTCGACAGGGCGAAATAGCTATTTATCAGTACATTCCACTAAGCGATCACAACGCCCAAAACGCCTTATGTTTACATTCCACTGAACGACCGCAACGCTCACGCGTGTGTGTGTGTGTGTGACGTCATGGATGACGTCATCAATTTCACCCGCAAAGTCCACGGAGAGCCGCGTCAGGACGTTGGTCGTCGTGAGCGTTTACGGAGAACTGTCATCCGTTCCTCTTTAGAGGTTAACAAAATCAAAACATTTCCGACATTCAGGAGTTTGTCAACATGTTAACCTGTGAAATAATTCAGTAATGGCATAATGCTTATACATAATTTTTGCATGCTGAATGAGGAATATGATGATGAAGATCGTAAAGAGGTTGAAAATGCAGAAATCGATCAAAGTTATCTAGGTTCTACTGGTAAACTTTCGATAAATGTTACGTGGATATAGCGTTGAATTTTATTGATAATTTTAGATTTTATTCTATAACAATTTCATACTGTAGGGACTATGAATAATATCTATAATTTGTAAACTCAATAAAATTGCATAGAAGTAAATAAGTTCAAATTTATACTTTCAAACGCTTTTTTTTTCAATTGAGAGACAACATAATTGTAACAAGTGATGGTTAAAAATATATTCCACACCTGACTCTCTGAAGAATAAATCAAACAAAAATATTGTGTGAAAGTGCAAAGTGAAAATTATGTAGTATTCGATGCAATAGGTCCCAGGTAGTAAAAAACTGAATATCGGTTATAAGTTTCCTTCTGGTATTATCAGTGAGATAATGATTAAATGATTACCCAAGTATGTTCTGGCAAACTTTTCTACTTTTTTTGGATCTGTGGTGACATAGAAAAAGACAACTATTGGCCGCAAATTGGTTTGATCTCTTTCCCATTTTTCAATCATATTTTCTACAAGCTGAATAGGGATTCCTCAGTCCATTTCTGTATGTCTATGATCGCTCATAACGCTCAAACGACCGTTCCACATGCAAACCGTCAAAAACGTCCGCGGGCTTGTGAAAGCTAGTGGAACGGGAACAACCGCGATCGTGAGCGTGGTCATTGTGATCGCTTAGTGGAACCTACTGTATGAATGCTCTGGATGATATTTCCTCTCTGTATATTCTTTGAGATTGACGAGTTAGCTCAAAGGTTGATTTTAACAAATTGCTTCCTTTGTTCATATTTGTTTAGAGGCGCTTATATTGAAATGGGTTGTCTTTTATTGAATTCAGATTGCCATGAAGACTGTAAAACTGCCTAACTTGAAAAGTAACACAAACAATTCTGCTGGTCGTAGCATGTTGGAAAATTGGTTTCCTGGATGGGTTGGATGGTATTCTTCCGCTCCAGCTGAAAGTGAGACTTCTGAAACATCTTCGCCAGAAGCAAAACAGCTTGAGGGGGAAATCCTTCAAGTTCTTTCGGATTCTGTGGAAAACAACACCATATTTAAAAGAGACGCCGTTTTTGGAAAATTCAATTTTTGTCTCAAGAAAGGAAGTGTTAATTTATGTACCACTATGAACGGGGAAACGTAAGTAAATTTTTCTTGTGAAAAATATCGAGCATTGACCAAAATATTAAGGACCAGTAATTTTTCTGAACTGTTGTTTAATGTCAACATGTGCTTCAAATATAATGAGTTTTTTTTATCTGTAAAAAATCCTTACCACGCCTGCAATAAGAGTGTTTTCTACATACAGACTCTCTCATCTTGTAGCAAATGATTGCCCTTTCCGAATATGTAGTCAAAGCGTATACCCGGGTTTCATGGTAAATCTGCCCCCGCGGCCTTTTCGATTCATATTGAGGGGATCGATTAGGCATTGAATGAAAATAATTCAGCCAACTTTTCAGCTTTTTATCTCTAGCCATTTTTGAGATTTCTGTGAAAACACTTTTTTCGATTTTATTTTTTTTTTCTCTTGTGATATCCAAAATTTTCGAATGGTGATTTTTTCTGTCGATCTTTTGCTATTGAAGGAATAGACGTATAATTTTTTTATGAATTTCAGCTGCAAAATCTATTATTAGGAAAAAAAATGAAGTTTTTTGTCATTTTTTTTCGGTGTTTTAAAAAGTGTCCACCGCCATTTTTTGACATAAATTGTCTTCTTTGGCCCTTTGTACCCTGGAATTTTTTCACATTCTTAAAATTGGCGGAACATTTTGAAAAAAAATTAAAACTGTTTGAATTTTAGGATTCAACAGATATCCATCAAATTTTGGTACCGTTGTATTCATATTGGCTTCCTGAACAATATTAGTGAAAAAACATTTGGCGATCTGTTTTAGTTTGGGAGATATGAGCCCCCCAAACCGAAAATATTTCACCTGAAAGTCACTTTTCTCACTACAGAAACACTGGATTACCGCTTTATTGAGTTCAACGCCTCTCTGAACATTTTAACATGAAGATTTGATGCATTTTATTTCAGATATATCCAATAGTTATTGCAAAAACATCGAAAAATTCTAGGGAAAGCCCGCCGTTTCTTATGGCAAGTTTGGCACTACCGCGAATTATTTTGCGCGAATATGACACGATGCATACCGGTAAATCCCGCTATCATTTCTAATGGCACTTGCTGAAAGACGCGGTAGTGCCAAACTTACCATAAGGAACGGCGGGCTTTCCCTAGAATTTTTTCGATGTTCTGCAACAATTATGGATATATTCTGAAATAAAATGAATCAAATCTTCATGTTAAAATGTTCAGAGAGGCTTTAAACTTAATAAAGCGGTAATTCAGTGTTTCTGTAGTGAGAACAGTGACTTTCAGGTGAAATATTTTTCGGATTTTGGGGCCCATATCTCCCAAACTGAAACAGATCGCCAATTGTTTTTTTCACTAATATTGTTCAGGAAGCCAATATGAATACAACGGTTCCAAATTTGATGGATATCTGTTGAATCCTAAAATTAAACAGTTTTAATTTTTTTTCAAAATGTTCCACAATTTTGAAAATGTGAAAAAATTCCAGGGTACAAAGGGCCAAAGAAGACATTTTATGTCCTAAACAAAGATTTGCAGCTGAATTCATAAAAAAATTATACGTCTATTCCTTCAATATCAAAGAATCGAGAGAAAAAATCACCATTCGAAAATTTGGATATCACAAGAGAAAAAAAATAAAATCGAAAAAAAGTGTTTTTTCACAGAAATCTCAAAAATGCCTAGAGAAAAAACTGAAAAGTTGGCTGAATATTTTCATTCAATGCCTAATCGATCCCCTCAATATGAATCGAAAAGGCCGCGGGGGCAGATTTACCATTGAAACCCGGCTATACCCTTTGATGGGACTACAAGGAAAACTGAAAATGATCATTTCAGAGAAGAAACTCGAAATATTTCGTGAAATCAAGAAAGGTTAAATTGAAGAATAACAGTCACGTTTCGACCAAGTGTTATATGTGTTTGTCCACTTTAAAAAAAGGTGTATTGTGTGAGGCGCTTTCCTTATATTAAGGCGCGCAAAATGGGCATTTCCAGTAATTTCAGACATAATCATGATAACAAATGATCAATTCTCCAAAGTAAGCTAGCGAATTCAACCGATCAGAATTGCCTTTTGAGTGTACATAGGCAATACTATTCATTTCTTTGTTGAATGTTGAATCACAGTTCACAATGATGTCAATTGTCGGAATATGCATTTTGATACAAATGATAACTAGTATATCCCCCTCGAAGGATCATGTCGGATTGCCAAACACCCTGTATATATTTAACATATCTTTCAATTGTGTTACATAAAAAACCCTATATTTCAACATACTGGAAATTCTCCTTGAGCAAAAGTTGGATAAAATTTAGAAGAATCAGACAAAATATAGCGGTTGACTTAGAGCACATAAGTCAACCAAAATGAAATGGTCTTCATTTTAAGTATATGTAAAGGTGTTTTTTTTCGAGGTATAGAACTTTTAAGTTGGCATACTGTTCAAGATGGTGACCGATTTAACAGCTGTCAAGTGATTTATTCTCAGTTTGGTTTGGCAATTCATTATGAATAGACTCACGCCTGAACAACGCTGGCAAATAGTGCAATTTATTTCGAAAATAATGGTTCTTTGCGGAATACCTATCGCGCACTACGTCCACTTTATCGTCGACAAAATCGTCCATCAGAGCAATTAATTCGATTAACCATGGAGCGTTTTTCGCACCACGTTTACTCTTATTGATAACACGAATCGCCAGAGACGCCATACGGTGCGTACAGAGAAGCTATTGCTGCTGTAGAGCTTAGCATTGAGGAAGACCCGAATGAGCCAATCCGCCATCGAGCACAGGAATTGGATCTGTGTCATCCACTGTAGGAAGATTTTGCGAAAGGATCTGGTTTGCGTGCTTACAAAATCCAATCGTGGAAGCATTGGAGCCAAACGATCATCAAGCAAGGCGTAGATTCGTCGAATGGACCCAAACGAGATTGCCGTTGTTCCTGATTTTCATAAGCGAATTTTTTAGCGATGAAGCGCACTTCTGGTTGAATGGCTACGTCCAACAAACAAAACTGCTGCATTTGGAGTGAAGCTAATCCTCAAGTGTACGTCGAAACACCGTCCATCCAGAAAAACTGACTGTTTGGTGCGCTTCATGGCTGGTGGAATCATTAGTCCGTACTTCTTCAAAAACGATGATGGCCAAAACGTTACAGTCAATGGTGATCGGTATACAGCCATTAATACAACTTTTTTATTCTTGCATAAAACAACCATGATGTCCCGGAGCTGTGGTTCCAACAATACGCTGCTATATGTAACACAGTTCGTGCCACAATAGATTTATTGAATACACGTTTGGTGACCGCCTAATTACATGTGTTGGACCTGTGAATTGGCCTCCAAGATCTTGTTATTTAACACCGCTAGACTATTTCTGTGGATAAGCCACAAACGCTTGACCATTTGGAAGACAACATTCGCCGCGTTATTGCCGACTACGGTCACAAATCTTGGAAAAAGTTAACGGAAATTGGACTACATCCGAGCCAGCCGTGGCAGTCATATGGTAGAAATCATATTTAAAATGTAGTGCCACAAGATCATCTTTCGGATAAATAAAATTCATGACAAATGAATAATCCATCGTTGTTTATTGCAATTAAAGTTCAACACCTCTAAAAAGAACACCCTTTTTTCAACAGAAAAACATTTATTGCTTTTTTTCAGATCACCAATGCTCGAACTTGAGTTCAAGAACTTATCCTTAAACATAGTGAGTAAACCACGTACTCAGGCACATTTAGTTGAGCTTTCTCTAGGTGCTCTTTACCTCAAGGATAAAATCACCCAAAATTCTCTATTCAGTGTGCTTGTTGGACCTCCTGGTCTTGAAAGGGGTTATGTCAGTAGGTCTAGAGGTCCCCAGAGTCCACGAGTTAGTGTTGTAAATCAATTGGATTCTTATAATGAGTGTCTATTCTATATTGCCTATGAGAAGAAACCTTCCAACTCTAGTGCAGATTACAGGCTTTGTATTCAGTCAAAATGTTTGGATATCGTTTATCAACCAAATGCAATAAAATGGATGTTAGAGTTCCTATGTCTACCTCACAAGAAAAATATAACTCAATCCAGGATAGAAGCAATGAAGAGTAGAACAAAGAAGGAACTAATGAAAAATTGGGAACAAATTCTTGGTGGAAGAATGGTAAGTTTATTCTTTATGTTTTTTCTCTTTACAACGGAAAACAATTAAAATTTGCTATTACTTTCCCATTCAAACAAAACTGAAGATTTGGTAAATTTTGAATAAAGTATCACTTTCCATATAAACACTGGAACTTCCCTATAGCAAACGTCTGTATAACGAATTTAGTTCAAGACATTGCACCTTGAATCCAAATTCCATGTTGAAAACAACCTCTTAAACGAAGTAACAAGAACATCACTTTTTGAATGGGTATTGATAAAAAGGTATAAGGGTGAGTTTTTTTTCCATAATTATGCCGGACGTAGGTAATAAATCCTGACCATATACTAAACCATTATGGCGGGCAGATAGATCCTTCAGAATGCTAGATTCAGCTGAAAATGTTGATAATGACGGTTCCTTTAAATGATTTCGTTAATGTCGATGTCAATATTGTAACATATGAACTTCCAACTGAAAAGAACATGTTAAAAACAGTGTCATATGCAGTGTTTGAGATCACTACGATAGCAGTGATGATACCGACAGCGTTGATTTGGAGGGGCAACCGGCCGAAGAGGTACTCAAGCCTTTAAAAACGTGTCGTCTCGCTTTCGTCCATTGAAGAGGTTCCGGAAAACATTTTGAATCTTTGAGAAAATGCGAAGTTTATTTATGAGAATAAATGTTTTTTTAATTGTACCACTCAGACAAAAATTACGAATTATTTTCCCAAAAAATCGTGAATAGCTATGTATTGTGTACGTACCTACATAAAATGCCTATAAGCTATTAAACTGCTCATCTTTTCGAGTAGGTTTATGAATTCACAATAAAAAATGCAATTGCTTGTTTCGATACTTGACACTATAAAGAAAACTTCTGTATAACGAAATTTTTTTGCGGATTCAGCGATTTCGTTATAGGGAAGTTCCACTGTATTTCAATAATTCAATATGTTATCTGGGTCACATCGTTATCTGGAGTCACATCATTATCTTAAGCACATAATGATTTTGCTAATTCTTACAATCATCTCAGAGTAAGAAATAAACATGTTTATTTCTTACTCTGAGCAAATCATTATTTATCAATAATTTTTAATTCGATTAACATTCAGAACGATACTTCAAAAAAATAAAGGTTCTGATCACATATCCTCCTTAGTGGTGCTTTTTATTCTGCCCCAAATTCCCACATGATATAAAAAATTAATTTCTTTCTGTTATGTACCCAAACGCATACATGCAAATATTAGGTCAAAAACTATTAGAAAATTATGTTCACAGTTTTTCACCAAATTTATCATTACTGAATCAAGAAAATCAAATATGTTTTCATTGCAAAAAAGCTAGAGGGTTGAATTTCTGTATACCAGGTTTAATGGACGTTCCATATGTACAATCCTAATTTTAGCGACATAATATCGAACAGTTTTGGAAGTATTTATCACACATCAAAATCATGTCAACTAATTCACTATTTGAACATTAAATCAGCTTAGTTATATAAATATGTTTAATCAATATGTATAAACATTGGACTAAAAAACAATTATTTTTTACAATGATTTTAGGTGAACAGAACTACCTGGGATCTACAATTTGATATATCAGCTCCACAAATCATTTTCGTAGAAAATTTCTGTGATCAAGGAGCTTCCATGGCTGTGATTGATTTTGGAAGACTGCAATTAAAAAATATTATTGAATATTCTACTTGTGAAAATGATCAAACAATAAGTAAAGCTAGTGAAGAAGAAGGTAGGATTATTTTTTATCAATTGATGTGTTTTTATTCTTGTTCATTTACATTTTTATATTGCATCAAGCCTTACTAGAAATGTATTCCAAACGTACATCTACGATTTTAGTGATCATTTTGGTAACCTAGATTTTTTTTATCTGTTTCACTGCCCATGTTTAGGGCTAGAAATCTTTTGAGACTGGAGGAGATATTTCGTGCGTCATATTAGTCTAAAGCTACTAACGGTCTTCTTTAACTGTTTCTTGATGTATTTTTGTTTCTATTGTTGAGATATTACTGTATATTATAGTATTATGAGGAATGGGGGGTTCCCTGTATTTACTGCTGAATACAGTACAATGAATAATAGTCTAAGAGCCCATGACCCCAGACCTTCCTTATTTTATAAAAACTGAAAACTTGTCTACGCATCTCCCAACACAGGTAAGAACGATGGACCATTATGAAGTTTGGTTCCCTGGCTTTGGCAGGTAAACGGTATTACAGGGGTGTAAAATACTGATCTAAATTCGTCAAATAATTAAGAGTGATTTTTTGATATTACCTTCAGAATATCATTAAAAGTCACGTCATTAATTGCCAGATACTTACTATAGTAGCAACCCCTTGCCAGACACCCTTAATGTTCATTAAATTATATGTAATTCTACTTACGTTATAGTATAAAAGCTGATTTTTATATATTATATTGGGTAATAATTAGATAATGTTTCCTCATTAGCCAGACATTTTTGATAGTGCTAACCTTTGCCAGACAAGCTTGTAGTTTAGCTGCAGGTGCGAGCGCGAGACAGTATATATGAGTGGGTGCGAGTGAGACGGTAAGGAATTATAATGACTTATGCAAATAATTGTTTGGTACAGATTTATATAACTATTCATTAAAGTGAATCTCAAAAACAATCTGAAGAAAAGACATTCGATGCTACAACTAAGTTAAATTGTTAATAGAATAATTAAAATTTTCGACAATTTTATTTAGTTTTGTTGTGTCTTTTCTTCAGAGGTTTTTGAGATTCACTTGAATTCATTTAAAATTCATTTAAATGATTATTTATATAAATCTGTACCAAAAAATTATTTGCATAAGTCATTATAATCATGCCGTATCACTCGCACCCACTCATATACAGTTTGTCCCGTAATTAGACCGACAAACTTCTATTGGACATTATAGATCGTGTTTTAGACAGATTCTACCCAAATCATATAATGCAGAATTGCTTCATCAGGAGCTAGTGACCTTTGAAGATGACGTCCTATCCACACTTTTTGCCACATATTTGCAAAAGGGAGTCACATTAAGTGCTGAAAGTTTACACATTGTCTAATATGAAAAATACGCATCGATTGGATTGAGTGCATTTCTTTCATGTCAAGCACAATCGTATCATTTGCGGGGGGCGAAGGTATTTTTAGTTGAAACTTTTTTAACTTTCATTTTTTCGCGAGATTTACATCATATTCATTAAGTCTGATGTTTTTTTCTTGAAAAAGATGCTTTTGTATAATAACGCCCATGCACCATTTCTTAAAAAAAATAGATTGGAAATTTTCTCTCTTCTCACTAAGTACTCAATGTTCACTTTTGTTTTGAATTTATATTCACTTGATAATGGTTAGGTTAGGATATGAATCAATTCTATCAAACAAAGATCATCTTCTCTCGTAAATAATTTCGATATCAATTATTTGCATTCATGTTTTGCGAATATGTGGCAAAAAGTCATTTTCAAAGGGCACTAGCTCCTTAACGAAGCAATTTTGCACTATATGATTTGGGTCGAATCTGTATAAAATATCATCTATAATGTCCACTAGAAGTTTGTCGGTTTAATTACGGGACACCCTGTATACTGTCTCGCGCTCGCACCTGCAGCTAAATTACAAGCTTGTCTGGCAAAGGGTTGGCACTATCAAAAATGTCTGGCTAATGAGGAAACATGATCTTATTATTACCCAAGAATTATATAAAAAAATCAGCTTTTATACTATAACGTAAGTAGAATTACATATAATGTAATGAACATTAGGGGTGTCTGGCAAGGAGTTGCCACTATAGTATCTGGCAATTAATGACGTGATTTTTAATTATATTCTGAAGGTAATATCAAAAAATCACACTTAATTATTTGACGAATTTAGATCAGTATTTTACACCCCTGTAATACCGTTTACCTGCCAAAGCCAGGGTAACCCAAACTTCATAATGGTCCATCGTTCTTACCTGTGTTGGGAGCATGCGTAGACAAGTTTTCAGCTTTTATAAAATAACGAAGGTCTGGGGTTCACGGGCTTGCTCTATAAATAAATATACTATATTGAGGTGTTAAGACCTGTCCTCAACTCTCACTTTAACAGTCAACCATATTTAGGCCTCATGCACTTTTGGACTAGAATCATTCTGAAAATCGATAATTTTTTTCAGAAACGTTTTTAACACCTTGTTCAACACCTCCCCAAAGTGAGGCTAGCGATTCAGAGGATCATACTTTGGATATATCAAATATGGAACCTTTGCCGACTGATGTTCTAAATGAGTCCATGCTTCACCAAAAGATTTATGAACGATACACAGTAGAACTAACTGATTTACAGATTTTAGTGGGAAAAGTTAAAGATAACTGGCGATACGCACATAATAAGGGTAGCTCCACATTACATGTTTTAGACAGATTCAACATATCTATCCAGATAGAAAGACGGGTTATACATACAGTAGATCCTTTATATCCAAGTTTGACATTCAACGCAAACTTACCAAAATTAGTGGCTCATCTGAATGAATCCAAGGTGAATTCAGTGAGGAATTTGTTACATATAATAACAACTACAGGGTTGCCTTCTCCTTTTAAAACTTCTGAATCAGAAGATGACTCTGTATTTGAACCAGGACAAGATGAAGAACCTTCCTTAAGTATCGATACGAGTCTAGAACTGTCGAAGTTACTCATGGTGCAGTTTATAATTGACCACATGTCACTGGAAGTACAAAGTAGGGGTAGAAGTGTTGCTGAACTTCAAGTATCAGGTGTTAAAGTAGCATTAATGAAGAGATGCATTGACATGAGTGTCACTCTTACTGTCCACAGTTTATTGCTTGTAGATGCTCTGCAAACGTTTGGAGCTGATTTTGAGTTATTGGTTGCTAGTCACAAACATGTGGGGTGAGTACGTATATCACAATAATTTGTTCCTTAAAATTATGTAAAAAATGCTTGTTGATTTTCAAAGAGCCTTTTCACATTGCAATTTGTAGTGTATTTTGTCAAATTAATTGATGACTCATTCTAAAGCGTATTATTTTGCGCAATATTGTGTTACAATATTATATGTATAGCTTGAAAATATAATTCAAGATCCCTAACATTCAGTGTCAGCTTATTTAATAATAAAAATCGCTTCGAATCCCAATTAATCAATAACTGCTTCAATTTGCTTTAGGATGGATTCAACTTCAGGAAGTTTGAGAGATAGTGAGCCCACATCTCCAATATCGCCTGCAAGTCCAGATCCGAATATTCCTCGACCTGTTATAACCTCACCGATGGTTCTTACTCAAGCACTCTCTTCTCTGACGGCTTCTCCCATGAACAACGATACCACTCTTAGAACAACAACTATTTTAGACGCCGAAGCGCTTATAACTATTGAAGTTATAATCATAAGTGGTCAAGAACCCATGCAAATTGTCAATGTGCAGTTCAACAACTTGGATATAATAGGTGAGAATGGAAAAATGCTCTGATTCGCTACCTACTAGTTCTAGTAAGGTAGTGGCTGGTGGTGCTCTATGAATCCTCAATTCAGCAGAGATTTTCTGTATTTATATTGATAGAGAGAGAATTAGAAATCAGCTTTACTGATTTTGCAATCGAAAGGCTATCGACTTCAGTCTTCCAGCCAGTTATACATATATGTTTTTTCAACAAAATTTCAAAACATCGAAACAAATATTATACTACAGCCTTCAAGTGTTCAAAGAATGGGATAGCTGGCAAGTTTGCTTTTGATGTGGCTGTTCTATGTTTATGGTTTATCAGAAGATCTTTTGTCTTTGCATTGTTTTTATTTTTAATGAATATTTTCCTCATTTGACTGCTGATTCCTAGATTATCATCTTTAGAAGTCTAAAGTGATAGCTGCTTTTCTTCTGGATTTCTAATTGAAGACCTCGGAGCAATAACCGGGTAACTCCGTTTTCATGAAATGTTGAGAAATGAGGAAAAACTTCAGGATTTGCCTGATTTTTACGCCGAAATATACATTCAAGTAAGTCCATTTTGATTGAAACTCCTTACAAAAGCGCTGGATTTGCCCCATTGTTGCACCGAAAGTTGCGTACGTTGGATATTAGCAGATTGAATATGATATATCGGTATCATTAGAAAATGGAGTTACCCGGTTATTGCTCCGAGCTCTTCAATTGTGCTTCGAAAATTAATTTGCAAATCAGACGATCATATGATCATATCACACATTGTTGTATGTAGTCATGATTTAAGGTCTTTGTTTACCAATGATATTGATATCTTATTCTATTTTATATTTATTTGAGAGAATTAATTATTCTACTACTGTATAAATGATTCTATTCTGGTTCAATATTGATTGCAGCTAACCAAGAGACACTGGTAGAACTTGTAGGCTTTGCAAGAAGAGTTTTTCCAAAATCACATAAGTCCGCCAGCATGAAGGTAACAACGACAATACCATCTAGTGTGCGAGCTTCAACTGACTCTTTACCAAGCATGTTGGAACCCAAAATTGCCAAAACCGAACTCACTTTCGACTTTCACAGATTGAATGTACTCTTATTGCGCGGTATAATGAAAGATGGAGTCCTGCATGGGAAGAAAATATGTACAGCAACCATGAGCGGAGCAAAGATTCAAGCTACAGTCAGTAAGTGTCTCAAAATGAAAAAAAGGCTTATATTAAAAATGATATTCTTAGGTTCAAAAGTAGAGATTGAAGGATCCCTAGGAGGACTTCAAGTTCTAGATTTAACACCAGAAGGACAAATGCATCAGAGAATAGTTAGTGTAGGCAAGGATTTACTCCAAGAAGATCAGATTCATCCTTTGTATGTCTCTGTGAACGATAATGAAAGAGAAAGGGCTTTTAGCTTCAAAGTAGTGAGAAACTTGGATCCTAAAGATGATAAAGGTAGTATGAATATTCATGATAAGGATACCTTGATTGATATGATGTTTCCAGATGTTGCTGATATAAGGATAAGAATGGCTTCTTTGTGGTACACTCATTCTCCACACTTTGTATGTGAACTACAATCATGTGCCACTGAATTCAAGCAATACATGTCACATTTAGCTAGATCAATCAAAAGCGCAGCTACAGATATGGCATTAGGCCTGGTCCAAGCAAGGTAAGCTAACTTTTGTTGTAATATTTACAATAGTTATAACATAATCTAATTTTCAGAGCTGAAGCTTTAGCACAATCCATATACATGAATGCTAGATTACCTTCCTCTATTTATGGGAGTGCTTTTTCGCTATCAGATTGTTCTTCGCCTAGAAAAAGGAGGAGAAGCAGTTCTGTTGGAGCCTCTGGATTTTCTTCAGCTAAAGATACAATTCCACAAACACCATATAGCCCTGACGATGCGGACGACATTGTTATCGATATCAAGTAAGCTTGAATATACCATTGATCAAGACACAGTCAATTATAATCATCTCATGTTAAGTTCGTTAACTGTCACCTAACACGTTGGGGTTTTTAAGTTCTTGAAGATACAAAGTGTAATCATCTCAGAGTAAGAAGTAAACATGGAGACGGCCCTACGCGTGAGTAGTACTGCATTGTAATTAAACAAGGACTAGAGTGAGATGGAAAGCACTTTACTGCCGAACTGGGGTGAAGTGAATAATAGGTTAGGTTTTCATTTCATTAATTTCTGAATATAATACGACATTTTCATAATTTTACCATAGCTATAATTACCGAAAACCCCTTAAGCAACAATAAACCGCCACCAAATCAGTAAAATAATTCAGTTTATGAACGCCAAATCGAAAAGAATATGTAAACATGACGCATTCAGAAACTTAACACTAACAGTAACAAACGATGTTGCCAAACTGACAGAATTGTCTATAGCAGACTCTAGCTGTTAGTACCATAGTAGGGGAGCCGTAGACCAATTATCCCAAGTTCGCAACGCCGAATGTTGTTCGTGTTCCTAAACATATTCTTCTTGGCTGCGTCAACAAATGCGTGAAGGCATCTCTAGGTTTACTTTTTACTCTGAGGTAATCACCGATAGGGATGAAATAAGGCTAATGCAAATACATTTTTTTGCCCATAAAAAAATATACATCACACTAATATTGCGGCAAAATTTTCATTCAGGGAATTTAAAACTAGAAAGAGTTTGCTTCTTGCAACAGATGTATTTCATACAAATGGAAAAGATTGTAATTGTTCTTAACATAGAATTATTTTTAACTTTATTTCAAGATATGTTATTTAGGTGTCTTCCTTCATTGTTTATTCCTTTATTTTTTTTGCAAGTATTACCTGTAGATAGCGCCAAAATAAGCATTCCTGCCCATCCCTATTGTCTCAGAAGTTTCAGTGACTTATTTGTATCTTCTTCAGGTTAGATATCATTCTGGACAGTCCTGTAGTTGTGCTACCACGAGGTCCCAACAGCTCCGAAGTCTTTATAGCCCATCTTGGGAGGATTAATGTTACTAATAAGAGCATCCAAGACAATTCATTTTCGGCTAATGGTTTCCGTGATAGTTATTCAGAATCAAGAATCGAATTCTATGAAATTGAGATTCGGGATATGAACCTCTTCTCGCTTGACACTGGCTCCCGAAGAGTGAGAGAACCGAGAAAAGATCAAGTTCCAATGTAAGGCTTATTTTTGAAGAGCATAACGAATTTTTCATTCCTATTTCTCTATTCAAGGGTCAGACCAGAAATTTTATACTCGTGCAATACTTTAGCAAAACCGATCTTGCACGATACTTTGCTCAAATTGGACATAGAAAGAGAAGTTACTAGAGGAGTCCTCAATTATAGCAATGAGTCTCTTTTGCCACTAGATGACGACGAACTGAGCGGTGATTCAACAAGAAGCAGCATACAAATTACTGGTTCTGTGGTAACAGCCTTGAAAGTTTCCTTGACAAGAATGCAATACGAGCAAGTTTTGGACACAATGCAGTGGTTGACTTCAACGCCAAAAATTTCTGAATCAGTTATGAGGACTTTGAAACCGCAATCTGCTCTGGGGGATATAACAGAGGAAGACACAGGAGTGACAACTCTTAATATGGATCCCCATGTGAGAGCTAAGCTCTTTCCATCTATGAATAATATGTCAAAGACTAAGAGCATCACCTCAAGAATGGCGAATATAAAAGGTAAGAAAATGTTATACTTTCTATAGAAACATATCCTAATGAGATAAGGATAATGTTGTCTTATATCCTTTCTTCTTACAGTTTCATTTGAACTTCCAATCTTCACCATTGAACTAAGAGGTAATATTCCATCTACAGAACAAGGTTTGATTGATGTGTCCTTCAGGGACTTCGTATTCAGTTATGAGAAATCCCACAAATATGAAACTAACATTCAGGTTTGATTCACAATTGGTTTTTATTTCGGCGAAAAATGTTTTATGATTGTTATTCCAGGTTTCTTTGAGGTCTATATTTATGGAGGATCTGCTACAGCCAGTGGATTCCAAACAGCGTGTAATGATGATTTCTTCCTCAGGTGGAGATCTTCCACCTAATGCTTCCAATATGTCGAGATCTTGCCCAGATATAACCTACAACCTATTTTATCCAACTCCAATACATGGATCTCTTCCAGATCATTTGGAAACTTCAAGGATATTTGGAATGACCAATAATAAACACGCTAATTTTATTCCTCAGAGAATGGAACAAATATATCCTTCTACTCCACCACCCTCTCCAACTCAAGGGAAGAGAGCAAAGATTGAAAAGAACTTGGTGTTAATTTCTGTGCTATTGGTTGATAAAGATGCGCCAACTTTCAATTCACAGTATAATTCAGTAAGTATCTTGAACCCTTTTTTGAAACCTAATTTGATTTTTTTTTCACTTTGTAAAATCTACTAATGGGCTTTGGAATATTATGTTGTTTTTAATAGACGTTGGCAATCCTGAAATGTCAAACTGTCAAATGCCTTATTAGTGTTCACACATACTGTTGTTATCCCATTGCTTAATTGTGCATTTTGTAGACAAGAGATGACAACAAACAAAAAAATCGTCAAATATGCTTTGTAGGGTTTTTCAAATATCGGTTTCCTGCACTATACAGGGTGACCAGAATTGAACTAAAATTTTTTAACCTTATGAGATGATGATGAATGTCACTAGCGGTAATCTTTTTTCGGGAAACTCATTATGCCGTCAACCGCATTTATCTTCTTTTGTTTTCGAATTATAAGCCAAAATTGACGTTGGGGCAATTAAAACTTTGGTTCCTATTTGTGCCAAAAACTTGAAACAAAAGTATTATAAAATCACTTTTTGATAGGAATCGTGTGGCTTTTTTGCTGAGGGGTTTCCATCCTGATTTATAACATTAACATTTGTTTCTTCTTATGGAAACAGTGATTTATTTTACTTAAAAATAATCAACTCTATTTTCTCTCTTCAAAAATATTTGACGTGTCGAATATCGCCCTTAGATCCTTGGCAACTCAAGGGGGTGGGATAGGAGTATTCCAGAATTTTCAGTGGGGGTAGTAATGAATAAATTGGTACAATTTAGCATAGGCCATATTTCATAGGGGTAACAGCAAGAATTTAGGGGGTCCTGTACCAACATTGCCTCCACTTGCGTCGCCACTGATCTATCCTAAACAAAATTGTAAGAATTCATTTATTACTACCCCACTGAAAATTCTGGAACACTCAACTTGCGTCGACACTGATCTAAGGGCGATATTCGACATGTTAAATATGATTAAAACCAGAAAAAAGCGGTGATTATTTTTAAGTAAAAAAATTATTGTTTGCATGAAAGAAAAAAAACAATTTTGGCTTATATTCGGAAACAAGGGTTGGAAACTGTATTCAGGGAACCAATTCTGGCAACCCTGTACAGGGTGGGCATATTTCGATGTTTTAGCACTACAACTTTTAAACCAGAGGAGATAGACAAAATCTGATACCCACTTCTCGATCTCTTTTTCTGAGAAACTAACGAGAGTAGTATTCATTTTTGGCTACCTTCTTTGTTTTCGAGCTATAAGCGAAAATTGAAAAAGTGGCAATATCGAAAAAAAATCATATCTCCGTTAATACTGATGATAGAGATCTGAAATTAAAACATTATACAGGCACTTTTTTACGTAGAATCCAGTGGCGTACTCGCCTTTTTTGCACCATTTCTGATTACGGAGCTATGACCCAAAGTTATGTTTTTTTAAATGGAAATACTAGATTTTTGTGGCATTTTCTTAAATCTTAATTTTTTCTGATTTCAAAAATATATAACATTGTATGGTTTGTATCAATATGAGTATAGAAAATGGTCAAAAACCTATTTTCATTTGAGTCTCAATATTTTCTATGGTTGACGAGCACAGAAAAATGGAGCTTCCTATAACAAGAGCAGTCTCCTTCCGTCATCTCATTATTTCTATGCTTTCAACTAATTTCTCCAAAATTCGAACATGGATATATTTCATAAAAACTTATATCTTGAAATGGATTTTGAAATAACAAAAGATCCACATGATCCTCCGTTTCAATCGATATACTTAGTTATAATGAGATGGATGCAAGGGAATATTTTTATTGCACTCCAGAATAAATACGCACAAGTGCTTAGTAGTCTATTTCAAATCGCATATGAAATAACGCATATAGATATGATTGAAGTTATCAATTCAATCAGAAAAGTAATAAAGGAAAAATATTTTTCAATACCTAATAGTGATTACAATAAAAGGTCAGTATAGCTTATAACTTAGAATGGGGAAATTGAGTTAAGAGCATAGAAATGAAAAGAATACTGGAAAGATATTGTGGTAATTATACGATGCTAAATTTTTCTGTGCTCATCAACAGTTGAAACCATAGAAAACATTGGGACTCAGATGAAAAAAGGTTTTTGATCATTTTCTATACTCATATTGATACAAACCATACAATGTTATATATTTTTGAAATCAGAAAAAATTAAGCTTTCAAAAAATGCCACAAAAATCTAGTATTTCCATTTAAAAAACATAACTTTGGGTCATAGCTCCGTAATTAGAAATGGTGCAAAAAAGGCAAGTACGCCACTGGATTCTACGTAAAAAAGTGCCTGTATAGTGTTTTAATTTCAAATCTCTATCATCATTATAGCGGAGATATGAATTTTTTTCGATATTGCCACTTTCCAATTTTCGCTAATAATTCGAAAACAAAAGAAGGTAACCAAAAATGAATACTACTCTCGTTAGTTTCTCAGAAAAAGAGATCGAGAAGTGGGTATCAGATTTTGTCTATCTCTTCTGGTTTAAAAGTTGTAGTGCTAAAACATCGAAATATGCCCACCCTGTACATGCTTTACAATCAATACTTGGAATGTAACCAAACATAATAAGAAATAATCAATTTTTTTCAGTTGAACATGAATGCATCTATCGACTTCAACTGTTTAGATTTGGTCATAAGTGTAGAATCATGGGTTGTACTTATTGACTTCTTTAGCGCTTCCCCAACTAATTCAACAAGCGTTTCGGATAAAGTTTCTGAAGTGGCTGATAATGTTCTCTCAGGTACATTATAAGTTTCTAATTTCAAGGCATAATCATGACAGTTTGTTTATATTTTTTATAGAAATAGTGACTGAGAATGTGGGGACTAATATAACAATTAGATCGTTAACAATGGTACTTGTTAAATCAGGTTCTGATATCGCAAAAGCGAACATATCAAAGGTTGAAATTGGCATTAAGACAAGTGGATCTCAAAAAGAAGTAGAGGGAACTTTGGGCTCTATGTCTTTGATCGATCTCACACCCCATGGCAATTTGTATAAGGAGAGGTTTTCAACTTCTGGTTCTAAGGCTTTGAATTTCAAATATCTTAGGTGAGTACCATTAACATACATACTTGCCATTGAATGCTCTGATCACAAATTTAGTGAAGTGAAGTTCTGTAGAATATCCAGTTCTAATACAGTTATACAGGGACTCTATAAATGATTGTAACAGCGCAGTTGGCTTTGGATTATTCTCATTTTGCCGCTTCCTATGCAAACCACAGAATTCGGTGATCATGCTATGCTCTGATTGGTTAATGATTGGTATTCTGTAGTGTCAAGGTAATCCAAAGCCAACTGCGCTGTTACAATCATTTATAAAGACCCTGTATTACGCATCAGGATTGATTACTTTGAATGGGTTAAACCCTCAGAGTAAGAAGTAAACATAAAGACGCCCCTACGCTTGAACAGTACTGCATTGTTATTAACCGAGCTCTAGAGTGAGATGGAAAACATTTCACTGCTGCACTGGGGTCAAGTAAACAATAAGTTAGATTTTCATTTCTACAATTTCAGAACATAACATTTTCGTAATTTTGCCGTAGGCATAATTACCGGAATACCTTTAAGCAACAATAAATTGCCACCGAATCAGTAAAATAATTCAATTTATGAACGTCAAATCGAAATGAAAACGTAAACACGACGCATCCAGAAACTAAACACTAATAGACGACGTTGCCAAACTGACAGAATTATCTGTAACGACGCTAGCATTTAGTATCAGAGTAGGTAGCGGTAGACCAACTATCCCAACACGGAATAAAGATACGGCACAAGTTCGCAACGCCGGTATGTTGTTCGCGTGCATAAACAGATTCTACTTGGCTGCGCCAACAAATGCGTGAAGGCATCTCTTCTTCTTCTCTGTGCGTTGCCTTTCCGGCCGAACTGAGGCCTAGTGGCCCATTGTTCACCCGCATCGTTCTATAGAGACTCAGCTCCTCAGACACGAAGACAGAAATGTCGCGAGCCTGCCAGGAGTGGTCCCTCTCACCATAGGGATAGAAGGTGTTGGATTCCTAGGTGTGTTGACCTTAACTCATTAAGGTTCCCACAGTTGAACAAAATATGCTCAACGTTTCATCAGTACTCCTGCACCACCGGTATAGGGAACAGCTCGTCAATCCCATTCTCTTCAAATGCATGTTAAACAGGTGACCAGTCAATGCACCAGTCACCAGACCGAGTTGTTTCCTCTCCAGCAACAGAAAAGCCTATTGACCTCAGATCGCGAGGACGGTCTCTCAATGAGAATCCTCGACCACCTCAGGCCCACTCCTGCGCTCCATTCCGAGGAAAATTCCCTGTTCAGCCAGTTCCTGAAGAAACTTCTGACAGATGTGCGACAGATTGGCAGCGCAGGGTCTGGACCAACAAATGCTAATGCGGCTCCCCGCCTAGCCAGTTCATCTGCCTTAACGTTACCAGGTATATCCGCGTGAGCCGGACACCAGATTACTTTCATAAAGTTATCAGAGCCCAGCCCACGCAGAGCTTTCTGCATTCTTCTACCAAAAGAGAATCAACTCTAACATCGGATAGAGATTTCAGAGTTCCCTGGCTGTCGCAAAATATGTAAATGTGTTGGCCAGAGTATCCCCTGCGAATATTTTCTAGTGCGCATGCAAGAACCGCAAATAGCTCAGCCTGCACAATGGAACAGTCCTTCCCCAGAGGGATAGCCTGATTGAAGTGTGGACCCACGATTCCGGCACCAGACCCTGTTGCTGTGACAGAGCCATCAGTGAACCAGGTGGGACCATCTGGACTAAGAAGCCTGTTTGATGAAGACCATAGGTCTCTGTCAGGAACAATTACCCTGTAGGGTTCGTCGAAGTAGAACTTAGTGCCCATGCGGTCACCTCTTTGGAGAAGGGGAGCGTGAGCATCCTTAACCATTTTGAGGGCCTTGCGTGCCCAGTGAAGAGTCCTCCATCGCGCCATTGTCCCCGTTCCCAGATTCCTAGAGCTGTCTTCATAGCCACCTCCTTCACAACTAGGTGCAGAGGGAGACCCAGCAGACATTCCATCGCTGCTGTAGGGGTAGACCTCAGAGCGCTGTAATACTTAAACAAGCTTTCCTCTGGCATTTAGTCATAATGTTCTGGTTGACGGCCCTCTCCATAGAAGGCCACCTCACCATAGAGGCATAGGTTAGGATAGGCCTCACCACGGCAGTATACAACCAGTGCATAACGTGCGGTTTGAAGCCCCATCCATTACCCAGCACCCTCCGAGTAGACCAGAATCTAACATTGCCTTATTCATTTGAGTCTCAACATGTTTGTTCCACAAAAGTTTGCGGTCCAATATCACCCCGAGATAACGAACTTGTTCAGATAGAGTGAGCCCAACTCCAAACAGACTGGGAAGTCTAGGCACCCTCTTTCTAGTAAAGAGAACCATCTCTGTCTTACTAGGATTTACCGAGAGCTCGTTTTTCAAGCACCATCGTTCAACCTCTAGGTTTACTTTTTTCTGGGATTAACCTGACATAGACATCTATTGAATACTTTCAAATATTATTGGTAATAAGAAGAATCTGTCCTCCTTGTTTCAGACATCAAACATCAGAAAATAAAAACTATGATGCTCATCTAGAAATTGGCATGTCTTCAGTTATGTATGTTCACACCAAAAGGTTTGCTGCTGAGCTACAGGCTTTCTCCAATCATTTTACTCAATTACAAAGGGTAATGGAAGGAATTAGAGCTGCTACTAGTGGATATAAGCTTCGTAACGAACCACTGAAGTTATCCCTTAGTATTCAGGCTGGTTCTCCTATTATTCTTGTTCCTGTGAGTTCAAAAAGTTCGAATTTACTTGTGATCAATTTGGGACAATTATTGATCAAAAATTGCTTCCTGACTTCTGGTGATCCAAACACGATCAGCATAGAGACCAAGCAAACAGGTAAGACATATTAGCAAGAAATTTATAATCTTTTTTCAAATTTAATAGGTCGTTTCTGAATTTCTATTCTGAAAAATTGTGTCTTTGAATTTTTTTTTGCCAATTCAATTGTTTAAATTACAAAACTTCTTCAGCAAACAGTAAGCTTGCAAAAATTCTTGCCGCCTGTAAAAGGATTTCTTTTTCATTATTCAGTTGTCTTTGTTTTATCGTTCGAAGTAGCCTAAATAAACCAGTATAGGTACTCGAATTGAGTATTATGCACAGCCTGACGCATTAGGCCTTTTCGGAAACTGACTCGGATTAACTCGATTCCTAACCTTCGCGTTCGTTTACCTGACCCGAACATTCAACCTGTGTTCGGAAAGTACGGTGCTATTAACCAGTGGCGGCTTGTGACAGAATAAAGTGATGAGGCACATCAAAAAAAAATATTAATCTTATAAACTCTTTTTTGTCAGCTGCATACTTATCATTATGAAAAAATCCTTCGGTATTAATGCTCCAATGATTCTATAGCGTTTTATTGGGTGGTAATTGCCCTGAGATAAGTTTTTCAACTCGCTTCAACCAGTTTTTCACTAAATCCTATCGGAATATGTATTATTAACACTGCCAAAAAATAATTTGATTAGAGTTACACTGCCAGTAGGCCAGTAGTACTCTCATTTTGAAACCTCCGATTCGATTTTCCTACCGCACCGATAGTCAAGATTTGGAATAGGTTGTATAACTTCTTCAATTGTACATATTTTATACTCATAGGAATGACTCAAAAACTGTTTCTGTTTTATTGAAAACTCTGCAATATCACGAGTACTGGCACAAACCCATAAACCCAAACCAGAGTGAAATTTCACTATCTTCCGCTTCACGAATAACCCGAATATGTGCAGTTTGCGATTTGCCGATGAAACGAAACGAATACGGATCTAGGGTAGATAGTCCGGTCAATCCAGACCAAAAAATTAGGGTGAAGTTACATAAAATCCCAACAAGCTGAAAAATCGGTAAAATTGTTCAAAACATAATAATAAATAATATATAAAAGTTCCCAATCATTCCTGTGGATGGACAAAAATTTATGCAAGTTCAAAGGTCGAAAATGAGTTTTTCGCGATTTTCAGCAGAACGGTGAGTTTCATCAAAAAAGTAATTCAGACAAAAATGTAGATGTTAAAATGATCTTCAAAAAATGTATCAATACTTTTTTTCCCACGAGGCATCGTTTCTGAGATAAAACGCTTCAAATGTTCTAAAAGTTGTTACTGAGGCTAGCCTCAAATTCACCTTAGAAGCCGCAATAGATAAACAACGAAGGGGAGGTTCATGATCTCGTAACGTCCATGTGAATAACGCGCTAGACAAGGAAGCGCGTGAGGCAAGCCTCACCTCACCGTTTACGCCTTGAAGAGGAAGTGAGATGAATGTACAAAAATCGGACCTTAACGCCTGTAACATGTAACGTTACGGTCCGATTTTTGTGCATTCATCGTAACGTCAGTAACGTGTAATGTTACAGACGTCTGTAGCTGTACCCGGCTTGAGATTGAGCTCGGATATTATGGAAGACGAGTGCAGTATCGTACAAAAAATAGAGACTGAAGAACATAATGGGATGATGAAATTGATTAATAAAATATTGGATTAATTCGCTTGATATTATTTGTGATTTCCGTAATTTATTTGGTGAGGCACTGCTTCACCTGCCTCATAGGACAAGCCGCCACTGTTATTAACTCGATCACTGACCCAGGTTGATTTATCGTAACCCTACACAAGAGCAGGTCATAGGCTCACTGCATGCGCACTGCAGTTCAATTTAGTATTTGAACAAGTTGGGATTAAGTCTCTTTTCTTAGTAATTTCATATATTCTGTTCCTAAAAATTATGCAAAGAGAAGTTAATTTGGCTCAATGTAAAATGTGTGATTCTATGAGCCAAGAAAATAATATAAAAAAACTTCTTTATAACTTTTGTATGCAGATCTTTCTGCGCTAAGCTACAGCCTTCTTTACTTCTTTAACATAGTTACTCAAAGATAACATTAAACATGGGAGGGCACACCAGAAATTATAAGAAAGATTTCACAAAAGCCCATAAATGCAAGCAAAGCTAGAGATAATCCGAAAATAAACTGGAATTGGAAAGACAAATTCTTTACTTCTTTAACATAGGTACCCAAAAATAACATTCAACATGGCAGGGTACTACAAAAATTATAAGAAAGATTTTACAACAGCCAATAAATGCAAGCAAAACTACAGACAATCCTAAAGTAGAATGGGACTGAAAAAATAAATTCACAAAATATTTGGTTATGTTATTGATACGTCTGTCACTTCAAATCCTAAACCTGATGTAAACTTAGAACCCGGGTCCGTGATCCGAGTAGATCCGTCACGTGACCCAATGGATCGAGTTAATAACCATGAGTAAGTTTTCGAAAACGCCTATTGACTCAATTGGCGTTTTCGGAAACTTACTCGATCACTAACCCGGGTTACAAATTGACAGCAATTGAACTGTTTATCCGTCAATTTGTAACCCGAGTTAGTGATCGAGTAGGTTTCCGAAAACGCCAAATGTGTCGGACTGCCTGTGTTACTTCATTTGAGTGATACAACCATCTTATTCGTTCATTGGACCATCCATCGCGTCAAACGAAAGCGAAACATAGTACGTAAATCTGTGACTATACCACTGTTCATGTTTCCGATGTGAATTTCCAAACCTGTATATTGATGAAAATCTGAGTACTAAAATATTCTTTTTCAGACAAGAAGACGATTTTGGATGTCATGTCTGTAGAGCTTCAGAATATGGATTTGTACATGGGACGCAGAGAAAATGGTTCAAAACCTGCTGTATCAGATAGTTTACAACTGGGAAATGTCTTCCTTTACAGGAACGGACCTTCACTTCTAACGAAAAAGTTCCAGATTAAGTTTAAGGTTGAAAGAAACCTGCTAAATTTCCTTCCAGATTACAGAATTGGTAAGGTTTAATAATTTAAAAGTCATAAATAAGTCTATGAAATATGCAAATACCTAATTATATATCTTGTTTCAGTGCCTGATATGAGCATATACGGGCAGCTTTCTACTTTGGATGCTACAATCGATTCTTCCCAGTATCGTTTATTGAAAGGATTGTTTGCATTCAATTTAGGAGAGGACACTGAAAGAATATTGCCTTCCGTAACTTCACCTGTTATTAGCAGCTCCGTAAGTATTTTCTATTTGAAATATAATTCCCTGTTCTGAAATTCTTAGAATGAACATAGCTCTTTCTTTCCCCAATGTTGTAAATCAGACTTTAATCTTGTAACAACTAACAAAAGCGAAACAGTAAAACCACCTATATTTTTAAACATCTCAGTCTCGAATTTTTCTTTGAGCAATTTTGTCAAAAATGTCAAACTGTCCTAGAGATTCTTTTAAAAGTTTTTTTTTCAGAGTTTCATCATAACTTATTTCCATAGGCTACGTCCGCATAGGCAGGAGGCTTGCTTGGCGCCTAGAGCCTAGCGAGTAATTTAACTAGTAGCTCATTAAAACGTTTTGAAATGTACGCGATGTGCCGCACTACTTGCATGGTCCTATCTGGTCGCTTAGCGACTATCCAAATAAACATCTAGGCTCTAATCAAGCCTCCGGCCTATGCGGACGTAGCCATATAGTTTATCTTCCATACAAAATGCCATCAACTGGAGTCCTTCGACCTACTCAAAAACACATATTTACAAGCATAAAAATATTAATTGTTGAAAATACATTGAATGATACACTGTAGGTTGAGCAGCTATAATATAGGAAAGAATTAAATAATTAAAGATGAGATGATATAAAATTCTAGGTACAGTCCACTCTCGATAATTTGAAACTCAAGGACCAACGAAAAAGTTCAAATTACCGAGAGTTCAAAATAAAAAGAGTTCAAATAAACAAGAGAGAGTAAGGATGAAATTCAATTAAACAAGAGTTTGATCAGAAGTACATAGGTACTAATGATATTGTATATGCGATTATGTATTATATTCTACATACATGATCTTTATGTGTATATGATAACATGAGTATTTCATTTCGAAAAGAAGTAAGCAATTTTCATTTGAGTTAGTGACTTCCATCTAGCCTAGCATTGTCCAGGGTGATTTCTATAAGTTGAGAGCTGAGAAGAATTCATCGTTTGTTTCTGCCCTGAGGGCAGAAACCGAGAGCCTGAACGAGAGACTTTTCCTCCAGACGAGGAAATTCAGCTTGACGAAGTATTTTCTTCCTATACTGGAGACACTTCCATTGATTCGTTTCTTATTCTTTAAAATCATGGACAATGTAGATGGTTGAATATCGAACTATTTCGCAACATCTTTTTCCAATGTGCCATTTTCCACCTCTTCGATAACAAGTCTTTTCTCATTGAAAAACCCTTATTCTTTCTTTCACTCTTCGAATTCGAAAACCTGTTTTAGTTCCACGCAATTCTAAGGAAGACTGCGCAAACTCAATTAAGACAAGTGCAAGATGAAACGGATCACAGAAGAGTGGGGACTTCAAATTATAGAGTGTTTGGGTGATTTGACTTCAAATTAAAGAGTGTTATTGAGCAAGATGTCACAGCTACAACTTCAAATTATCGAGGGGGTCAGAACACGTTGATTTTTTTCAAATTATCAAGTGTTGTTCAAGGGAACTGAAAAGAACTACAAATTATCGAGAGATTCAATTTATCGAGTGTCAAATTACCGAGAGTCTACTGTATAAGTGTTTCTCGAAAATATAACTAGAACCCCAAAATATCAGTATTCATAATCTGATTTTCCAGTTAAAATATCTCAAAATACTATAAGTTGAATATTTCATGTTTTCCATTTTTGTCAGAGGCATATGAGACAAATTACTTCATGTGGAATGATGCATGCTGGACCATTTTATGATTTTATTATTGATCATCTATTCAATTTCTAGCCTTCTTTTTCTGATTCATGGACGCTATCATCACTGAAACTAGATCTCCAAAATGTCACTCTCCGTCTCCGAGACAATTCAGGATCTCCGCCATTCACATGCATAAACTTCATCAAGTCTCGACTAACCGTGGAGACTTTCAGCAACCTTAGCCAAGACATAGACCTGGTTTCTCAAGAGATTTTAGTGATGGACACTAGGTTCGATCATTCACCTGGTGGCGATCCTCCGAATGTCTTCACCAATATCTTACAGCCAGTCAAAACGTCGAACCAAACCGAATCGGTACAAGCAGAGATACATAGTAGAAAGAGACAAGATCACACGAAATTCACCATTTTGTTGAATAATATGAGGCTGATGGGGGTGTTTGACTGGTGGGAGACATTGCAGAAGTTCCTTTTTCAAAATATCGAAAACATTGAAGCTAGTCCTGAGCATCAGAAGATGCCAGTGGCTAATTGGAGACCAGAGCAAGGCACTTTTGAGGTCAAGTTGAACATTACTGATTCTGAATTGGTAGTTGTTGAAAATACTGCTCAATGGGATACCAATGCTGTTATATTGAAGGTAAGGGGTTATTTTATTGATTAGTTTCTTGATAAATGATGATTTCCATGCCAACTGGAAATTTATTTTTTCCAGCTGTATTGTAATATAAAGAAAAAGAATTTCAAACTGTCCAGATTATGGTGTCATTGTATTCATTCTCATTGGGTTTTCCTGAACAACATTAGTGAAACCAACAGGTGGCGGTCGGTCTTAGTCTTAGACTATCTATATCTAAGGTCTCAGTTTAGAAAATATGCACCCCCAAATTTCCAAAAATGTTCCATCTTCACGTCACTTTTTCCTCTATAAAAACACAAAATTACTGCTCCAATTTAGTCTTCAAATCACATTTGAACATTCACATAACAATATGATTAGTTTCATTTCAGGTATATTCAATAATAAATGCAGAAATATTGTAATTCTAGAGGCACCACATATCCACAAATTCTAAGGAAAGCCCGGCGTTTTTAATGGTAGATTTGGAACTGCCGCAGATTCATGCGCGCGAGTATGATACGATGCCTTCCCGTAAGTCCCACCATCATTTGATATGTCACTAGCCGAAGGACGGAGCATTGGTGCCAAACTTACCATGAAGAACGGCGGGCTTTCCTTAGAATTTGTGGACATGTGATACCTCTAGAATTTCGATGTTTCTATATTAATAATTGAATATACCTGAAATGAAACTATTCAATAGTTATTTGAATGTTCAAAGGTGATTTATGGACTAAATTGGAGGAGTGAATTTGTGGTTTTATAGTGAAAAAAGCGACGTGAAGACGGAACATTTTTGGAACTTTGGGGTCCGTCTTTTCTAAACTAAGGCTGACCGACAACTGTTGGTATTACTAATGTTGTTCAGGAAGACTCAATGAATACAATGACACCATTATCTGGTCGATATCTGCTGGTCATCGAAATTCGATACTTACCAAAATGTCAATAATGCAGAACGAACCCTTGATTGATCTTTTATTCCAAGCGCGATAAAGAATGATCTAAAAAAAAATTTTTATGTTAACTATAGAATTATTATTATTATTCTATATTTATTATATTTATCTCAAGAGTTCGATACAGATAAAGCCAAACAGCCTACTTAAAGCCTTCCACCTTCAATCATCTAAACTATTTACTCTACACTGGACAATTTTATCCTTAATGACGTACTTATGACTTTCACATGCATAACTAGATTTCTTTTGTTCACCGATGGATTCAGTGCTTCAACAACGGTTGCAGCAAATCGTTTGTTATTCAACAATTTAAACTGTCACTCTTTTTATCATCATCATGTTATAATCATTGGATCATTAGATCCATGGACTTTCAGAGCCTATGAATGTAATGAAATTCTGATGAATCAAGCGGAGGTGGTATATTTCTATGAAAGAAATGTCAATGGACTCTACTAAACAGCAGATAACCATCAGCTCATTCTTTTTTTACATCTGATGAGCCATCTGACATCTCATCAAGCTAGAACTTCTACAGTCTTAACTTCTGTGGGTCTGTAGAGTGAGGTTGCAAAATCCCAGCAATCGAAATAAAAAAGAGTACAAAATCACGTTCGTTGTGGTGGCCTATGCGGACGACCTTGTTATATTAATCAGGGGTAAGGTGATCAGTGTCATTGGGGATCTGATGCAGAATGCTCTGCGACGGGTTGAACGATGGTGCTTGAAAAACGAGCTCTCGGTAAATCCTAGTAAGACAGAGATGGTTCTCTTTACTAGAAAGAGGGTGCCTAGCAACTTACGACTTCCCAGTCTGTTTGGAGTTGGGCTCACTCTATCCGAACAAGTTCGTTATCTCGGGGTGATATTGGACCGCAAACTTTTGTGGAACAAACACGTTGAGACTCAAACGAATAAAGCCAATGTTTATTCTGGTCTACTCGGAGGGTGCTGGGTAATGGATGGGGCTTCAAACCGCACGTTATGCACTGGTTGTATACTGCCGTGGTGAGGCCTATCCTGACCTATGCCTCTGTGGTGTGGTGGCCTTCTATGGAGAGGGCCGTCAACCAGAACATTATGACTAAATGCCAGAGGAAAGCTTGTTAAGTATTACAGGCGCTCTGAGGTCTACCCCTACAGCAGCGATGGAATGTCTGCTGGGTCTCCCTCCTTGCACCTAGTTGTGAAGGAGGTGGCTATGAAGACAGCTCTAGGAATCTGGGAACGGGGACAATGGCGCGATGGAGGACTCTTCACTGGGCACGCAAGGGCCCTCAAAATGGTTAAGGATGCTCACGCTCCCCTTCTCCAAAGAGGTGACCGCGCAGGCACTAATTTCTACTTCGACGAACCCTACAGGGTAATTGTTCCCGACAGAGACCTATGGTCTTCATCAAACAGGCTTCTTAGTCCAGAGGGTCCCACCTGGTTCACTGATGGCTCTGTCACAGCAACAGGGTCTGGGGCCGGAATCGTGGGTCCTTACTTCAATCAGGCTATCCCTCTGGGGAAGGACTGTTCCATTGTGCAGGCTGAGCTATTTGCGGTTCTTGCATGCGCACTAGAAAATATTCGCAGGGGATACTCTTGCCAGCACATTTATATATGTTGCGACAGCCAGGGAACTCTGAAATCTCTATCCGATGTTAGAGTTGATTCTCTTTTGGTAGAAGAATGCAGGAAAGCTCTGTGTGAGCTGGGCTCTGATAACTTTTTGAAAGTAATCTGGAGTCCGGCTCATGCGGATATACCTGGTAACGTCAAGGCAGATGAACTGGCTAGGCGGGGAGCCGGATTAGCATTTGTTGGTCCGGAGCCTTCGCTGCCAATCTGTCGCACATCTGTCAGAAGTTTCTTCAGGAACTGACTGAACAGGGAATTTTCCTCGGAATGGAGCGCAGGGGTGGACCTGAGCTGAGGTGGTCGAGGATTCTCATTGAGAGACCGTCCTCGCGATCTGAGGTCAATAAGCTTCTGTTGCTGGAGAGGAAACAACTCGGTCTGGTGACTGGTGCATTGACTGGTCACCTGTTTAACAAGCATTTGAAGAGAATGGGATTGACGAGCTGCTCCCTATGCCGTGGTGCAGGAGTACTGATGAAACGGTTGAGCATATTTTGTTCAACTGTGGAAACCTTACTGAGTTAAGGTCAACACACCTAGGAAATCCAACACCTTCTATTCCTATGGTGAGAGGGACCACTCCTGGCAGGCTCTCGACATTTCTGTCTTCGTGTCTGAGGAGCTGAGTTCTATAGAACGATGCGGGTGAACAATGGGCCACTAGGCCTCAGTTCTGCCGGTAAGGCACCGCACAGAGAAGAAGAAGAAGAAACAGCAGATAACCATCAGCTTATTCTTTTTTTTTACATCTGATGAGCCATCTGACATCTCATCAAGCTAGAACTTCTACAGTCTTAACTTCTGTGGGTCTGTAGAGTGAGGTTGCAAAATCCCAGCAATCGAAATAAAAAAGAGTACAAAATCACTTTTATTTGGATAGAAATTGCCTGAATAAATGAACTATATTTCAATGATCTGGATGTTTATGCCTTTTTTTTGGATATTCTTTCTGTCTATATGAAGTATCCAATATATTTAATGTGTGAATTCATTTATATAATTACAGAGTACCACAGTTGTAACTTATAAGCCAAAAAATGTTCAGAAACCACTATCTTGCAACCTCAACCACTGTGAAATGTTTTCATGTATTCTCGGAATGGAAGATGATACTGCTTTGTCCATTATTGATCCCATAACTCTGAACATAGACATCAATGGTGATAACAAACTAGAAGTAAGTTCATGAATCGATAATCTAATATGATTTACCGAAATTCTTGATTTAAGGCTCAACTTCAGTATTTAACAGTAAGACTTTCTTACCATGATATGAAGATGTTTCTTCAAATATTGAAATCTCTTCCAAAACAATTATTGTCTGGCCAGGAACCTAACGAATCTAAACCCTATTCGAAAGGTAAGCTTTGTCATTGTTTTTTTTTTAGAAAATATTTACGAACTATTTGATTCTTACAGAGAATGTCAATAAGTTGTTAACATTGGGATTCAGAACTGTGGACTGTATAACTGCTCTGGAGAAGAGTGAGAACAAATTGGATGAAGCTGCTATTTGGCTTACAAAGTATGCTACACCTCAAAGTGATGACAATTTTGGAGAGATGAGAATTAATATAGAAAATATTGAGGTAAGTGGATTGTAATCAGTCGATGACGTGTTACTATTTCTTTCATCATGATGGCAAAATAACAGCATTTGCGATTTGGTAAAATAACACATGAACTGTCGAAAACTCAGTGGGTGTTTCATGGTTCACTTTCTTACTTTTGCTATAATAAATTCAAAAGGATTGTTATGAGTAGAATTAGAGCTGCTATTGGCATTATGAAGCTTTGTAGGCTTTTTGGTGACTCACTTGTTACTAGCTCAGGTTTCTTCTGACAGATTAATTAACTCATAAGGCATTGAATGGCTCTGACATATTGGTGCTAACCTGTGTTAAATTTTGTATGGTTCAGAAAAGTCTTCATTTGAAAATTTCTTTGCACTGTCGCCCGACAATTGTCTTTCCTTCGCATAAAGAATCTTTCCTGAAGCATTTTCAATACTAATTATTTAACGAAAGTCTCAAAAAGCGATGTAATGCAGGTTTTGCACGAATTTTTTGTGCTTTTTGGCTAGAATGTCTAGATTAATTTTCAGTTTGCTGAATTTTAGAATACATCACGAGTTTCATAACGTATAGAAGATAAGTTTTTTCCATGACTTTTGTATAATTCACCCATTAAACGTCTGTTTGCTCGTCCATAATAATAATAATAATATAATAATACCTATTAATCACAAATGAGTAATGAGTTATTGTTCACTGCTGTCAGATGCTTCAAAGCTTCAGCTTTTATATCATATTCTTTGAATTGTTATTTCTTCAGTATTCTAAAGTACTCCAACTAACGAATATGGGTATATCTTGTCAATCAAGGGCCAAATCTAGTTTTATGACATCAATTAAAGCAATTTTTATCGCAAAATATACAACTAAAAATGTCTCATGTGTCAACTTGACTTTTTTCACACTTGTAATAGAAGGCTCTTGTCACGGTCGCCAAATATTAAAATCTTCAAGAAATATATTCAGTAATCATGGATAAAGTATAGTATGCTACTCGCGTATAATGGATATTATTCACTCAGTGATTTGGGCCACTCACCTACGGCTTGTAGCCTAAACTTCACCTCGTGAATAATAGGTATCATTATGCACTTGTTGTATAATATACTATTATTCATACTCATGAATAGGCATGTTTTGATAACTTTTCACATAGCTGATCAAGTAGGACTTTCTTTTTCTGCTCAGTCGACCAATGAGTGGTTTTTATATCTCATTGTTTATTATGATTCGCAGGTCAAAGCAAACTGTGTATCAATATGCATTATTGATGATTGTGGCGATTCCGATGTACCTCTACTAGAATTTTCGCTGAAGGATCTCTGTTTGCAACAAAGTTTTTTGGAAACAGATAATAATGACTCACTGTATAGAAGAGGCTCTATTTCTTGCATACTAGGTAGTGACTATTACAACAGGGTACTTTCTGGTTGGGAACCTGTCATAGAACCTTGGAAGTAAGTTGTTTCAACATTGAAATACGCAATTTTTGAACATCAATAATTTTTTTCAGTTGTAATATTACCTGGCATAAAACACTTTCAGCAGCCTTGGTTAAAAATAGACTCAATGTTGAGATTCGATCGAATGATATTTTGAATGTTAATGTTACTTCAACACTTTTGAATCTCTTCAAAAAAGTAAAAGAGAACTGGACCAAAGATTACTACAGTTTGAAAGATCAGAATGCAGAAAATGGTGTAAGTGAGTCCAGGCAAATATGTCAGTCTCCATCTTTCAGAAGAAGGTCTCCTTTTGTACCTTTTGCCTTGAAAAATGACACTGGTTCGATACTTTATTTTTCGACTGTCATTTCTGAAGTTGATGATTTGGAAGCTACACAATCGAGGCATCCAGACGATTCAGTGACCACGGTATCACCTGGAGAGACTGTTCCTTTTTCCTTTAGCGGAAGAGGTGAGTTTTCTTTGAACAGGGTTATTTTCAAGTGTCAGTTTTTTTACCAAAGATGGACGATTCAAAAAGAATCATTTTATGAAAATATACTTCATAAAATATAACTGAGGCAGAGTTATCAAGGTATTATATTGGACTTTGAATTCGGACAAGATTTTTTCCCTTTATATAGCAAAGTACTGTATACATTCATTTTGGACTAGTGAATTTTTCGACGCATAGTCCGTTCACGAAAGTTTGAGCTGTCGGTTGGCCATGGAAATTTGGCATATTCCACAGTTTCTATACTCTATAATCTTTGGTTTAGTTATTCCACTGTGTATGTTTATATTAAAATTTTAGGTTATGTTGTTTTTTCTACTGTCTGATTGATACGCAATGTTGTCAATATTGCATAGATTTCTCTGATAACTCGCAATGTCGTCGGCCGAGGCCAGGCACATTCGGCAACGTTGTCTTTATTTTACGTTATGACAGCAAATACTGCCAACTTCAGATAAATACACAAACGCCTCTACTATGCTCTCAAACATTCGTGAACGAACTATATGTATATGAATATAACACCCATATCATCAACAATGTACAGTGCATTGAACATTATTTTACGTTAAAGCTCATGGATTTTGAGGGAGACTTTCGCAATTAATATTAGTGCATTATGGAAATATTTCTCTATCAACTGTTAGATTTCAAGCAAATAGCAGACAACGAACACTTCCAATAATAATAATTATACCTCTCTGTTTATGTCAATCACTTTCAGATAATAAATATTATATTTTTTCACGCATTTTTCTGTTATAAAAGATAAAATAAGACATCAAGATTCTCACAAGAGGAAAATGCACCAACTTATAGTGAGAGTAGAAGGATGGCAGCAAGCTCTACCTCCAGTTTCTGTAGACAAAGTAGGAGTTTACTTCAGACATGCAATAGTTGAGATTAAATCCAGGTCAAATGTAAGTTCCCAATGAAATTCTATAGTCCGTTCACGAAAGGTTGAGCACATAGTAGGCGTTTTTTTATTTATCTGAAGTTGGCAGTATTTGCTGTCATAACGTAAAATAAAGTCAACGTTGCCGAATGTAACCGGCTTCGTTCGACGAGATTGCGAGTTATCAGACAACTCTATGCAATATTGACAACATTGCGTATCAATCTGACAAGAACATAACCTAAATTTTAATATACACAGTGGAATATGCCAAATTTCCATGGCCAACCGACGGCTCAACCTTTCGTGAACGGACTATAGTTGAGATTTGTGTTATTAACTGTCAGTTGCAGGAACGTCCATTAAAATTTAAAGGTCCATTAAACTCTTAATCCTCCATTATTACAAGGAACTAATGGAGGATTAAGGGTTTAATGGATCTTTAAATTTTAATGGACGTTCCTGCAACTGAGCATATATGTCACATATTTCAATTTAAACTTTCTTTTCAAGATTCAAGCTGATATTCCTCCTGCAAGAATCGTTTTCGACATAAGTTTAGAAGGATCGGCTAGAAAATTGATTACAGTTAGGTCAGCAGTTGTGGTAAAAAATAAATTACCGGAAAGAATTGAAATGCAATTTGAGAGTCAGTATTTAGGTAAAGTGTTCACTCTAACCTTCATACATTTTTGCATCAAATTTTCGATTTTAGGTTCTGGTTGGGTGCCAAGCAAGTCGCTAAGCTTAAATTCTGGTGAAACTTTAGCAATTCCCCTTCAATATGTACAATCTGACATAGATGTTCGACCAGTGGACAATTCCAACAAATTTTCCTATTGTACTCCTTCAATTTCATGGAAACAACCCAACTCTGAGTCAATTTACGATCTTCTGTCATGCACTTCGAAAAAAGGATCAAATTACAGGTTATTACCTTCCATATTGATGAACCTAACCTCAAATTTAGGTTCTCCTATTTACAGGTTTTGTTCAGATATAGTGAGGGAAAGATTTGTGATTGAAGGCAATTACAAAAATGACCAACCAGCACATAGAATAACATTTTTGCCGACTGTAAAGATCGTTAACTTACTTCCAATGGATATGATTTATCGAATAAAAGGAGAAAATGGTCGTATCACACCAGGCTCCTCAAATGCGTTAACAAACGTAAGTAAGATTTACATCTTTAAAAAAACATGATATTTTCGTGAAAGTCTTGCATATAAAGGTTTTCGAATAAGAGGTGTTATTATGAATAGCCTGCTATTTCGGTAGATGTCACGTTTGTAGCTGTCATTTTTCGACATTTGACAAGTAGAAACTACGCCGTTAATAAAAATGAAACGGTACCATAGACTAACTAAACGTAGAATAGATGAGACACTAGTAGAACAACCTTTAATGCCATCTGTTATTGGAGGACATACTAATTCGTGAAAAAAGCTCAATTGAAAAAGGAATCTGTATCGTAAAGCTGCCGCAAAAAGAATTCTGTAGTGCACATTTTGAATAGGTAGGTACTCCCAAGATGCAAAAAGTTTTTTGAAATTCAATTTCCAAAAGGAAATCAGAAATGGATTCGTGCAAGTTATCGATGAGTGAGGAAATTTATTTTCAGGTATTATTTTACCTGCAACGAACTTTCATCTGATTTTCTTTTGGAATCGAGAAATGAGGATCAATAATCAAATTCTGGATAGAATAAAAATTTATTAACTGAAATAGGTATCACCAATTGAAAATACAGATTTATTTCATAAATATCTAATCAATAAACTAATAATTGCATTGAAACATTCTCAAAAACTAACAATAATGAATTCAATAATACAAAATATGAGTATTTACCTACTAAACTTATTCAATACATGAAAAACTTTTTTGAAAACTATCTTAATTCTTATAGGTAACAGAATAATATAATATATATTGTATAATTACCTTCTTGCATCTCGATTTTCACATCCAATAACACAGCACGTCTTCACTCTTGCAGGCTATCGAAATTTATTATATTTCAAAAAGAACGTGTCAAATCACTCTTGTTGTCAGTTGACAATTCGAGGTTTTTTGATAATAATGATTTTACAAGTAACTATCAAATTGAAAATAATTTTTTCGTGTATTAGTCTCCTCTCCGACAGATGTCGCGGAATATACGAGTGGCTCATATATTCTATTAGTTTGTCTATGAACGGTACACGCTTCAAGAATGCACCGAAATTATTGAAATTCACTATAAAAAGGTGAAAATTTGGCAGAGACGGTTCGTAAAACATTTTTGAATCGTTGTGAAGCACCTTATCGGACCGCAATAAAGTAATTGGAGGAAAAATTCGAGCTGTTGCGACAAGTTAGTGATGTGAAGAATAAAACCCGTGCAGGTCTCTCAAGAACAGCCGAGAATATTGCTGCTGGGCATTCCACAAACGTCATGTTTTTCATAAAGATTGGGTGTTAAGGGACCCCGCAGACTGCAGACTTTTAATCGGCCGATAGTTCAGTTGAGTTGGGCTGAAAGTGCGCACACCGAGCCAACTAAGTTAAGTTGCTCGGTGTGCGCACTTTCAGCCAACTCATCTAAACTATCGGCCGATTAAAAGTCTGCAGTCTGCGGGGTCCCTTAGGCTTATAAAGTTCCGTTAACACAAGAACTCAAGCCGGCCGATCATCAACAACGTCGCGTCTTTGGCTGATTGGGTCGTTGAAATGCATGAAAATGATCCGGAATTCCATCGAAATATCATCTTGAGTGATGACAGATGAGGCGATGAGGCCCATTTCCACCTCGGTGGCTTCGTCAACAAGCAAAATTGTCGCATCTGGGGCTCGGAAAATCCAAGAGTTATTGTTGAAAAGCCTCTATATCCTCAACGTGTGACTGTTTGGTGCTGCTTATGGTCCGGCGGAGTCATTGGACCTTACTTTTTCGAAAATGAGGCTGGAGCAACAGTTACGGTGAATGGATTGCGCTATCAAGAGATGATAAATGAATTTTTATGGCCGAAATTGGATAGTATTGATCTGGGCAACGTTTACTTTCAACAAGACGGCGATACGTACCACACAAGCAACGAAACCATTGATCTTTTGCGGGAAAAGTTTCCGGACCGTGTTATCTCTCGAAGAGGTGATCACAATTTGCCACCGAGATCTTGTGATTTACCACCTTGCGACTTCTTCCTTTGGGGCCACGCGAAAGGGAAGGTCTACGCCCAGCGTCGATTCAAGACCTTCAAAGATGGAATTCGTGAGGCTATCGAGGACATAGGGCAGCCACTTTGTAATTTGGTTATGGAAAATTTCATTAAAAGGATATGGTCCTGTAAGCGTGGTCGTGGTGGTCTTTTGCCTGATTTTATTTTCCAGTATTAACGGCAAGATTTCTTTATTATGAAGTAAAAATCCGATCATTTATACTGAAAAATGTCATTTTTCTTTGAATATCAAAATAACACCTTTTATTGGAAAACCCTTATAAGAAAAAACTAATAACATTGAGGATTATACACTTTGATTAATCATGTTGTCAAAAGTGAATATGAAATTTATTGTATATTCATTATTTCATTTTAATTATTTTCGATTTCCTTATGTGAGATGCAAGTATTAAGTGAGCAAAGTTTAAATTTCGCATTTATCAACTTGATTTGGCCAGAATGTATTTATCGGTTGATTAAAACAAAATACCGATTGGTTTTGTTTAGGTTGACCCAGATGATGTAATAGAAATGAACATATTGGTTGAAAATTTTGTCTCTAGTACTTCTGTGATTATACCGGCTGCATGTGTGACTGATTTCGCATGCCGGATTAAACTAGAAGACAATTTGGAGAGGAAACTCTTCTTACAGGCTGTGATATCTTGCAATAAAGGTGCAAAAATTAAGGTCAGTCATGAATATCATCAATAACATTACCGAAGCTAACCGAACTTTTTCCAGATCAGTATTTCTGCACCCTACTGGATTCTAAATAAAACTGGATTACCTCTGGTTTTCAGACAAGCTGGTACTAGTAACGTAGCTGCAGGACAGTTCGAAGAACATGAATTTGCCAGAATGTTGCTACCCTTACTTTTCAGTTTCTCAGATCATGATGCCAGTCCGACAATAAGTGCCAGAGTTGGTAACCATGTCGTGAGAGATGGCACTCCACAAGTATTGATCTTTTCCTGTTTGGTGCTTAAATTATTAAATAGAGGTTTTTTGTAGTGGTGTTCTAACTTCCACGTGCAGAAGGGAATACAAGTTCGTAAACTTCATGTGACTATGACCGATGGTAGAGCGGATACTGTGTTTGTAGTTGGCATAGAGATAAGACCTGGAAAGGGTAGATATAGGTCAACAAATATAGTAACAATATCTCCAAGATATCAAGTACATAACAGGAGTTCATATCAACTGGTTTTCTGTCAAAGTTACTTCACTCTCACTCTGGTAAGAATAATTTTCAGCCCAGATGTGCATTGTAATGGTGTGTTTTTTTAGAGTGATCCAAGCCAACAGAAAACCTCTTTGGGATTAAAGCCAAACTCTCACATGCCATTCCATTGGCCACGGCTGGATCAGGACCAATATTTGTGTGTTTCTATCAAAGACATACCTGAGTGTTGTTGGTCAGGCGGTTTGAAAATAGATGTAAATAGTTCTACACATGTTAACATAAGGTGAGTGCACTCTAACGTCATTCGATTTAAGTTCAGCCGATCTCATTTTCACGGCCGTAATGTCTTAAATAAAAGCAAAACAGTGAACCCACCAGTACTTTTGAACATCTCAATCATACCGAATAAATTTCGCGGTAATTGACATAGGTATCACTGTTACTGACCTGACTCAGTTCTAGTACAAATAATCGCGGAGCAATTCTCAAGCAAATAACTATAAAGTTGAAGAACTATTGGGTACGTTCAGAAGCACTCAACTGTTGGCATAAAGCAAAAATCAGCTGAGTAGAGTTGAGTTTCAGCGGTGATGAAAATCTTTTGAACGCTTCGCTGAGTGATTACAAATCTGACATCATGATACATAACCTTATTTTGTTATTCAACAACAAGTTGTTGGTTTTCTTCTGACAGACCTAAATTGTAGCCAGACAATCTCTTTTGATAAACATTTCGAAATACGCCAGTAAGCAAAAAACTCCTAATAAAACTTCAACTAAAAACCTAAAACATAAACAAATCACAAAATAATAGGTAAATGCGCATGTCTCAGCGGTCAGATGAGTTTATAAAGCGTAAATTTTTTACCGCTGCCAGAAATCGACATCTGCTGAGAAACATCGCTTTGTCAGCGATTTTACTGAACGCTATCGCTTTATCAAACTTACTCAACTGTTGCCAACAGTTGAGTGTTCTGAACGTACCCATTGATTCTGACTCTACTAACCTGAAGTGATGATTAGGGCCTGCTTCATGATTTGTTGAAAAGTAGCTGATAGCTTATAAAAGGTTTTCAATACGAGGTGTATTTTGATACTCAAAGAAAAATGTCATTTTTCAATATAAATGATAACCAAATCGCAAAGTGGCTGCCTTATGTCCTCGATAGCCTCACGAATTCCATCTTTGAGGTCTTGAAACGACGCTGGGGTCGTTCTCTTTCACGTGGCCCCAAAGGAAGAAGTCGCAAGGTGTTAAATCACAAGATCTCGGTGGTCAATTGTGATCACCTCTTCGAGAGATAACACGGTTCCGACCCAATCAGCAAAGACCCGACGTTGTTGATGATCGGCCGGCCTGAGTTCTTGTGTTAACTGAACTTTATAAGCCTTAAGACCCAAATCTTTATGCAAAATACGGTGTAATGCCGTTTGTGGAATGCCTGATTCCAAAGAAGGACGAGGAATGGACAAACCTGGGTTTTCTTCAACATCTTCGGCTCCAGCAGCAATATTCTCGGCTGTTCTTGATTGACGTGCAAGGGTTTTCTTCACATCACTAACTTGCCCCAACAGCTCGAATTTTTCCACCAATTTCTTCATTGCAATCCGACAAGGTGCTTCACGACGACCCAAAAATGTTCGAGTTTTACGCACCGTCTCTGCCAAATTTTCACCATTTTTATAGTGAATTTTAATAATTTCAATGCGTTTTTGAAGCGTGTATCGTTCCATTTTTATTAATGGCGTAGTTTTCTACTTGTCAAATGTCAAAAAATGACAGCTTCAAACTTGACATCAACCGAGATAGCGGGTTATTCAAAATAACACCTCTCATTGGAAAACCCTTTCTTTAGCAGATATAATCGAAATGTAAAGGGTTTTTCAATAAGGGCGAGTAGATTTTGAAACCAAATTGAACAAGCTGCGTATGAGGTATCAAAATTTCTTTCTATTTATTTAAAAGGCCCATATATGCCATTAAGTATGGAAGATGAAATCATTCAAATGCCCCCCCTCGGCTTCTCACAGTGGCACGGATCCGAGTGGTCCAATTTTTAATGACTCTTCCGCATAGATCCGCCTGAATTTGAGCGATGGCATGTGTTTATGTTCGTCTTCAGGGCATCGGTGGATTGTGGTTTATTTGCATAGACCTGCGACTTCAAAAAACCCCACAAGGAAAAGTTAACGGGGTTAAGTCGCTAAAGATGATTTTTCGCCCGAAATTGGGATCCTCTTCCACACGATTCGATGCCCAGCAGCGAACAAACGACGTTGTCTATGGTCATGAACTTTTAGCCCCTGGGTCGTTGAATCTTATACGGGTGTAACCCTAAGTCCCGTCGCAAAATTCGCCAAGTTGAAGTTAGCGAAAGGCCAAGTTCTTGTGCACGGCGAGGAATCGACTGCCTTGGGTTCTGCTGTACACTTTGACGGACCGCCGCGATGTTCTCGGCTGATCTTGCGTTTCTTGAACGTACAGGTGTGGGTTGATCGATTAACGAACCGGTTGTTTCAAATTTTGCCACCAAACGCTGAAGAGTCGACTGTGAAGGGCCACCACGTAAAATGGGCGCAATGCACGCAACGTTTGCACTAACGAACACTCATTTTGATAATGAAGTTTTATCATTTGTACGAGAAGCTGTTCAATCGTGTAACCTACCATGGTGATTTGGCATAAGCAACTGAATAATAAGCAAAAGATTTGACAATTGTCACCAAAACAAAATGGCCGCCACGGGCCGCCAAAATCTACCCGCGCCAATTGAAAAACCCTTATATGTATGTTTTCATTTAAATTTAAACATTCCAGATTTTTCAGTAGGGAATTTTAATTATCATAACGCATTCATTTGATTTGTATCCTGCAATATGTTTTTGTATGTTGGATAACTTGTGAGTTTTTTCTGATGCCATCGAACAGCAAAATTTGTTAACGCTTGTTGTCGATAAGAAATACCTATAGTCAGTTCACAAAAGGTTGAGCCGTCGGTTGGCCATGGAAATTTGGCATATTTCACTGTGTATATTAAAATTTTAGGTTATTTTTTTTATTTTCTTGTCAGATTGATACACAATGTTGTCAAAATTGCATAGTGCTCTGATAACTAGCAAGCTCGTCGGACGAAGCCAGGTACATTTGGCAACGTTAACTTTGTTCATCGTTATGACAGCAAATACTGCCAACTTCTGATAAATAAACAAACGCCTACTATGCGCTCAAACTTTCGTGAACGGACTATAGTTGGGCAATTGATGCCCTCAACTGCATTTTTTATTCTGATGTGAAAATTCAATATTTTCATATTTATGGATCATACCTTATACTTTCATCTGTGAAAAGTGGAAAAATTGAAGTTTCTGAATATGATATTTTATTTTTTCTCCTCAGGGATACAAATGGTCGTGTATACTTCCTCAGACTTGAAATAGTACTTCGAGAAGCTACGTTTTTCATAGTATTCACAGATGCAGATACCATGCCTCCCCCTATACGAGTGGATAATTTTTCGGAAGTATCTATAACATTTGCACAGAATTCTTGTAAAGAGGTTCATCACAGCACCGCTAGGGCGCATTCCAGTATACCTTATGCATGGGATCAACCCACACAACCTCCTCTTTTAACTGTGGTTGCTCCTGGTGGTGTTTGTAAGACTTACGACATGAGCACATTAGGCCCTTCTTCTGGATTGACTTATGAGAACTTTATTTATATTGCTTTTGTGGGAACATTCAAAAGGTAACGATTAAAACATCTTGGGAGAGTAGATTCAGCATATTACTTTGTTTTACAGTGATATACTCGATCCTTTAGATGTAGAAAACCAGGAACTTGTCTTAGATGTAATCAATGGACATCAAGTGGTTCTAGCTAGGAAGCGGCAAGGTTTGAGATCTCAATTGTGGAGAATGACATCAACCGGCCACATACAGCATGAAGGAAGCAGTCCGCCTTACCACCCAAATCAACCAAGAAGTGACCATGTAATGGTTTTAGATATTGAAGGTAACTAATTTCAACTGAATTGGGTCATTATATCGTACTTCATTTCGAATTGTTCAAAAAAAAACCACCATTTTCAAAGTTAAGGTACCGGTTTTTCACTATAATTTGACCCCCCTTTCAACTTTGTTACTGAAGGAGACACAAAAAATGTTTCATACAAAAGTTTCACGAAATCAACTGAGGTTTTTTGATATAAGTCGAGAAACTGAAATATATACAGGGTGGCCAATATATTGATGGCAACTTAATTTTTTCAAATGGAACACCCTGTATATTTTTCCATCTTGGTTAGCTCTTTTTTCCCTGATTTCGAATATGTAACATATGTTGGCGGACTATCTTTCTTATTCTGAGCACCACAGAGTTTCAAATTTCAATAACCATCTGGCATAGCGTTTTGGAAGTTCGTGAATATTTAAGTGTCCGATTTACTTTAGCAATAATGACAATCAATGAAAGCGGAAAATAAAATTAAGGATATAGAATCAATCAATATTAAACCCATAATTCGGAACTAATCCCGTCAACGCACAAAGAATATGATAATATTGTAATGATTAGGAACAAAATTTTGAAGCTTTAATTTCTGACTTGAATCAGAGACATAATAATGCTATCAAAAATAGTCTAAACAACTTGAGACTACTATATGAACTATGTGTATTGATGAAGGTGTCATTTTGAGCAATTTCTTTAGTTGATGTTATTCTTACCATACTACCATAGTTTATAATTTTACATTGGTTAAGTAATTGTTAAGTATTCATTCTAAATATATACTTTCTAGTAGATTGTTTGGATAAAAAGAATTTCGTAGGTATTTCACATATTTTCTTATTCGGTGTCATCATTTCAAAACTTTGAAACACTGAAAATTGAAGAGACGCATCCACATACGCATTTATATTCGAGATCAGGAGGAATGGACTATCAAAAAAAAAGGAAAAATATACAGGACAAGGTGTCCTATTTGAAAAAATATAGTTGAATTCAATGTTGTTCACCCTATATTCTTTCCATTGACGTTATTATAACTCCAGAATGAGTATTTTCAGTAAACGCCTTCTGCCACTTTTAAAATGATTACAGATCTTGGCAGGTGGTTCTTAAAATTTGAAACTCTGTGGTTCTCAGAATAAAGAGAAAGACCAACATATGTTACATATTCGAAATCAGTGGAAAAAGAGCTAGCCAAACATGAAAAAATATACAGGCTGTTTCATTTGAAAACATTAAGTTTGCCATCAATATGTTGGCCACCCTGTATATATTTCTGTCTCTGGACTCATATCAAAAAACCTCAGTTGATTTCGTGAAACTTTTATATATATACATTCGGGTTAAAAACATCCTAAAGACGTTGTCCGATACCCAATTGCCAATGCCTTCTATTGTTGCAGTCTTCATCATTTAGTCCTCTTTCACTCATTGATTTTCTAATTCCATTAATCCATGTCGTTCTTGGTCTTCCTCTTTTTCTGTTTTCTGGAGGTATCCATCTCATTACTTTCTTTGGTAATCTATTCTCTGCCATTCTTTGCACATGTCCATACCATACCAGCTGTTCATTCATTCATTCAACATCCTTTCACAATGCCCTTGGTATCTCAGACCATCGAGGCAACGAACATATCATTAACTGTTTTCAATTTCAACACTGAGACTCTCATTCACATCTTACATTCCACTCTAACAATTTTTGTTCTTAGACATACTAGGACATACACAAACATCCATACCCACGCCGGGATTCGAACCCAGACCTACGGCTTCGCAAGTACTTGTAGGCAAGCACCATGTCCTTGCAGCCACCGAGGCGGTTATATCAGCTGTTTCCTATCCATATATTCTGTGACTGTCTCTTTTATTTCCATAGTTTCCCTTATTATCGAATTCGGTATCCTCTCTCTTCTCGAAGTTCTGGATGCATTACATTTTTTGTATATCCTTTAGTAACAAAGTTAAAGGGGGGGTCAAATTATAGTGAAAAACCCGGTACATAGGTTTTTATTGTATTTACGATTGTAATGATGTTTAAAATGAACTAGATTTCAGTTTTGAACCAAAACCTACAACAATACTATTTGTGAAAATGAATTGAGAATGAAACTAAATTGAATTAATATTCAAGGAATAAAAGGAAGAAATTCAAGAAAATTTTGGCATAGAATGTTATATACTCTATACGTCAAAATTATCGAACAAATTGGTTTTATCAGAAGAAAAATATTTGGCAACAAAATCCTGAATCGGGTCAATTGTTGTTTCATTTTTACCAAATTTTTATGCATTTTGAAGGGTTTTCGTTATACCCTGTGCCATCCCCATCAACCTGCAAATTTTTTTGAATAGGGAAAGTGGGTCATGTGGCACTCTTTGGCAGGTTCTTTGTTTCTTTACAGGCGTGCAGAAATTTTCAAAAAATTTTTTTAAATTAATTAGTTTCAAGAAGTTCGCAGTATGTGCACTTTGTCATAGCTCATTTACTTTGAGACCTGCAGAATTTTGCACAGTTTTCTTCATGCACAACTTTCAACCCCCTCACGTAAAAAAATAGAATGTGTGAAACACTATGTGAAATTGCGTTGTCAGAAATCTTTCTTTGAATTGAAACATTTTATTGAAAAGTTACAACTTCAGTAGAAACTTACTAATAACATACCTTCTTAAGAACATAACAAGGCAATGGCCTTGGAGCGGCAAATTTTCGGTGAATAAAAAAAATTCTTTAACTCCTCTACGAAAATGTAGAAATAGCCATCTTCGAAAATTTCGCACATTTGATTTGATAAAGTGAGCGAAGCAATACAGAAAGTTGACATTGGGATAGATGAAGTAGTTTTGTATTATGAGTCATTGGTTGATTATATCGTAGGATTAAGAGATCAATTTGATCGATTTAGGAGAGATCGAAGATCAATTCTGGATTCGATAAATATAGAAGTATATAAAGGAGAGCCACAACAAGAACTGTTCCTGCTGATGAAACTCTAGTGGGACATACTGCTTTGAGTGGGAGGGAAAACTTCAGGTTTATCTTGTTATAACTGACTATTTCACAAAAGAAATGAATGAGCGTAAAAATGGATGCAAGGGTTTTGCTGTGAAGTTCTCCTTTTTGTTAAAATTGCGTTCGATTTGTTTTGAAGAATTAGGAGTAGCGGTTTCTAATCTCATCTCTAGTTTTCCTGACAATTTAGATGGAAAACTTCACTATGAATGTTTGCACTTCATATCCTACTTAGCTCAGTTAGAACAACCTCCAAAAACTTTACAAGAGATGAGTACCTTAATTAGAAGTCATAAAAGATAAGTGCAAGTGTTTCCCTATATCCATATTACAATTAGAATGTTTTGCACTTTTGCAACGAATTGATTAGCAGATAAGTCGTTTTCAGCATTGAAGCGAATTTTATCGTATTTGGGACCTAGCATGTCTCAATAGCGTTTGAATTATATGGCCTTTTTGTGCATTGAAGCTGAGTTGTTAAAAAAATTAGATTTTGAAATAAGGTTTCAACAATTTGCTGAAAAGAAGCCAAGAAGAAAACTATTATTAGTTTGATGATGAGAATTGTAATACACTCTGAAACATTAGATTGTTTTATTTACAGATGGAAAATTTAATTTTTTAAATTCTCTCAACTCAGAGGGACGGTAAATTGTTTTTGGTCTAGGGGAGGAAAAGAGTTTGATCCTGCCCTGCATTTCGCACATTCTAATTTTTCACGTGAGGGAATTGAAAGTTGTGCACGAACAGAACTGTAATTGTCGACTTTCATTCGGTGACAAATTTCATCAGTTACCATCGTCTCAAAGTAAATGAGCCATGACAAAGTGCTCATACTGAAAACCTCTTTGAATTAAAAAAAAATTTCGATAATTTCCGCACACCTGTAAGGGATATACAAAGACCTTGCCAAAAAAGTACCACATGACCAACTTTATAATGAGTACAAATATACTGCTTTTGCAAAGTGACTGTATAGAAAAATGTGAGTTTAAAATCATTTTGAATATTTGACGAATTATAGTAATTTATAATTTTCGCAGGTAATGCCCCACAACCAAACTGCTTTTCGAAACTAATGCTCAGAAGAATGGACCCAAGAAGAGTGTCAACCCAACTGTGGAAGTTCACCGATAACGGCCTACTATGTTGCGCCCATTACAATATGTGCGTACAAGCACAAGATGGATTTTTTGGTCTCAGACAAGGTAAACGTTTCTTAAAGTTAACACGAATCATTCTAGGTACTTGCATTTTCTAGGAAATAATAGCAATGCCCTCGGAGTTTGGCAATCGTGTATGTATATTCTTCTATCCTTCTAAGTGTGTAGTCCTTTTTTATTTTCAACCCTATAACCTTTCCCTTTAGATACTTTTCAATTATTTCATATGAATTTGGTTAAGTTTCTGTAGGTACTAATAAGGATTTACTGAATACATGGTATAAGGTTTTCCAGTAATGTTTTAGTAATTTCAATTCAAGATGCTTGAGGTGAGATTTTCATGTGTGTTTTGAAGTGGCTACTTTCACTGAGCATCAAAATAATTAAATAGTCACTATATTCCGTTCATGAAATTTTGAGCGCATAGTAGAGGCGTTCGTTTATTTATTTGAAGTTGGCAGTATTTGCTGTCATAACGTAAAATAAAGTAAACGTTGCCGAATATACCCGGCCTCGTCCGACGAGCTTGCGTGTTATCAGAAAACTCTATGCAATATTGACAACATTGCGCATCAATCTGGCAAGAAAATAAACAACATAACCTAAAATTTTGATATACACTGTGGAATATGCCAAACTTTCATAGCCAACCGACGGCTCAAACTTTCGTGAACGGACTATATCTATGAAATATTAAACACTACAAGAAATGCCTAATGTTCGACTAGTTCACAGCATATTTTATTCATTAAATATCACAGTTGAAACATAAACTTAACGAATTTTACTTCTTCACAATATATACAGAAATTCTGCTTTCCTCGCAATCCAAGCTTTAGTGTTTAAAAACAGAGTACCAAAACAGAATTTTCATTATTCATTACTAGCAATGAAAGCCGAGGATAATAATTCACTTCCTGTCCTTTTTATTGGTAAATTGTAAACTTTCACCAAAATGCTATGTTATGTTATTGTTGTGATGAACTGAAGTGAATTCGGAAATTAAATTGGTTTTTTCACATAGCAACATCAGTTGGAAGTGATCCGCATCAGTTCAAAATCACAACAATGCCAAATAAAACGCGCATCAACTGATTTTACATCAGTTTGGAAATGATGTAGCTTCGAATAGAATGTCATCATTATCTCACAAAAACAACCGAAAACAAAAAACCAAAAGAATGCAATTATAAAGTAATTTTTCTCGAATAACTTTGCATCTACCCGTCCACTTCCCACTACAATTAGATGATGGAAGCAATTCGGAGTAGTTTTGAGGCAAAAAATGAACGAATATTTCCACTATGGGTCGGAAAAATCAATTAGTAGATCTAATAAATGTATACAACTTTGGATGGTCATATTGAAGAGAAATAATAGAATTATTGTTTCATTTAATTCAAAACCATTTAAACCCTTCATTCTAAGAATTTGTGAACCTCCTTTCATATAGATTTCTTATGTATACTCCGTTCACGAAAGGTTGAGCACATAGTAGGCGTTTCTTTATTTATCTGGAGTTGGCAGTATTTGCTGTCATAACGTTAAATAAATTCAATGTTGCCGAATGTACTGGGCCTGTTCCGACGAGCTTGCGAGTTATCAGGCAACTCTATGCAATATTGACAATTTTAATATACACAGTGGAATATGTCAAATTATCATGGCCAACCGACGCGACGGCTCAACCTTTCGTGAACGGACTATATATAAAATTCAGCCTAACTTAAATGGCTAATGACGTTTTTGTACTATTTCGTATGTGTCTGAAAATGGCTCATAAGAAGTTTCTGTCAACTGTTGTACATTTGTTTACAACAGCATCAATTATGACTTGTATAAATCAACCTTAAGTAAGTAAGCATGATTTTTTTTCCACTTTTGATAACTGCTAACTGCAAAACGGCTTTGCTTTGAGCTCAGCAAGTATACATTCCTCTCTGTGTTCATGTTATACTACTATTCTCACAAATATAATCTTTTCTCAAATGACAGAAGTCTGGGCTGACTGGATTGTATAGGTCCAATTCTAATTTGGAATGTAACAGTTTTAAAACTCTGTTTGCGATCTCAAAAACTCATGAGTCAAATAAATTTTCAGGGAACACAGTCGTACTAGGTTCACCTTCTACAAACGCCAGAAAATTAACTGATAAGGGAGTCCCAATTGAACAAGCTGTTGGAAGGCAGAGGCTTAGGCCAGGATCTGGTTTTCTATCTGTGGACATCATTATGGATGGCCCTACAAGAGTGCTGGTCATAAAAGACATGAAAGAGAAAAACTTGTATGCAACCTCTGATGATAGGGAGTGGGGTAGTATTGCTCTGCAACAAAGGCCTCATCTGGATTTTACTCAAGAAGAAAATACAGATAAAAGAGAATTTCAGTTTACATTACATCTACAAGGATTAGGGGTCAGTGTTGTTTGTTGTAAGACTCCCGAAGAGCTTCTTTATGGTATGTTTTCGAATATAGTAGCCGAAACTGTTGTTACACCCAAATCAAAGACGTTTTGTGTGAGCATTGGCAATGTCCAAGTTGACAATCAGGTGAGTGATCGCATTATCTGAAGCTGGGTTCCACAAAACTTTGATCAAGTTCATGATTCAAATGTCGAATTTCAGTTACTTTTTCATCGTCGAAAGGACAATTCAAGGATTTGATTGGCAGCTGATCAGGTTTTGTGAATCCCATAAATCTGACCAAAAATAAAAGAAGCATATTGAATAATGTTCAATAACAAAAATGAATTAATGTTATTTCATCCATGTTTTATCTGTACTAGGAAAGTTTGAAACACTGACGAGCAGATAATTTTCGACTTTCTTGGAATTATAGGAAAATTCTAAATTGCAAAAAAGTATCGTAACTGAAAATTTTCGTATCAGTATGTAATACGTAATGTATTGCAAATTCTTTGTTAGGAAGGCACTACGAGCATAACGCATAACGCTCGTCTAAACGTTCGACCCGATTCATAGGGGTGTCGGTCGTTGGTCTTTCTGGTGAACTCAAAGGCGGTTATCGTTTGGACGGCTATTCGCACAGTTGGTTATCAAGAAGTGGAATGAAGGAAAATCTCCTATTTGGCACATTTGTAGCAACTGAGTGGAACAGCTGACGAACAAGGATTCGGATTAAAAATTCGCTAGTCGAGTCTCGGACTCTATACGAGGCTGATTACTACCTCGCCTTCTCATCCCGGCTCACCCTTTCAGGTGAATCCAGCGCGTCGTGTAAACACTGGCGCGAGGATGAGTTTTGGTGCGCGAGTAGGTGGCGAGGTTTGACTCGCGAGTATTTACGCTTCGTCTAAATCGGGCTTAAGGCGAATCTTAAACCGCACCAAAACTCATCCTCGCGCCAGTGTTTACACGACGGGCTGGATTCGCCTGAAAGGGTGAGCTAGGATGAGAAGGCGAGGTAGTATTCAGCCTCGTATAGAGTCCGAGACTCGACTAGCTCTAGAAGCTTGTTCAAACAACACAGCGAGGCTTGTTTGATGCGTCCCGCAACGGCTCAACCCGAGGACGAGGGGCCTCATAACGAAGAGCATCTTTACACTATGCGAGGGAGCGGAAGCGAGGCTTGTGCGCGTCGTCTAAACCGGCTTTAAATTCGTCAGTCGTCTACACGTTGAATTCTGAATTACGCTTGATATTACATTACACGTTACACCCGTCTGCACCCGGTATTACCTGACGTACCTTCATCAATCGATTTCGAATCGAGTCTTTTGAAAAAAACAATATGAAATTCAATTGATCCATTCTATTTCTCGCCAGTGTATTACTTTTTACCTGATCATGTGAATTTTGCCATGTAAATTGAGTAAAATGGCTCAAATTTCGAGATTAATATAAAAATGACAAATTGTAAGGTTTGCCTATAATTGGTTGAATATTATCTAAATCTTATTTCAGTGATAGTGAATAATGTTTTCCTTGCAGTTATTCGAAACTACAACCCCAGTTGTTCTTTATGTCACACCTCCAAACACAAGAAATACCGATGAAGGTGAATATGATCTACCAGCCATTATGTTCCAGGCAGAAATGCAGACTAAAATTAACGAAAACGCTGTGATATTTAAAGTATGTATACTTTGGCCTGCCTGAACAAAATTAACGATCTTATTTCAGTATTTGATATTGCGTCTAAAGAACATATCAGTTATCTTGGAAGAACTACTGCTTTTGAAATTCTGCTCTTTTGCGGGTTTCCACTCGCAAGAAGAGGAACTAATAAATAAAGATGAAAATGACTTTGAAACTCAAAGGTTACCGACAAAAGTCTCAGCTGCACATTCCAAAAGGTAAGATAAGTGAATTCAGAATTTTCCAATTGCCATAATCTATGTGTTTCCTTCAGATACTATTTTGGAGTATTGCAATTGGTGCCGAATGAAATAAGACTTAGTGTGAAGACTGCTAGTAAGCTAAGCACTCACTTGCAAAGGATTAAGAAAAAGCTTGGATTGACTCTGATCAAATTCGAAGATGCAGCTATCGACCTACAGGCATTTGATAGGAAGCATCCGTTCGAGACCTGGCAATTTCTTCTTGATTCCATTATGAAGCATTTCAGAGACGTGAGTGCTTGAATCTCAGAGTGAAAAGTAAACCTAGAGATACCTTCGCGCATTTGTTATGCAGCTAAATAGAATCTGTTTATGCACGCGAACTTCCGGCGTTGAGAACTCGTGCCGTAGGTTTATTCCGTATTGAGATAATTAGTCTACCGCTCCTCTATTCTAATACTAACGGCTTGCGTCAATTCCGTCAGTTTGGCAACATCGTCTGTTAGTGTTTAGTTTCTGGATGCGATCATTTTTATATTTTCATTTCGATTTGACGTTCATAAACTGAATTATTTTACTGATTTGGTGGCAATTTATTTCTGCTTTAGGCTATTCCGGTAATTATACAGGGTCTCTATAAATGATTGTAACAGCGCAGTTGGCTTTCGATTATCCTCATTTTGCCGCTTCCTATGCAAACCACAGAATTCTGTGATCATGTTATGCTCTGATTGGTTAAAGAGTGGTGTTCTGTAGCGACAAAGTAATCCAAAGCCAACTGCTCTGTTATCATTGATAAAGACCCTGTAGCTGAGGCAAAATTACGGAATGTTGTATTATATTCAGGAATTGTAGAAATGGACATCTATTGGCGTTTTCGGAAACTTACTCGATCACTAACTCGGGTTACAACTTGACGGATAAACAGTTCAATTGCTGTCAATTTGTAACCCGGGTTAGTGATCGAGTAAGTTTCCGAAAACGCTTTAACCTATTGTTTACTTAACCCCAGTGCGGCAGTGAAATGCTTTCCATCTCCCTCAATGCTTTTTTGATTACAATGCAGTACTATTCACGCGTAGTGGCATCTCTATGTTTATTTCTTACTCTGAGGCTTGAATGGTTGAATTTATTGTGGTTGTTGCATGTTTTGTTTGTTTGTCCACAGGAGTTGATGTGGCAGGCAGGAATTATTTTAGGGTCCGTAGATTTCCTTGGTAATCCCTTGGGATTTGTGAATGACGTCTCTGAGGGTCTATCTGGATTCTTCCTAGAGGGGAACGTTTCAGCGTTGGTCAAGAATGTCACTCATGGCATCTCTAACTCTGCAGCAAAAGTTACAGAGTCTCTTTCGGACGGTTTGGGCAAGGTAGCCATGGATGACAGACACGAAGAGACTAGACAGAGATATAAAAGGGTGGAAACTGGGCGGAGTAAAGACCATCTTATAGCTGGTTTCAAAGGGTTAGGCTTTGGGCTGTTAGGTGGAGCTACCAGCATCTTCAAACAAGTATATGACGGCGTGGCCAATGACGGAATACAAGGAGCATTCTCTGGAATGGGCAAGGGATTAGTGGGCGCTTTCACAAAACCCGTTGTTGGTGTTTTGGATTTCGCTTCGGAGACTGCAAGAGCAGTAAGAGATTCTAGCAGTAGGTGAGTTTAAAGGCTTGATTTTAAATTAGCAAATTTCGGTAGCGTTTGCAATACTTTTCTCAACTTATGATGTCAGTAAGATTTACTTTCCACTTAAAGTTGATCAATTTCAAAAAGAAAATCTATTTTTGTATCTTTTCGAATGTACCCCAGCAGATTATGAAACAATTATTGGACTGATACTATTGAAATGCAGCAAACTGGTTGAGACATCAGAAAATAAATATCCTTTATAAAACCAGTGATTCAAATCATTATTTTACAAATTTCTTTCCAACTGTTATTTCGTGTTGTATATGTATTCATTTTTTTTAACCTTCCACCTTATGTTCATAATTTCGATTGTCGAATGAGTTTTTCAAGTTTTCAAACCCTATATCCACATTACACGTTTTCTTAATATAACCTCACAATAACTGGAAAAATTACGATTATTGTGAAAATGTTTGTCCTAACGGTAGTTTACCCAAATTCGAAAAAAACAAATTTCTTGTAATATAAAGTTGAATCCTATCGTTTGAGACCATTTTTGGCTCAAAATAAGAAAATTACAGACATTTGGGCAAAACATTATAGCACCCGTTTAAGTAGAACGAGCGATCAAAAAAGTAAATATAAAGTCATGTTTATCCGAGTAACCGTAGTATGAATGGTTCAAGCATCTACTGATTCTCTGTAACTGCTGCCTTCAACCATTCATGAATATCAGTAAATCTTCGACTACCATTTGCAAGATGATACTCGGAGAAAAATGACTTTGTATTGAATTTTAAATTCTTGAAATTTGTTTCCGAATTGGAGTAGGTAACTATATTACCAATGGTATTCGAGAATCCTAGTCCTATAGGTTACAGAAAACCACTAAATTCTCAGACCGTTTTCAACACGGTAGCTCGCAGGAACATTACTTAAGAGGTTTCATTTTGAATAGCCTGCTATAGTTATGTTTCTGCGAGTACTCGTGTTACGAACAGTCTGAAAATCTATTGATTTTCTACAACCACTGCCCTTTGTCACTTGAGAAAATCAGCAGATTTTCAACACGGTACTCGCATAAACATGACTTATCTGGGCAGCTGACACTATTGATGGTGTCGCCTGTTGACAAGTAAAAGTACTAAAAATGAAACGATGTGCGCTTTAAGAACGCATTAAAACTGCTAAAATTTCCTATAACAATGGGACAAGTTTTTCAGTCACAGCTAACAAAACCTAAGCACAAATTGTTGAGAACACGGAGCACATATTTAGCGGATATTTCTTGTATCTTAAATGGCAATACATATAATTATAGAGTATAATCTTTGACGTAAACCTATTTACGCTACAGAAAATATTCTGATCGAATTTTTTTTCTGTCTCCTGGTTCAGCAACACTGAATGACTTAGGCTACTTCCGCAGAGGCAGGAGGCTTGCTTAGAGGCTAGCGGCTTGTTTACTTGAATAGTCGCTAAGTGACCTGGCCCCGTATTCTCGACAAGTGATCTTTCAAAGCGAATACGAACTTCATTATGCGGTCTGCATTTTTGCAGGTAGAAGAGGGACTCGCGCAATGAAGTTCCTATACGCTTTGAAAGATCACTTGTCCAGAATACGGGGCCAGCTAGGCACCGTGCGAGAAGTGCGGTACATCGCGTACATTTCAAAACATTCGTTTTACTAAGCTACTAGTTAGATGATTGGCTAGGCTCTAGGCGCTAAACAAGCCTCCTGCCTATGTGGACGTAACCTTACTGTCTCTGTTAATATATTTTATACAGGTTTATTTATTTATTTATTTACAACTATAAATCAACACATAGTTTACTTTTAACAAGTTTTTTAAAATTATTATATTTACATTGGAAACATACTATATTCAATGCATTAGGGACAGTATGTTGCGTGCAGTTGGACAATGCTATACTGGACATATTTACATGCTATGTTTCTATTCTTTAGTTTGATGCGATGGATGCTCCAATGAACAAATAATATGATTGTCTCTCTCACCATCACTCACTCATCGACCACACTGGTCGATTAAGCCACTCCCAACGATAAGAGAGAGACCAAACTACAATATTCCAGACACTCGTTTATTTAGCGAGTTACGAATCACGTGAACCTTTTCATTATAGCACTGGTCAACTGCACGGCAACACTTGTCTCTCTGATGCATTGAATTTCCTATGTTTTCGATATGAAGTTGCAAACTTGTATACATATTATATTTTGGCCAAGTTGTGGAATTGGTGTATTCATTCAGAAATTTGGATTTGGCATCAATAGAGTATAACACAAACAGTGCGAAATGAGTGAAATAACGAAAGTAGTAAGGTTATAAGGTCGAAGTTTGAGATTTTTTTCTGAAAAAACTTAAAAGAAAATCCCATTTTTAACAACGGATTCGTGATCTCAGACAAATTTTTAGTGAGTAGCATATCTGCCAGATGCGTGCTTTGTGTTCTGAACAATTATCCGCTTTTGGACTTCGAGAAGTAATAGTAACAAGGCTGCAAAGTTATGAAATGTTTCCTGACGTTTCCACCTGCAAAACTCTAAATCACGTTGTTTCATATAATTGTTCTCTTACAGTAAAATTATATTTGAGAGACACAGACTTCCAAGGTGTGTACATGGTTATGGTGGTTTATTACCAAGATACAGTCTCAAGCAAAGCCAAGGACAACAGTACCTCTATATGGTTAATGACAAGTAAGTTCTTAACGTTCTGTTTTCTCACATATAATTAATCATTTCTTTTCAGAAATTACAGCGAACAGCTTATAGCATTTGAAATTTTGGGAAGCGCCTCAGAGGATCTGCAGTGTATAGTTTCAAATGAACGTATCAGAATTGTGGCTAACAATCCAGATCTCACACCAATAATAGATTGTCACCTTATGTAAGATATTTTCATCAATTCTTATTATCAGTATTTTTTAAATCAATCACTTTCAGAAATTTAATAAGCTGTAAGGTTTATGAAGAAAAAGAGCATTCAGAAAATAGGTATTATATTGAAATAGTTCAACATGTGGCTGGAACTAGTAGTTCTTCATTGGTTAATCCAGATCCAGTAAAGAAGCCTCGAGTGAGATGTCGCACTGTTGAATTGGCACGGACAGTAGCACAACAAATAAACTACGCTAAAAGACTTTACACAGAATATCTTTATACTTTGAATACAGATAATACAACAACAGAAGACTGAATGAATAATAATAATTTATATGAACAAAGCAATACATAGTATTTGTATTGTAACAGTCTATGCCAAAGAGCAGTATTTTACAACTATTTAAATTATCACTTAGGGTATTCAATACATAAAATAATGTGATATCAAACTATCAGAGATTTTTTCAAAAAATCACTTTTAAATGTAAAAATTGGCCATGACCAAGGTTTCTGATTTTAGTTGTCATCATTTTAGTCATTGTTTATTGCAATATGAAATTACATTTTCAGTTCGCTTTCTATGTATTCCTTTTCATACAAGTGCTAGAGACTTTTTTTAGTCGATGAGAAAATTTTGGAAAAAACCCTCATTTGATGAATGATGAGAGTATGGAATGTTGTTACTGTTATTTTTATATATGATTTGTATATAATGTAAATAAGTTGGCAATATTTTGTACCAAAAATGATTTTGATAGCATTAAATTCCTAACAAAATCATGCTTTTCATTTGGCAGCCTTCTGAATATCCAATAGGTATTCAGCATGAATATGACATCACGACAAAATATTTTTTGGAAACTTACTTGGTTACTGAATTGCAGTAGCGGCTCGTGAATTTTCAATCAGAGGAGGCCTGATACCACGCAACCAGAAAAATAATTTATTTCGAACTGGGCTTCCTGTCAGCCACTGGCATTTATTATACCATTATACGCAGAATGAACGATTATGAGCAGAATCAATAATTAAATTTGGCATTGCTGGTTAATTACTTGAGTTATGAACATTTTATCACCGTAAGGCATTTTACCGAATTTATTATTCAAAATAAAATCTACAGGATCTTGCGTTTCTTTAAATTCACTACTTGCATTATAATTCTCACTTCTTGTTTCCGTTTCAATTTTTCTTGCTGAAATATTAAAATCTTACCTACAAACTTTTCCGAAAAATGTCACAAAACCACAAACCACGCGCTGAGAGGATTAGTACTTCGTTAATAAAAAGGGAGGGAATCAAAACAATAGCTGATCTCCATTCACAATCGCCGTTCAGTTTCGGCTAAGCTCGTTCGCCTAGAAGCGAAAATAATGCCGCGGGGCCGGGCCTCCGACACGTGATCTACAGCTTGAATTTTCAGTGGGTCCCCCACCGTTCGTTTGAAATGTTACATTCTAACGAATTCGACTCGTGGAGGCGAGCCTCCTTCGCTAAGCGATTTTCTTGCTATACGTTACGAAGTTGCGGATAGTATATGAATGTTTTAGATCGCTGTGTAATAAACATACAGGGTTTTCCTTTTAAGTTTGTCTATTAGACGTTTAAGGAGAACTAGTGAATATATCGTTCTGAAATTTTAGGTGGAGCCTTGAGGGTGAAGGTTCTCTTCGCCTAAATTATTTTCAAGTCGACAGTGTTGCCACGTCTATCTCAAACACGTATCTACTTTCTTATTTCAAATGGAACTACCTATATTTTCATTCATGTATCGATTCAATACCGAATTCGCAGTATAACCTACTAAAAAAAAATTTCTGCTATGCACTCTTGCGAAGTTCGGCACAAATTCCTGAAAATTTTTGACATCTGCATTACCAGCTTGGAAATACAATATCTCGTTTATTTTTTATGCGAACTGAATCAAACTCAGCAGTCTCATAGTAGAGAATCCATGCATTCATGTAGTATATTCAGTATTCTGATACATCGTGAGGTTTTTCGAAGATATTGCTCCGACAATGTGGAACTCAAAATTGAATATTTCAAATGGCAACTCCATATTTATTTTACAGCATTCAATTCGAACACCCATATTATTTCTTCATTGGACCACCCATCGCGTCAAACGAAAGAGAAACATAGCACGTATATCTGTCGAGTATACCACTGTCCAACTGCAAATTATTCTCTCTAATGCATTGAATATCGTATGTTTCCGATGTTAATTTTCGAAGCTGTATACTCGAAGACCTATACATTCTATCTTTGATCATAAGGCATCAACATGCTTGTTATATCATTCATTATTCACACCGAAAGTTAAGGCAGGAATGCGTTTGTTCAAACATATTTATTAATCAATTAATTTGGTTTGAATGAAAATTAAATGAACACCATTGTATAGTTGCGTTAACAACGACCCTTGAAGTATTTTTATTATTGAATATTTGTATATTTTTAAATTCAACCTAAATTTCAGCTAAAATTATCTTATTCCTAGAAGCAAATTTGGTTATTTTTCTAGAATGTGTGTACTAGCTCGGGATGGCTAGAAGTTCGAACCAAATCATTTCCCATACCTAATTATAATTATCAGACTATCGAAAACCATTACTTGTATTAACATTTAAATTCCTCGAAGAGCGAATTACAAATCTGATTTCAGTTAATCAATATGAGCTTAAACAGAATATATGACATAAACACTAACATACAAGCAAATTTATTTATTTATCAACATATTATTACAGTTTCAATCATTATTTGCAGTGTCTTTTTCTTCATTTGTTCTTTCTTGTGTTTTCTCTTCTTCTATTTCTTCATTTTCTATAACAACCCTTGAAGTGCTAGTCAGGAATACATTGATGTTTTTGGAAGAACTCTGGACAATGTTTATAATTGTTTCACTATCACCTTCTTCAATAGTGGGTAGGACACGTTTTTTACCTAAGAATACACTAGCTGTTTTGTGGACTTTTGGAATTATCTTGATAGGAGGAGCCAATCTTTGCTTGGAGTCAACTGTTTCAACATCGATGAAGTCAGTGGTATCTCTGTTAGAAGGAATGATAGTAATAACGGTACTTTCTCTCCTTGTCCGCAAAGGTGCTCCTCCTATTCTTTGTGAAGTTGGTGGTATATATCTCACAATGCATTCTCTTTGCCACCAATTATACCAAACAGTCATATGTAGTTTAATGATAGAGAACACCCACATGTAATATCCAACAAGCATGATTCCAATCATAACAAGAAGAGAAATAGAGGTCCACTTAGCAGCAGCTAGCGCTTGAAATTTCTTTTGGTTGTAATAATCTGATGAAAAAAGACATACATAGGTTATAACCACTGCCATGGGCGTTATTGCAGCACAGGCCAACATATCTCCAATAATTCCACGGCCCACTTCGTTAGCTGTTGGCTGATATCTCAACCATCTCCAAAGAGATTGACCAGTGGTGTATTTCGGAGTTCTTTCCGTAAGGAATGTTTGATGACATAGTTCGCAATTAGTCGCATTAGCCTCAGCTAACCATGTTTCAAGACAAGTTCTGTGGACATACGCTACTGTCCCCTGTAAAGTAGTAAATATAATGATACAATAGATACATAGTTTTGGACAAATAACCTTACAACGACATGGAGTAATCAATTCCTCGTGACTATCTGCATCGTAACAAATTCGGCACACTATTGAATATACTGAGGATTGTTCATTTAACTGATCTTGATTCTGGGAAATATCACTCATAATGGGGAGAAAATGAAATAATAGTGTTATGACACATTTCATTCGACAGCAATTTGACAATTTCATAATTGCTCTCACAAATCAAAAGTGAACTAACACGATAATCTATATGAAGCAAAAAATGTTATGGGTAGCCTCGATCCATTTAATGGTTCAAATTCATAAGCGTAGGATGGACTTTCATTGAGAGTACATCAAAGTGAAAATAGTAGTCTAGAAATATGGGTATTAAATCTATGCTGATTTCTATTCCTGACGCATTCAATGCATCAGGCCGCACGTGATAGTCGATTCGAGTACTTAAAGTTGCCTACCATAATGGTTTATTTAGGCCACTCCCAACGAAAAGATAAAGGTATAATCCTTTTAGGATTCATTCGTGTTCGAATTGTAGCAAGTAAATCTTTAGAGTATATCATTGTTCAAGTGTGCGGCAAAATTCTCTCTAATGTATAGAATGTTTCTGATGTGAACTTCTAAATCTGTTTATGTTCAAATGTGGAAATTGATCAAGTTATTGCCAACGACATTAATATCATAGAATATTGTCACAGAAAATCAAAATTAAAGTGTAAGGTCACCTAAGTATCAACTTGTAATTTTCAAGATTCAAGCCCGTCCTTGAAGGATGAATGTTTATTTCATACAAATAAAGGCTAAGCTGTTTCAATCTCCATTATTATTTTCAATTTCCATCATCTTGTCACTTCTGCTCATTCACGCATCATTTATCGTATTTTGGCTGATTTGTGTAATCTACTGAATCTCAAATTTCAACTGGTGTATGGTTTTAATATAAATTAAAATTTTGTTTATAAATAACAATACAATTTTCGCACAAAACACATAACACTGAACACATTCAAAATAAAATTAGTTCATTTTTGAAAAAAAATCATAACAATCTAACTGCTTAGAACGACACTTGTACAGGCTGTTTTTAGAAGCAGGTTCACAATAGGTGTACCAAATTTCGTACTGAAATTATCTAAAGAAATGAATTCAGAAACTGTTTTTCATTATTGAGTAGAATGAAATTGCTATTAGCATTATTTGGAGCATATCATAACATGGAAAAATGATGTGAGAATTTTGAAAATACCAAGTATGACTGAGTGCTACAACGTATATTGAAGAAAATATGAGATGAAAATGAATTAATAGATGTTCAAACATATGATCTAATGAAGCGAGACAATTTAAATCAATGAAGCAACAAAAGAAGAATCAGAGAGTATGCATTAGACATGGTTAGAAACAATCAAGCAAATGCTGGAGACAATAATTCGATTAAATAATCTTCATTATGTTACAGAGAGATCAGAATCCACTAATATATATGGTTGATGCACTATCCAAAATAAATTTTTCGATACAGATAAACTTCAAGATATGAAAATATTTATTGATGACAACAAATAAACAGATTGGATGATTAACATGAGAAAACACAGCAGCAGAAAAATGAAGAAATCATAATGAGACCACTGAAATATAGAATAAAAGAAGAAAATAAAATGATTGCATATGATTATACTTCCTCAATATTTCTGAATATTTCATTCAACTTAAAAAAACTATAGAATAAGTACCCCTGATTGAATAAACAGCCTGTATTAACAATTCCATAAGTTAAGTAATATTTACACTATTAAGTTGTTAATCACGAAGCTCTTCTTTTCAGTGAAATCTTACCTCTGGCTAGATTCGTTAAGTAAATTTTTACTTTGGAACCGTCAGATTTTTTAACCCAGATCTGAAATAAAAATAAATACGTCAAATTAATAAAACCGAAATATTTTTTATGATGTTATCAAAATAAATTCAGCATGTTTCTCAAAAATTAACTTTATCTTCCATTCTCAAAGATGGAGATTTAACTTCAGTCTAAAATTTGATGCAATCATATGTAAATTGAGTTGAACTTTCGAAGAAATCATTTGAAGTAATCGAAATATTTATGAATACATAGTCAACTATTACATGAATAGTCAAACTATTCATGAATACTCAACTTTTCAAGGAATAGATTTATAATATATCAATATAATTATTAATAATTCATGAGTATTTAACGAGTGTTCAAACTAATCATAACTTTTGTACAATGATAATCTTAAAATATTCTATAGAAATGTGTATTTCTCTGCAAAGTTTTTTCGTTAAACGTTCTTCTTCTTCTTCTCTGTGCGGTGCCTTACCGGCCGAACTGAGGCCTAGTGGCCCATTGTTCACCCGCATCGTTCTATAGAGACTCAGCTCCTCAGACACGAAGACAGAAATGTCGCGAGCCTGCCAGGAGTGGTCCCTCTCACCATAGGAATAGAAGGTGTTGGATTTCCTAGGTGTGTTGACCTTAACTCAGTAAGGTTTCCACAGTTGAACAAAATATGCTCAACCGTTTCATCTGTACTCCTGCACCAACGGCATAGGGAGCAGCTCGTCAATCCCATTCTCTTCAAATGCTTGTTAAACAGGTGACCAGTCAATGCACCAGTCACCAGACCGAGTTGTTTCCTCTCCAGCAGCAGAAGCCTATTGACCTCAGATCGCGAGGACGGTCTCTCAATGAGAATCCTCGACCACCTCAGGCCCACCCCTGCGCTCCATTCCGAGGAAAATTCCCTGTTCAGCCAGTTCCTGAAGAAACTTCTGACAGATGTGCGACAGATTGGCAGCGAAGGCTCCGGACCAACAAATGCTAATCCGGCTCCCCGCCTAGCCAGTTCATCTGCCTTGACGTTACCAGGTATATCCGCATGAGCCGGACACCAGATTACTTTCAAAAAGTTATCAGAGCCCAGCCCACGCAGAGCTTTCCTGCATTCTTCTACCAAAAGAGAATCAACTCTAACATCAGATAGAGATTTCAGAGTTCCCTGGCTGTCGAACATAATATATAAATGTGCTGGCCAGAGTATCTCCTGCGAATGTTTTCTAGTGCGCATGCAAGAACCGCAAATAGCTCAGCCTGCACAATGGAACAGTCCTTCCCCAGAGGGATAGCCTGATTGAAGTAAGGACCCACGATTCCGGCCCCAGACCCTGTTGCTGTGACAGAGCCATCAGTGAACCAGGTGGGACCTTCTGGACTAAGAAGCCTGTTTGATGAAGACCATAGATCTCTGTCGGGAACAATTACCCTGTAGGGTTCGTCGAAGTAGAACTTAGTGCCCGCGCGGTCACCTCTTTGGAGAAGGGGAGCGTGAGCATCCTTAACCATTTTGAGGGCCCTCGCGTGCCCAGTGAAGAGTCCTCCATCGCGCCATTGTCTCCGTTCCCAGATTCCTAGAGCTGTCTTCATAGCCACCTCCTTCACAACTAGGTGCAAAGGAGGGAGACCCAGCAGACATTCCATCGCTGCTGTAGGGGTAGATCTCAGAGCGCCTGTAATACTTAAACAAGCTTTCCTCTGGCATTTAGTCGTTAAACGTTACACTGAACAATATTTTCACAGTATAGTTAAAAGATCATTTTTTTGGCTAGTCTAATAATTAATTAATTATTATGTTAGATTGGATATTCGATTAATACCCATAAACAATTAGAATATGTGCTAAATTTTTGAGTCCTCATGAATAGGTTACATAGCGTTCAAGAAAGTTTGAGCCGTCGGTTAGCCATGACAATTTGGCATATTCCACTGTGTATATTAAAATTTTAGGTTATGTTGTTTATTTTTTTACCAGATTGATATGCAATGTTGTCAATATTGCATATAGCGCAAGCTCGTCAGGCGAGGCCGGGTACATTCGGCAACGTTTAATTTATTTTACGTTATGACAGCGCCTACTATGCGCTCAAACTTTCGTGGACAGACTAAAGTGATTCATTAGTTGAATATGTATTCATCAGATAATAATAATACTCACTGCATCACTTCCTATGGCAGAAATATTTCCAGGAAACTTAGACATGTCCTTACTCTCAACAAATACTGACTGTCCTCGGTGAAACCACCTTCTTTCATATAGCAATTTTCCCTCTTCTATTCTCGTTTCTCTGGCTTCCACCATTGATAAATCATGGAAAGGCATAACAGGATGTACTGGCATCAATGGATTTGGTACATGAACAGCATCAGAAACACTATCACCTGGAACAAATTTAAAAACAATCATACACCACACTGAAAGAAATGTGATTTGATTTGTTCGTTTTGATTTAAAAAAGCCCTGAGCAGGAGCTCTTGAGGCTCGCTCATTGGTGGAGCAATAAGACTATCACCTTGAAATTTTATATACAGGGTGTTTCATCATAAACTGGACAAACATATATTTTCGTATGGAGGACATCAGGAGAATCATTTTCGCCTTATACAATATACATATCCCGTTTTCGAAGCATAAGCGATATACAGGGTGTCAAACGTCATTTTTGAGCAAGATTCTTACGAGTGTGGTCAGTTATGTTAATAGTTAAAGTAACGGTTTTTGGTCAAATCTCAGTATTTTTGGGCCCTCTATTCTGAAAAGTTGACGAATTCCGATAAATAATTTCCAAAATGGCGGAAGGCCTGCAATGTTCAAAATTTGTTTTTGCTGTTGTCAAATTGACTTTCATTTTCTGAATGAACACAATTTTCTAAGAATTTATGTGAAAATTTTTTTTCAAAAATCGAACACAATTTTTTTTACATGTCTACAGCGATGAAAAAATTTCCCTCGAAGTGGATGAAATTTTGTACAATCGTACGTCTTGAATTATCAATCACGAATATGAAAACAGAATTTTAAAATATCGAACGGTTTCGTACTACCATTCATTCAAATGTTTCGATCAGACATCTGAAATAATGAAAAAAATGGTTTTGAGTTCTACAGTCATAATAATCAAATTATCGGCATGTCCAAACATTCTAGATGATTTTATACAAAAAAAATCAGTGAAACTTAGTTGGGACTTGAACCGACGTAGGTATTCAATAGGGAAATGGCACTGTTCTAAGGATAATAATATTCGTCGCCAGGCAACGGTAGTTCGTAGTTCATAGAGTTTGACTACTGGCTAAATTATATTCACTGAAATTCAAATACCAGTCCAACTCTATGAACTACGAACTACCGTTGCCTGGCAACGAATATTAATATTCTTAGAACAGTGCCATTTCCCTATTTAATACCTATATACGTCGGTTCGAGTCCCAACTAAGTTTCACTGATTTTTTTTTGTATAAATTCATCTAGAATGTTGGGACATGCCGATAATTTGATTATTATGACTCTAGAACTCAAAAAAATTTTTTTTCATTATTTCAGATGTCTGATCGAAACAATCGAATGACTGTAGTAACGAAACCGTTCGATATTTTACAAATCTGTTTTCATATTCGTGATTGATAATTTAAGAAGTACAATTGTACAAAATTTCATCCATTTCGAGTTATTTTTTTTCATCGCTGTAGACATGTAAAAAAAATTTGCGTTCGATTTTTGAAAAAAATTTTTCACAGAAATTCTCAGAAAATTGTGTTCATTCAGAAAATAAAAGTCAATTTGACAACCGCAAAAAAATTTAGATTATTGCAGGTCTTCCGCCATTTTGGAAATTATTTTTCTGAGTTCGTCTACTTTTCTGAATAGAGGACCCAAAAATACTGAGATTTGACCAAAAACCGTTACTTTAAGTGTTATACATAACTGAGCACACTCATAAGAATCTTGCTCAAAAATGACGTTTGACACCCTGTATCTCGCTTATGCTTCGGAAACGGGATATATTGATAAGGCAAAAATGATTTTCCCGATGTCCTCTACACGAAAATATATGTTTGTCCAGTTTATGATGAAACACCCTGTATATAAGATAAGATAGTAATGTTTGTGTATTAGAGTCTTCAGGTCATATATAGTGGACTTCCCTATAACGCAAAGCGCTAAATCCGCAAAAATACTTCGTTATAAAGAAATTTCGTTATACAGAAAATTTGTTTCTACAGTCGACAATGTCATGGTCGACTTTACTGATAAATTTTAGTTTATCAATCAAACTTAAGCACTTTCTTTCAGACATTTTCGCACAACTTTTACACTAGCGTAATGGTTAGATTGAAACCAAACAGCCAAGGCTGTATTTAAAACTCTTCCAGAAGGATTTCTCTGCCCGCTGTAATAATTTAGTTTAAGGTCGGAATTTCTTACGTACATCCGGAAAAAACCCACCCTTATACCTTCTTACCAATACCCATTTGAAGAGTGATTTCTTTGAATATTTCGTTATATAGAGAATTTACTTCGTTTTAGAGGTTGTTTTTAACATGGAATTTGGATTCAAGGTGCAATGTCTTGTAAGGAATTCGTTATACAGATGTTCGTTATAAGGAAGTTTCACTGAATATAAGATAAGATAGTAATGTTTGTGTATTATAGTCTTTACGTCATATACTTATAATTGTTTTTATACAGAATGCTTATTTTTAAATGTGTAATTGACAAACCATGCTAATTTTTTTTTCTTTTCAATATTCCAATTGAATTTTCTAAGGTTCTGTTAATACTATAGCCACAAAATTTCTCAGGAGAATTCAGAATATTAGGCTTCATTCATAAAAGGAATTTCACTCGAATCAGATATCCTGTTATGGAAATATAAAGATCCTTCTTTTCAATATTCCAATTGAGTTTTCTATGGTTCTGTTAACACTATGATCACAAAATTTCGCATGAGGCTTATTATGGGCATCTTGCATTTGGTCGCAAAACTTCATTTCGATTGGTTTCGTTCTGTCTGAAATATTGAGGAACAAAAATTATGAATGGCCATATTTTATGGAATGCCCTGTACCATTTGGCTGCTTAATGAACTCAACCAAGGCATTTTTGAACCGAACTCACCCTGAAAATTTCAAGTCTCTAGGTCAATCCCTTTGAATGTTATCGTGCCAACGGACGGCCCCACGGACAGAATTGAATTTGACCACGGATTTGGGCAAAACGATATAGCAATAAAAATGAGCCACCAAAAGTTTATATGAAACAATTGGATAAAGATCTTTAAAATTTAAATATTTATTCATAATTAAATTCAGAGTTGATCCCTAGATAAACACCCATTAATTCTACTTTCTCACTCAAGAAATTTAACAGAAAAAACACTTGTGAACACATGCATGGTTATTATTCATTTTTGTGTGTTACTTACTCCTTTTTCTAGTTGGTGTTGTGAGTTTTCCTTTAGTGATTATTCTGAGATCATGCTCAATATCTTTCTCATCTAACAGATGCGTAATTTGGGTTGCTTGTATCTTTCTCCTTTTTTCTGGCACTGGAACAGGATCATTTGGTCTTCTTCTCAATTTTCTAGTCATAACCGGTTTCACTTCCATCGGATCACCAGTTAGTTCCCATGAATAGCGTTCAGATTCTATAGTTTTTTTCTTATCTTCCAAGTCTGATATTAAGTTTTCCTTGAGATCAATCTTTTTTTCTTCAAATTCTTTGACTGCAGCTTTTTTTTCTTGTGCGTAGTCTTTCTCTATGCAATCTAAAAGATAATCACGATGCAACCGGTTCATTTGCAACCGATCTTGGTATTCCTCAAATAATGATTGAATTCTTTGATTCAGTTCGTAATGTGTACCATCCTTCAATTGTTGCAGTTTTTTCTTCAAACCTGCTAGCTTATCCTGATACATTTGTTCTTTGATTTCAACTGGTCCTTCATTGTGGCCAATATCAGTCTCACTTGCATCTTCAGTATCTGGAAGAATAAAACTTATGAAGAAACAGAAAAACGGTTTTAAAATGTACTTCTAATATTGAAATGAAGCACATGTTTCGAAAAAGTATTAGTTCCACCACATTCAACAACAATGTGAGCAAATTACTGCATCGGAATTATATAGCTATTACCTTCATCACTTTCCTCAGGCTTATTATTTTCCTGATCGTCATCATCCTCATATTTATAATCGTCGAAATCGTATTCCTCAGGAGAATTATTCATTTTGGAAAATAAACCCAACCTCATTCAACAATGAAACCACTGTACACAAACAATTCAAACAAAACATTCCAAACGAAAGAGAAAGCGAAGCGATAAGTCAAAAACAGCTGATCTGTCTAACCAAATGCATAGAGCACAACTATAATTTACTTCTTTTTCACGAGATTATTCATGTGATTTAGCTGATGACCAGAGATATACAGAGTGTCCCAATGAAAAGGAATCACCTCTGATTTACCTCAAAATATAATAACAGATATTAATGTTTATTGGGATACAGATTTAACGCTCGATAAGACAAACACCGATGAGGGTCTCAAGAATTTGAATAGGGAATAGGGGTCGATTGATATCCTTGTTTATAAAAATATAAACAAAAGATGATATTTGTAAAAGGAAGGCCATCAAATTATAAATTATCAAATCGATATTTACCGAGTATGTTGTGGCTTAGCTTATTTAATGTAAGTAAAGAGACATTCATTCGAACAAATTACCGGATCAAGGTTCGAATCCGGGGCCGTCCTCAGTACCCATAGATGAATAAACTAAATATAAAAAATATAAATAATGTTAATTTATCTATGGAAGTACCCTATAGTACCATTGCTTAAGAATGCTAGTACCCATAGTCCATACGACATCGACTGAGCACCACAAGCGTTACGGCAAATTCTGGTTTTATTAATTTATTCCCGACCTTCGCCCGACTTACGCCCGACCGTAAACACGATAGCTTCCGAAAGGAACAAATTTAAAACTCGAAATTTGCATTTGCAAGATAGGCTGAATATATTATAATCGAACACGAACGAGTATGGAAGGGAGATTTTTTTCTCGTTATGGTCAGCATCAACAGCGAAAAAAGGTAATCTATGAGGCATAAGGTCACGAATGTTTTTATTCCTTTATTATACAAAGTGGCAACAAGATCCTAAAACAGGTCAATTTTTGTTTCACTTTTACCGAATTTTTATTCATTTTTGAAGGACTTTTGTTGCACCTTTGTAACATCTCAATCAACCCTCTAAATTTTTTGAATAGGGAAAGCGGGTCTGGGTCATGTGTTACTTTTATGGCAAGGTCTTTTGTATATTTTATACATGCGTACATAAATTCTCAAGAAAATTTTTTTTGGAAAAATTTGTTAGTTCAAAGAGGTTTTCAGTATGTGCACTTTGTCATGGCTCATTTACTTTGAGACGATGGTACCTGAGGAAATTTGTCACCGAATGAAAGTCGACCTTTAGAGTGTTGTTCATGCAGAACTTTTAACCCCCTCATGTGAAACACTGCGCTTCAGGCTTCAGTTATAATCTCAAGAACCTTTATGTTATTGATACTTTTCAACTTCAGTAGAATACTTATATGTATTTCATTCATTTATTTATACTCAAACAGACTACAAACAGGCATACCAAATGCCCAAATACATGTATTCGCAGAAACATTCGACAAGTACAAGTCATCCTAATTGAGAAATGATATTATTTATACATGAAAATCTTACATTAGGCTGGTTTTCATTTTTTTCTCAATCCGGACATAGTAAAATTATCCAGGTCCAAGAGAAACGTGTTGAGGGCGACCACCATGCTAACTACGGGCGAATTCTGTGAAGAATTTGTAATTTTGTCAATATGTTTATCGAATAATAATTTAGAATCGAAAGTTACTCCCAAGTCGCAGACGCAATCGACTTCCTTCAGTAATTCATTGATAATGGAGTATAAGTATTTTGGACTGGATTAATTTTTCGAGTGAATGTTATCTTGCTGCATTTTTCAAGATTCAAAAATAAAAAAATTGTTCTACAATATTGTTGCAAACTTTCTATGTCGCTCTGCAGTAGGTAGCAGCATTGTTTAAGGTCCTTAAACAATGGTAGCAGTCTCCGATGCACTCGATTTTTCTATAGAACATTAGATCATCAGCATACAAGAGGAAGCAAGAGCATTGTGTTATGTCCAGCTTCAGGTATATGATAAATAGAATCGGTCCCAGATGGGAACCCTGCGGTACTCCCGAAGTATTTGAGAAAGTGAACGCGACTTACAGCTATTGACTGAAACGAACCGTGATCTATTCTTGATATAAGAATCCAGCCACCTCGGTAGCACCTCGTATTTACCAACCTCCCCAAGCTACGAATCAGAATGGAATGATTAATTTTGTCAAAAGCCTTCCGAATGTCCTTATGCACGACATCTACCTGGGCACGCTCATCAAGTCCCCGATCCAGACATTCCTCTCGATGATTATGTTCTTTACGTGATGGGTTAGATACTTACTTACTGACTAAGGACTCGAAAATCTTAGCTATTATTGATAGAATGCATATTGGTCTGTAATTTTCTATCATATCTTTGGGACCAGATTTGTGAACGGGTATTAATTAAGAAATTTTCCACTCTGTTGGAAAGGAAACAGAGAGTCTGGTCCTCTCTGAATAACTACATCTCATCTGCGAACCTCCCTAGTGATGTAACGATCAAGAAAGTAAGCACCGAGAAAAACTTCAGGGCATTGCTAAGTGAAAGAGAGGAATGGGAACGGGAAAACACCGACTATAACCTCAAAGAAAGTACCGTTAAACGGTATACAGATGGTTCTGAAACCTCTACGGTAGCTGGCGCTGGGATATACGGGCCAAGTGCCAAGTGTGCACTGTCGCAAGGTCCTGTATGAGCGTCTTTCAAGCGAAAATCTTAGCTATTAAAAGATGTCTAGATATAAATCTAGAAAGAAACTATCAGAAGTGCGATATAGTCATACACTCAGATAGTCAAGCTGCTATTAAAGCACTGAGCTCCTACGTCATCGTCTCTAAAATGATCTGGGAATGCCGGAACAAACTTAATGAGATAGGCAAGAAAAATAACGTCTTTTCAATCTGGGTTCCCGGCCACTCATGAATCAAAGGAAACGAAGAGGCCAAAACACTTGCCAAAGAGGGCGCACGAATGATCATTCATTGGCCCCGAACCCTTCTGTGGTATATGTAAATGTACCTATAAGAAGGAGTTTCTGGAAAAGGAGAAAGCCGAGAGTGAAAAACTCTGGCGGAATCTCCCAGGGATGAATCATTCCACTGAGTTCCTTCGGAACTTTGAGACAGCGGGATACAAAAGATATCTGGATCTTGGTAAGAAGCAATTATACCTCCTCTCTGGCTTTATTCTTACAATACACTGTCGCCTCAGGAAGCACCTGTTGAGGATGGGATTATCGGACACTGACGAGTGTAGGTTCTGTAAGGAGGAGGAAGAAACCCCCATTCACCTAGTCACGGAATGCCTTGGCATTGCGAACCTAAGGAGAAAATGCCTTGGGCGAGAAATTTGTAAGAGTGAGGAACTAGGCTCGTTGAAGCCTTCACAGATATTAGATTTCATTAGATCTCTGGAACTGGAAGACGAGCTGTGAAGGGTGTGGCCAGAATCGCTCTGTAATGGGACACAATAGACCTTAAGGTCGCAGTGAACTATAACCCCTTTTTACTAAAATAAACTAAGCAGTAGATAGAGATCTATTGAATATGAGTGTGAGCGGTGTACTTAGTCTCACGGAGACCTGCCTTCCATTTCCGTGAGAATAATCCATTTAATGACTCCCGAAATGAATCGATCAACTTATTTGCAGTAACACTGACATATTGCGAATAACGGTTCTTGTTGTAGGACCGGTAAGTTCGGCCGGTATTTTTAAAAACGAGTTGAACTTCGATTGAAGACTAGAAAGGAATAGTAGTACCAGTTGGAGTCTTGGTACTGCGCTTTGTACCACTACCAGAACTCTATCTTATTTAACCCACCTGGGCAGGTGCGTCTAATAGCAGGGAACAAAATTAAATCTCGCGGTAGGTATACGGGGTCCATCCAATATTTTGTTTTCATTCAACCAATTATTGCAGGCTCAATCCAGCAAGTATATAACTTATGCAAATTATATAATAGGCAAAAATCATGTACTAATCTTCTTCGAACGTTTTTTACAATTAAAATCAAGTGAAAAGTCCAAGATTTCCGTGTAACATTCGACTGAACATGAACGATAATTTCGAGACTTGGCAATGCAGCAGTAAACTTGACAATCTGTAGGTAGGGATTCTCTTTTCTACGAAACTTCATCACAGTCAGTGTCAAATTATTTGCTGATGTGATGAATACGAATAGGCATTCTGTTTGTTTGTTTAGATTATCGCCAAACTGAAAATGAATTAGTTTCTCATCAGTATAGTTAATTTAATAGGTTTAGTTTCAGTGGACAGTGATTGAATTTATGTGATTCGTTATTGTGATTAACTGTGCAAACATTCAAATATAAACAGAACCTCACCTTCCAAACAAAGTATAAAAACACAATAATATTGGAATGCAACAAAATATTCAGTTTTGATTCGGCAAGCATGGAGGATAGGGAAAATTCAGATGGTGAAGATTCGTTGGACCCTAGAATCCAAGTTGCCTTGGAAAAATTGAACACAAGTACCGATGAAATCAATAAATTGGAAATTGAATATGATGTGAGTAGTTGCACTTGATTTATTCAATGTCAGAGAAATCATTTAATTGAATCATCCATATGAATTCATTTTCTGAGTATATGAGTAAGTGAATATCAAATAAATTTTGTAGGAAGCCAATACAACGTTTCGTATGCTGCTTAATGAATCTACGAGAAGATTGAAATTGTTGTTAAAAAAGCTGGGAAACTGTATAGAACGTGCCAGACCATATTATGATGCTGCAGAAGTTGCAAAAAAGGCTCAAGTAGAATGTCAGAAGGCAGCCGTTGCTTTCAGAAAAGCTAATGGTGATTTTTTGTGTTCATATTATGAACTGACTCTCGAAGTTGATTATTTATTTTGTAGAAATACATGCAGCTGCAAAAGAAACTGTAGCTTTAGCAGAACAACGATTCATGAGCAATCAGCATGAATGGCAATTCGATAATGCTTGGCAAGAAATGCTTAACCATGCCACTATGAAGGTGAGTCGTTTATTCTTTAAAATCATGATTAAATACTCAAATATCAGGTAGTATATTGATGTCAGTGTGACTCAAAATCTAACCGAACCTGAATTACTAGTAATGCTTGGAAATTTGATGTTATGAAAGTAATTAGCGTTTTATTATTATGACATTGATTGTTGTCAGCCTTGATACATCCATACAATTCTTTCACGGGAATCTGAGTAGTATCATCATTCACAACATCATTTACATATACATATTGTCTCATGGTTTTTACTTTATTTATATAGGTATAGCAAGATTTTCAGCTTTGAATTTTATTTCATTTAAATAATTAATATTGATGCTCATTGATATTTGTATTGTTTAATTTTCTTCAATGAATTTGAATATTTTCATTGAATTAACTTACAAACATGTATGAAAACACGCCAAATCATATAATTCAACCTGGCTCTAGGGCTTATTATTGTTTTGGACAATACATTAAGTTTAATATTATTATCGGAGAGCTATATCAGATTTTATTAATATTATATCTAAGATACTTATCTACATTTAGAATAGTTTTCTGATGAAAGGAATGCTTAATTAATACATAATCATCTTCTAAAAAGTCTTCTAGAAGAGGTTCTTATTGATTGATTGAAGTGCGGTTCCTGATAGGTTTAAAAAATTGGGAAATCTCTCAAAAATCCTGTGGGATATATCATTCAAGTCTCAGGATGAACTCCTATTTGTTTATAATGATTGCAAAGATGAAAGTAATGTTATAAATTGTTCACCTTGTGTACACAATGATTCAACTGTTGTTTGAAATCTTTATACGTATACGCTGAAAATAATAGAGGTCACGACTACTGAAATCATCATTGCAAACTAAATGTGTTTGTTTCTATTAGATTTGTTTACGAAGCTCTGAACTGGGATTTTTGGTTTTCAAACATGTTTATATGAATTGATTGAGTCTGAAACATAAGTGACTCTGTGAAAGTTCCTGTATTCCTCAGGAATCTTAGTTATTCTTGTTGTACTGTCATTGGAATTTTAATTGATAGTTGGAAATAACATTTGGCTTATCTATGTAGTAAATGCATCTTCTAATAGAACCTACCCCATTAGGTCTCTGAATATGTTGTTTTCTATTAATTCAATGGGAAAATTGGGAAACAGGCTATAAAATGAACTCGTAAAATATTCACCTATATGGATCGAGAGAAGAACCAGAGAAATAAAGAATAGATTTTTTTCATATTTTCTGGTAAGGTTGATTCGATAAAATGAACTTTTTATGAATAATTTCCAAGCAAGATCGCCCATATTCAATGGAAAAATACTTTAATTAGTTCCCAAATCCAGAATGCTTATTGTTTTTTTGGTTCTTGATTGACTAATGGATATGTTCCTATATTCGTAAAATACCAAAGCCTGATTGAAAAAAATATTTAACCAATATTGCACTACGATCCTATCTAGAAATTTATCCTTTCACGTACTCAAAACAATTCAGAATTGGGCCATGAAGTTTATAGAGAAATTGCCCTGTATCTTCAAAAGCTGCCTTATATTCGAAGTTTTCAAAAACTTTACTTCGAACAGTGCTTCATGCCCTTCGGCTCTCTTTGGTGGAGCAATAAAACTATTTACTTAAAATTTAAATGGGATTTGAGATTGATACCAAATATATAAATCTCAGTACAATCGGCTTTATATTCTGGAAATTATTCAAAAAATGAAATATGTAAAAATTTAATGATCAAAAAAATTATATATATGGTTCTGATGATGTGATCCACTTGAAATTTTGCATGAACATTCAGTATGTCATTCTTGATTCACAAAATGAATTTAACTCGAATCGGTTATCCTGTTATGGAAATATAGAGATTCTTCATTTCGATATTTCAATTGAATTTTCTATGGTTCTGTTGAAACTGTGGCCACAACATTTTTCATGAAAACAGTCCATATTCACAAAAAAAAATTCACTTGAATCGGATATCCTGTTATGGAATATAAAGATTCTTCTTTTCAATATTGAATTTTCTTTGGTTCTGTTAACACTATGGCCACAAAATTCTCCATGAACATTCAGTGTATCAATCTTTATTTGTAAAATAAATTTCATTCGAATCGGATATTTTTTTTATGGAAATATGAAGTTTTTTCCTTTCAATATTCCAATTGAATTTTTTGTGGTTCTGTATTCCCTATGGCCACAAAATTTTGCATGAAGCTTATTATGGGCATCTTGCATATGGCTTCAAAATTTCATTTCGATGGGTTTCGTTTTGTCTGAGATATTGAGGAACAAAAATTTTGAATGGTCATATTTTATGGAACACCTTGTACGATATGGCTGGTTAACGAACTTAACCGAGCCATTTGGGAACCGAACTCACCCTGAAATTTTCAAGTCTCTAGGAAAATCCCTTCGAAAGTTATTGTGCTAACGGACGGCCCCACAGACAGAATTGGTTTTGGCAATGGATTAGTCATAAAGGAGTCGAATCCCTTCGTTTGAGACCATTTTCAGATCAAAATTAGAAAATTACAGACATTTGGGCAAAACGATATAGCACTCGTTTAAAGAGAACGAGCGCACAAAAAGTACTGACGTGAAGTTAAAAGCTTTTCCGATCTTGTTCTTATTGAAAAAATGATAATTCGGATTTGAATATTTCGAAAACTTGGTGTCATTGAACTCATATATGAATTCGATTTTCGTATTTAAGCCACAAACTTACTAGATACTTAGTACTTAGTAGATTTTAAGTTATTCCATCTGGTAGTTGCAGTGAACTAATGGAACCTCAGAACGAAGTAAATATTGATATGGCCTCTGATGAAAATAGCGTCGTTTTATAATAATAAGTTGCAAAATTGCAGTGAAAACTGTAACTTCCGAAACCAAAAAAATCAAAACCAGGTTTAAGTACCTTGCAATAAGGCAATCAAATCCATAATAGCTGAATAAAACCAATAGTTCTCAGGACATTCTAATTTCCATTATCATTATCACCTTTTCGCCACTCGTCAGTGTTTTTCGATTTTTTGCAATGTTGTTTTTATTAATGTTATCTTGAGAAAGGAAGCCAAGATAAAGAAAAAATGTTATTCTATTCGTTTTAATCACCTTACGATTAATAACGGGTGTTTTTAGGAGCTTGAGAACTTTAAATAATAATAATTGGAATGAATTTTTAATTATAATTTGGTAGATGATTTCATAGCATTCCTTTTCAAATCTATTTTAAGTTCTTATAGTAATTTGGTAAGAGAAGTCTCAGTACTTCAAGCTGCGGGGTTTCATGAACCTGACAAGATAGCTGTAAATGCTAATAAAATTGGACAATAACAGAAAACAAAATCAAATTTGTGAAAGCCGTTACAAAAATGAATGAAAATCATAAATATTCATTCGAAATTGTGTATTCTTTGTCTTTCGATTTGTACTATTGCTATTGGATGCCAAATTTATACGTAGAACCATTGAAATACTTTCGACATTGAATTTTAAACTTTTTTTTTCGCTTCCCCATAACTGATGTCTTAATGTCAGCGGAAAATGTATATTAAACAGGTACCGAGATAACGAATTTTTCAAAAATATTTTTTATGAGAAAATGAAACAATCTCTATCAAATACATATTGAATAATGATGTCTTCATTTAATGAAATTGTCTGCCCATCAGTTAGTCAATCTCAGTCGTTTATGACTATTCTCGATTCAAAATTTCGAAATAACAGACTTTTGTGCTGAACAATAGTACTCAGTTCTCTGATTTGTGGTATTTCGGTATAAACGTTTATATTTTTAGAACAAAAGGGGCCAGGAATAGGTGGATGCGTTAAACCCTACGAATTTAATCCCCTGCTGGCATTGTTTCCCGTCTCTTTTTCCAAAAATCAACAATGGGCAGTTTCGGTGATTTTCAGAAAAAATCGTTTCAGAAATAATGGACCCTCAAAAAATCATAGCAAAGTCGTTATTTGTTTCGATGTTAGGTTTTAGAGAAAAAAAATTGAAATCACCGAAATAGGCTAGTGAATTCAAACGATCGGAATTGGCGGTTGTGTGACGTACGCGTCAGCATTCATTTCATTGTTTGAATATTGAATAACAGTTCACAGCGATGCCAACAGGCCACGCTGTTGTGAATGGTCATTCCCACTGATTATGCTTGCTCGTGCGTCATCATGGCGCTACATTCAAACTTACGAGTATAGAAATCGCATTTTCAATTGTTAATTATAGTTATTCAATCAACTAGGTTATTAAAGACATCAACAATGGTCAAGATATTTTAATGCGTGAGCGGAGCGAACGCTTTAACAGTTCGAGGCCATTAGTCGCTAGATTAATAACCGAGTTGATTCCATGTTTTTCGACGATCTCAATATGAATTGTGTATGAATTATTGATTGAAATATATTCTCGTTCCACACAAGACTTACATTTGACATAATAAAATTTCTATATATAGTCCGTTCACGAAAGTTTGAGCGCATAGTAAGCGTTCGTTTATTTATCTGAAGTTGGCAGTATTTGCGTAAAATAAAGAAATAAAGTTAACGTTGCCGAATGTACCCGGCCCCGTCCGACGAGCTTGCAAGTTATCAGAGAACTCTATGCAATATGACAACATTGCATATCAATCTGATAAAAAAATAAACAACATAACATAAAATTTTAATATACACAGTGGAATATGCCAAATTTTCATGGCCAACCGACGGCTCAAACTTTCGTGAACGGACTATATGTTCCAGTAGAATTTTGATATTTCTCGTAGTGCTTCTGAATACTTTGTGTACGGTTGCCATGAGGATTGCACATTAAAATAAAGAAAAATCGAGCATAAAATCTGTCATTAATGTTCAATTTCGTACACATTAAAATCACCTCTATTTCGAGGTCGGCGGAGGAAAAAATGAATTAGGTACCTACTTGAAATTTTAAGTGAAAATTGAAAAGGTATATATTTAACACTTCTTTTGATGCTGTCACATGAAAAAACCCTTTATTTCAATATACTGGAAATGCCCATTATAGTTATGCTATAAGTCTTGAGGTATCTGCTATTGAATAAGTAGTCGGTGACTAAAATTCATCTTTCCACCAACCGATTTTAAGTTGTGTGACACCATTCAATTGTATAGTCTGAAGGCTCCTTTTCTGACATAGACATTTATGTCATAACCTAGAATTCCATCGAAAATGTCAATTAGTTCACATTTTCGCCTACATATTATTATGAGCGTTCACATCCATATTAACAAATAACTCCATATTCATAGAACAATAGTATTAAGAATTCGATATATGGATTCGACATGGAAAATTGCAATGTGTACCATACCTTCCAAACAAAAGAGAGTACGTAATTCGGACCGAACAAAATAAACATGGGGAATACCTATTTCCCGTCTGCATTACAATGAGGTTTGAATTAGTGAAGAGCGGTTTCTCAATAAGATCATCTACATGTTTGGAATAGCTAATAGGCATGCCAGGCAGATAATATGATAATGGGAGTTATGAATCCATAAGGCGAACCGTTGACTCCTTGAACTTTGAAGAGTCGTCGTTAGTGTAGATATTCGGAACGAGTTTCCTCACGGTCATTGGAAATATTGAATTACCCCTGTAGACAAACTAAGTTGGTGAGTGCTCGTTCTACTTAAACGAGTGCTATATCGTTTTGTCCAAATGTCTGTAATTTTCGAATTTTTAGCCGAAAATGGTCTCAAATTCGTGGTCAAATTAAATTCTGTCCGTGGAGCCGTCCGTCCGTTAGCACAATAATTTTCGGAATGATTGTCCTAGAGACTTGGAATTTTCAAGATGAGGTCGATCCCCAAATGGCTCGGTTAAGTTCGTTAACCAGCCAAATCGTACAGGGTGTTTCATAAAATATGGCCATTCCAAATTCTTGTTCCTCAATATCTCAGATAAAACGAAACCCATCGAAATGAAATGTTGCGGCCATATGCAAGATGGTCATAATAAGCTTCGTGCAAAATTTTGTGGCCATAGTGTAAACAGAACCATAGAAAATTCAATTGGAATATTGAAAAGAAGAATCTTTATATTTCCATTTTAGGATATCCGATTCAAGTAAATTTATTTTTGTGAATGAATACTTAAAAAACTCAATTGGAATATTGAAAATAAGAATCCCTATATTTTCACAACAGAAAAACCAATTGAAGTGAAATTTATTTTTTTATCAAAACTGATATACTGAATGTTCATACTGAATTTCAAGAGGATCGTATCATCAGAACCAAAGAAATTCATTTTTGTAATTATTAATTTTTTACATATTTCATTTTTCGAATGATTTCCAAAATATAATTCCGATTATGCTGGGATTCTGCGTTTATATATTTGGTATCAATCTCAAATCCCATATGAAATTTTGAGGTAATATTCTCTCATTGCTCCACCAAAAAACGAGCGCTCGAAAGCTCGTCCTCAGGGCTTTTCTTAAATCTTTAGTATGAGATTTTTATTTAGATTTTGAATCAAAATGTAAATTCAGCCCCCTATAATTTGATCCTGGCGAGTCATCAAGCATTTTGTCTATACAGTGTTTCAGACTTGGGTGTTTTACAATTTCAATTTATATACTCGACAATTTTCACTGAAGAATCTGTAGTCAAAGTTTATGCTTTTATATTTTTTTCTTCAGTCCATAACACAATTTGGCAGGCTAGATTAGGTTAATTTTATGGGTTAGGTATGGGACATGGAAATGGTGGATCCAAAACTATTATCGATTTAGTATTTTCAAATTATAGGCTAAAAGGCGAAACAATATTTCTTGAGAAACAAAGTGCCGTTTCTTTGAAATATCACCTCTCTTACTAGATAATTATTGCGTCAGTATAATTAAAATTTTCTTCGTGTTACTTCACTGTTACAAAAATTGAAGAAAGCTCTGTCGTGTGGTCAGGAGCTTTGGCTCGCTAGATCGTGTTGGAAAACGGACAATCCAAATTTGAATATCTTGAGAGCTATTGGTTTCACTCTATTCATCTATAAATTCAACTATCCTATTCAAATCTTGAAATTACCCTGAACATTTAAAGTTCTCACGTTTTTCGTCCCCACTCCGAAAATGATAACTCCGAAAAGTAAAGACTAGAAAAATCAATTATTTCAAAGAAAGTTTGAGCTTTTAACACTAAAGTTGTTGGAAAGTTGGAATGAATTAAAATTTTAAAGATCGTTTTTCTAATATGAATTAGCGCGAGTTAACTTTAGACTTTTTGATGTATAGAAATTGAAAATTTTAAATCTCTGTTCGAAAGTTAAAAGGTCCATAGAATGAGATATATAAAAAGATAATCAAAATTCCTTTCAAATAAAATGACATCCTGAACCTAAATTGTGAGGTTTTCGAAATGAAAGGAAGTTTTCATAGCAATAGGAATATTTAATTTAATTTTTTTATATGGTATCTATAGAATGTTGAAGAACATTTCTTTATGAAAAGCATTCCAACTAGGAGTAATCTGAAAATGCTATAACATACAGGGTGTTACATATTAAATTTTCAAGTTTTCAATATTTATTGATATAAACGGCAACACCGCAGATCGATAAAGTAATGGTTATTATCGAATAAATAAAGTTTTCAATAACTTCGTTTTCCGTAAACGTCTATAGTAGGTACCATCGACCGTGGGTATCCCTGCTTCAATTCATGCTCATGTTCTTATTTTGTGGTATGACGTGATAACATTTCTTAATTGATTTAATAACATTTATTTTCGCAAATTACATGTTTTTTCATCAGGCAGTTTCAGTTTCCTCCACTGAAAAATTTTCATGGAAAAACACTTTCTAGTTCCCTTTTCATACTGAATCATAAAATAAGGACAGTAATAAATTCAAAGTTTCTTCTTCACTAGTGATCGAGGTTCAATCATCGTTTTATTTGTTTTTTGAACCGCGAAGCATAGAAAGCGAACCGTTATACTCTATCCAGTTACATATTTTTCTCGAGTAATTTGATCACGAACTTTCGGATAAGTGATAAAAGGTCAAGTGCATAGTGGAATTTTGTTTAATGAATGGGAACAATTGGTGCAGATGACTCCGATTTTGGATTTAATTGATTATGGAACTGTGGCGGCGGTAAATGAAGGAAATGAGTTTTCTCTCTTTATCCTAATCATAATGTATTGACAGTATGACACATAGCGTTTTCAGGGTGAAATGATGCTATTGCGAAATATACCTTTACTGAAATCCGATTTAATCAGTTCAGAAATGAATGAGAGATTCAGAAATAATTTCTTCCGTCGATCTCAAAATGAAAGGTGATTCTAATGTGTACGAAATTGATCATTAATGACACATTTTAATGCTCAATTTAGGCTATTTTAATGTGCAATCCTCATGGCAACAGTTCACAAAGTATTCAAAAGCACTACGAGAAATGTCAAAACTCTACTGGAACATAGATACGTAGAAATTTTATTATGTCAAATGTGAGTCTTGTGCAAAATGGGAATTCATACACATTCATATGAGATCGTCGAAAAAATTTTATATCAACTCGGTTATTAATAGAGCGACTAATGGTCTCCAACTATTAAAGCGTGAGCGGAGTGAACGCGTTAAAATATCTTGACCATTAGTCGCTGTCTTTAATAACCTCGTGATTAAATAACTATCAATTCGAGAAAAAGCGATGTAGCAGAAATATTTTACCCAAAATAATCTGTGCGATATCTATGTAGGCTGGCCACATCAGATAATGTATTTTGATGCAGTGGGAACCTTATTTCATGAAAATATCTACACTAGCTTCATCATGGTTAATAAAAAAATTGTATATCAGAAGTCAGTATATATTTAGAGAAATTATTCGTTTTATTCGGTCAAAATTGTGTTGAAATTTCCAAAAAAAATGGTTTTTTTCTTCATAACTCCTACAGTTTTTGAGATATATTCACTTCAAATTTGGTACGTATAATTTCAAGAAAAAAGTCCATATAAACATGGGTCCGCGAAAGCTTTTATACGGAGTTACAAGGTGTTGAAATTTCCAAAAAAAATGTTTTTTTCTTCATTACTCCTGTAGTTTTTGAGATATTCAGTCCAAATTTGGACGTCCTGAATCTTAACTAGAATCTACAGTGGAGCCATGTCTCCTTTTTCCGTCTCAAAATTTTTTGCCGTACGCCACTGATCTGCGTAAAATCAGTTTTTGATATCTTCGATCAATTCAAACACCTTTTTGACTCCTGTAAATTTTTCGTATCTCTTACCGTTTTCGAGTAAAAAATTATTGGACGATTGTATGTTATGCGCTAAATAAAAAAATAAGAAAAATACTCGATAGGTATTCATGCCCAAAATTTGCAGACTTATTCGATATCAAATACAATCGTTCAATAATTTTTTACTTTAAAACGGTTTGAGATACGAAAAAATTACAGGAGTCAAAAATGCTTCTAAATTGAACGAAGATATCAAAAATTGATTTTACGCTGCTCAGTGGCGTATCACAAAAAAGTTTGGAAGGGAAAAAGGAGACATGGCTCTGGAAAAGAAAACACCCTGTAGAGTCTAGTTAAGATTCAGGACGTGGAGACTGTTGAAAATAGCTCGCATTCCAAATTTGACTGAATATCTCAAATACTACAGGAGTTATGAAGAAAAAACAATTTTTTTTGGAAATTTCAACAGCTTATAGCTCCGTTACGAAGCTTTTGCGGACCCACGTTTATATGGATTTTTTTTCTTGAAATTATACTTGGATTCATCCCCTTAAGTTTTGACATACGATTATGTAACACCCTGAATAATATTGAAAAATGGTTATATAACCATCAACATATCGACCATTTATTATAGGAATTGTCTTGTCTGGCTCCTTTGAAAGTAGACACTCTGTTAAGAAGAATCGGAATAAAAGAAGATTTGAAATTATTAACCGAAACATTGAAGTTCTGGAAAATTACCCTTATTAATTTTATATTGATGAACCATTTTTCGAATATAATAATAAATTAATATGAATTCAAAACAAAGCAATACTGAGGTATAGACCTCTTCTGAAATTCCAGCTTTTGTTTGAAGGATTTATGTATCAAAAACTGATAGTCGAAATTCTCACATAAAAAACCGTAAATCACTATGAGATCGTTCACCCATTCTATTGTCTGATTTTATATACAGTTAGAACGATTACAGAAAATGATATTGTGGGTTGTTCACTGGGTAAACGGTTCTCTTACCTCGTATGGTACCACAAAATTGGTCGAAATGAAATCAAATCAGAAGAATGGAAATAAGATCTTGCAAGTTCCCGTGTTGGTCATCGGATATCGGTAACAATTCTCGAGAACATTTAAGCTTGGTGGGCTCAACTTCAGTCCACGTATCCGATGATAAGTTTGTTTTCGAAATTAAGTTATCGTGTTCACGAAAACTTCCGATGGAAATTTTGAAATAGCTTCTGACTGATGATGTTCACAACAGAAATAAGGGTTTTCCAATAAGAGGTGTTATTTTGTTATTATAAGAAAAATGCCATTTTTCGATATAAATGATCGGATGTTTATTTCATTATAAAGAAGAAGCGCTATGCCGTTAATAGTTGAAAATAACATCAGGCAAATGACCACCACGACCACGCTTACAGGACCATACAGGGTTTTCCTTTCAAGTTGGCCTAGTAGACGTTTTAGGAGAATTAGTGAATACATATTTCGTTCTGAAATTTTAGGTGCAGCCTTGAGGCTGAAGAAACTCTACGCCTAAAATATTTTCAAGTCGACAGTGTTGCCACGTCTATCTCAAACGCATATAAGACTACATGCATTCATGTGGTACATTCAGTATTTTGATACATCGTATGGTTTTTCGGAGATATTGCTCCAAAAATGTGAAACTCAAAATTGAAATATTTCGAGATTTTCAAATGGCAACCCCACATTTATTTTACAGCATTCGATTCGAAATGAAAAATGAATGGCAGTCTCCTTTTACACTAATTATTTATTTTGGATAGTTTTCGAATGAGATGAAAAATACTGAAATTTTTCAGTATTTATAGTTCATGATCTATGGTTCTGTTTACGATGAAATGGTTCTATGATTATGGCGTGAATATTTGAAGTAGATTCTATGGTTGAAATCATAAAAAGTATTCGATGATCATGGATGTCATAGAAAAGAGTTTACCCATTTTATTCGAACACGATTCGGGTTGTTTCACAATTCACGGGAAATGCCAAAAATCTATTGAAGGACCTGTAGGACTTCTTTCACAATCGTTATTCACATTTAGCAAGAATGACTTGAAATAAATTCCGAAAATTGTTTAGGCTTTCTGTAATCCTGGCCTTATGTTCACTAATTATTTATTTTGGACAGTTTTCAAATGAGATGAAAAATACTGAAATTTTTCAGTATTTATAGTCATGTTCAATGGACATAATGCTGTGTGATTATAAAGTGAATTATCGGAATGAATCCTATTGTTGAGGTCATGAACATAGGGCCAGAATTACAGAAAGCCTAAACAATTTTTGGAATTTCTTTCCGATCATTCGTGCTAAATGTGAATAATGATTGTTAAAGGTCCTACAGGTCCTTTCAATATTTTTTTGGCATTTCCCGTGAATTGTGAAACAACCCGAATCGTGTTCGAATAATATGGTTAAACTTTTTTCTATGACATCCATGATCATCGAATACTTTTTATGATTTCAACCATAGAATCTACTTCAAAGATTCACGCCATAATCATAGAACCATTTCATCGTAAACAGAACCATAGATCATGAACTATAAATACTGAAAATTTTCAGTATTTTTCATCTCATTCGAAACTATCCAAAATAAATAATTAGTGTAAAGGAGACTGCCATTCATTTTTCATTTCGAATCGAATGCTGTAAAATAAATATGGGGTTGCCATTTGAAAATCTCGAAATATTTCAATTTTGAGTTCCACATTTTCGGAGCAATATCTTCGAAAAACCTTACGATGTATCAGAATACTGAATGTACCACATGAATGCATGATTTCTTTACTATGAGACTGCTGAGCTTGGTTCCGTTCGTATAGAAAATAATCGAGATATTGCATTTCCAAACTGGCAATGCAGATGTCGAAATTTTCAAGAATTTGTGCAAAACTTGGCAACAGTGCATGGTAGAGAAATTTTTTTCAATATGTTATACTGAGAATTTAGTATTGAATTGATACATAAATGAAAATATAGGTAGTTCCATTTGAAATAAGAAAGTAGATATGCGTTTGAGATAGACGTGGCAACACTGTCGACTTGAAAATATTTTAGGCGAAGAGTTCCTTCACCCTCAGGGCTGCACCAAAAATTTCAGAACGAAATATTCACTAATTCTCCTAAAACGTCTAATAGGCCAACTTAAAGGAAAACCCTGTATGCTTTCAATGAAAGGGTCCAGACTAGCAGTACTGACCAGGCCTTCCAATTTTTTTTTCTGAAAATCCTTTAACGATAAGATTCTGATGTAATTGAACAGGAACAAGCGGCTCATTGGTTAAGTTTTAAATATCAAGTGTGATATTGATAGGATTTTTAGTTTCGTTGATATTGGAAAATAAATGAGATGAAGTTAAGTGACAGTAACTCCGAAACAGATCAATCGATTTTGTCTTTTCACAAAACAATATTATGGACATATGGAGCTCTTAAATCTACCGTAAAATTTCATCAAGTCGTTCCGTTCAAATCACACGGATTTTTTAATAATTTCTGCTTCTGAATACTGAATTTCGAATTGATCATATATGTGTGATTTCGGAAATATGGTGAAAATAGTAAAAAAATCAAATGTCAATAACTCCGAAACTACTAGACAGATTTGACCTGTTAACTAAATCAGAGACATTTCGACAAAATGAGCGTTGTTCTCCCAGGAACAAGCGCGCAAAAAAATCAAAGTATATTTTTCGGAATGAATTGAATTATAATGTTTGAAATTTTACAATAATTTTAGGTTATTTTCAAAACTGAAAATTGTCGATATTGTGCCTAAAGGCCCAAGCTAAGACTTTTCGTTCGGAAATTTCCTTCTAATACATATTTTTCAAATTAAAAAATCTCAAATACTTTTTCCCCTTTTTCTAATTAATTGCTTATAATTATTGCAACAGATGAATTATTATGCTGAATTTTTTTATACGTTCATAATGACCTGAAATGAAACCTATAGTCCGTTCACGAAAGTTTGAGTGCATAGTAGGCTTTTTTTCATTTATCTGAAGTTGGCAGTATTTGCTGTCATAACGTAAAATAAAGTCAACGTTGCCGAATGTACCCGGCCTCGTCCGACGAGCTTGCTAGTAATCAGATAACTCTATGTAATATTGACAACAACAATTTCAATATACAGTGTAATATGCCAAATGTTATCACAACTTACAGCAGTTTAAGACACGCACAAACCGATTTCTTCTAAATTCATCTCTGGGCGCTTAAAAGGGCGTTATAAGCTCGGTCTTTTCCCGAGAGATGCGTATAAAAAAAAACATAATTCGGTGTTGAATTTTTTTTACTGAATACCACACGAGGTCAAATGATATCCGGAATTTTTTTATCGCTCATGAATATTTGTAGAAAAGTAAGAAAATATTCCTGAGCGCGAAAAATATTGACCTCTAGTGTCATTTTCCATCAAATGACAACTAAATCATAATTTTCAAAGATTACGGAAAAGTTGTGTCCTAAAACGCACTATACTACAACATATTTAATTCATCATTTAATATTTAAAATCTAGTAACCCAGTAATTCATGAGCTCTCATCGGGACTCGGCTTAGACTTGTTGAGAAAGAAAATCTCATTTCATTGTACAAATGAAACGCTTTTCGTCCGAGTATCGACGTTTATTCAAATTATTTGTAGAACACGAACGTGGGTGACGTGTTGGGGTAGATACCCTCAATCCATGTAGGTCACAGAACAAAGAACGATACCTTTCATCCTAATCAAGTTACCTTTGAAGACACCTAGCAAATCCAATTTCGTTATCTATTAAGCTTCCCCTTGACCTCAAAAACTAACGTTATCTTGTATTTTTAGTGTTATTGTTCCCCATTTTTAGCACTCTAATTATACACGCACGAATTAACCGTGAAATGAAAAATATTTTGTGTTTGGCGTGGAAAATGAATCTGAATCAATAATGTACCATATATGAGTCATAACAATAATGAGAACGATTATTTTTGGACCATTTGAACGGTCAACGAACAATGAAATGTTTATCGTTACGTTCAGCGTAGATACCTTTACGAGGTAAATGGATTTTTACTGGAAAACGTGAAATGAATCATGCGATAGTGGTTATTATTACGATATACCCGTAATTATTTGAACCTTTTTGTTTGCGTAGAAACAACGCAGATACAGATTTTTATAGTCGTGGAAATGTTTTTTCGTGAATCATTCTCCTAGGCTAGGGCATCTATTCATTTTAGATACCTGAAATAGTATTCATATACGGGGTGTCCAGTTGATTGACGTCAATAATTTTTTTTAGATTCCTCATACCTGTGGATTCCGCAAAGATTTGAAACTTATTTCTAAATTGAAAATGATTGTTTGAGTACATCTAATGAAGTTTTAGATTTCAAGCTTTTCTTGGGTAACTTGCGGTATTTCCAGGAAGCTGAATACTTTTTTTATTGAAGCAACATTCAGGACTACCATGTTAAAAAAATAAAAACTGCAAAATACCTACTGCTCAGGAAGATATGAATTTTTCAAACCTAGGTGGCAAAACACATTCGAAAACACTCAAAAAATCATAGTTCGAGAAGAACAAAAATTGTATGAAATAACTACATGAGGTATTTTTGGATAGCCACGATCTGAGGAATAGAAAAAATTTATTGACGTGACTCGAGTATATTAAATTCTTTGCAATATCCTATATCTACAGGGTGACCCACAATCACGGATTACTCGAAGCTTGCTGAATATTTTTTGTTATACTTTTTAAACTTATATCTAACGGTTTTCGAGTAATTGATTGATTTCCTTATTTTTCTTGAAAATATAAAGGGTGTTCCAAATTGCGCTGTTTTTTGAAAAATAAATGAAATATAGATGGCACACTAACTAAATTCATCTGGGTATTTCAACATTTAAGAACTTTTCCGTCGATCTCAAAACAAAAGGTGATTTTAATGTTTACGAAATTGATAATTAATGGCCTATTTTAATGCTCTATTTATGCTATTTTAATGTGCAATCCTCATGGCAACCGTTCACAAAGTATTCAGAAGCACTACGAGAAATGTCAAAACTCAACTGGAACATAGGTACAAAGAAATTTTATTATGTCAAATGTAAGACTCGTGCAAAATGAGAATGTATTTCAAACAAGAATTCATATACAATTCATCTTAAGATCGCCAAAAAAATCTTGTAATCAACTCGGTTATTAATCGAGCGACTAATGGTCTCGAACTATCAACGCGTACGCTCCGCTCACGCGATGAAATATCTTGGCCATTAGTCGCTGTCTTTAATAACCTACTTGATTAAATACCATTAATATTGTATTACATTACTGAAAATAGCTTCGTATATGATACAGCACGCGTTCAACATGTTGACTATTTGATGAAAATCACTGTGAAAAGTGTTTTTAGAAAATGACGTGAATGCGTAAAATCCCTTTTGATATCTCCGTTGGATTTATAGCTATTATTACAACTAGGGAAATATGAATAGTATATTTCCCGAGGTTGTCCTAGTTACATCCCGAGGGCGAAGCCCGAGGGATGTATGAGGCAACCGTGGGAAATGTATTCATATTTCCCGTGTTGTAATCAATAGTTTTTTTCTGATCGATACAATATCATTCTTGAAATGGAAAAATTAATATTATATTGTAAATTATTGATTCAATTGGATTTTTAACGTTGCTATGGGCCGTGTTTGTGAGAATCATGGTTGACTGGTTTTATTTTGACGTCTTGTCAGAAATAAAATCATTGAAATAATGTCGAACTACGTCGAAACTCAAGCGGCGAAAGCCCGTGAATTTTTTATTCCGGCCAAATCTAAAGCTGCTCATAGTAAAGAGTATGAAGGCTTCCGGGAGTGGAAAAGAAAATTTGGTGGACGGTGTCAGCGAAAATATTTTGATAGCATATTTTGAAGATTTGGTAATTGCTCTGATTCTTGTTCTTTTCAATGTATGATTAATTCATTCGATCTCCTGTTGTAGGAATATTCACCAAACACGTTATGGCCAAAATTATCTATGTTAAGATCCATGCTGCATTTGAAGGAAGAAACTAATGTCAAATTATTCGACGAAGTGGAAGTATTTGTTAAGAACAAAATAAAGGATCCGTTCCAAAAAAATCAGCAGTCTTCTCCCGGGAGCAGATCAAGAATTTTTGATAGAAGCACCAAATGACTTTTTTCTTATGTATAAGGTTGCATAATATACTATTTGAGTAAAATATGACTTGACGTTTCATATTTCCCTTGGGACAATAAGACTTGACGTTTCATATTTCCCTTGGGATATATCAATACCTTACTAGATACTACTACTACATATGGTAACTAAGGCGATATTGCTCATTATTGATTCGATCAGAAAAAAAAAAACTTTTTTGACTCCTGTAATTTTTTCTTATCTCTAACCGTTTCCGAGTAAAAATTATTGAAGGAGTATGTAATTCGCTAAATAATAATATAATAGAAATACTCTATATAGTCCGTTCACGAAAGGTTGAGCGTCGGTTGGCCATGATAATTTGACATATTCCACTGTGTATATTAAAATTTTGGTTATGATGTTTATTTTCTTGTCAGATTGTTACGCAATGTTGTCAGTATTGCATAGAGTTGCCTGATAACTCGCAAGATCGTCGGAAGAGGCCGGGTACATTCGGCAACATTGAATTTATTTTACGTTATGACAGCAAATGCTGCCAACTTCAGATAAATAAAGAAACGCCCACTATGTGCTCAACCTTTCGTGAACGGAGTATAGGTATAGTCCGTTCACGAAAGTTTGAGCCGTAAGTTGGCCATGACAATTTGGCATATTCCACTGTGTAGGTTGAAATTTTAAGTTATGTTGTTTATTTTCTTGTCAGATTGATACACAATATTGTCAATATAGCATAGAGTTCTCTGATAACTCGAAAGCTCGTCGGACGAGGCCAGGTACATTCGGCAACGTTGACTTTATTTTACGTTATGACACCAAATAGGTACTGCCAACTTCAGATAAATAAACAAACGCCTACTATGCGCTCAAACTTTCGTAAACGGACTATATGTTCATATGGAATTTTTTTCGTGAAATTATACGTAGATTCAACCCCTAAGTTGTGACATACTATTATGTTACATCGTTCTGAATTCATAATGTCTTCCAAGATTAAATAACTTTGTGAGGATCGCGACTCTAATGCAAAATGGATTCCAATACTTTCGACGTTTCTATTTTTTGCCTAGTCACAATTTAATTGTTATTCTATCGAACGTACATACTACGAGAAAGTAATATGGATAAGTGTGCCATTTTCCCTTTGGTTACCCATGACAAAGTGATGGCATCTGTATATTAACTATCTACATATTTAAAGTTACGCACATTTCACAAGGTGAAAAAAGCTTTTTCTTCCTGTGCATACAGAACAAGTCTGCAAGTTATGCAACTCCTCAAAATAATATCTCCAAAGAAGTCAATTCTACTACACTAATGCTAATGCCCGATTGCACCGTTCGTCTAAGCAAAGTTTAAGCCCTGAAATAACGTTTTATCAATGGAATAAACGTCACTTAAGGGCTTAAACGTTGCTTAGACGAACGGTGCAATCGGGCATAAGCATTCAATATGTAATGATTGGATTGAATTGAAACTCGCTATATAAAACTTGAATCTTATTCATTTCGATTTCCTTTCCAAGATTTGTAAACGGATTTGTTCAGTTACTGAACCTTTGAATCAATTTGAATTCTAAAACTGTGCTTATGAGTGAACTCTGGAAATTTATAGAAGTTCTCAAAGTATTAAGGTTTAATTACCATGTAATAGTAAATAATTGAGAATGAATTGAAATATAGGAATACTTTGCGTTCCCAAATTGAACGTACGAACTAAAAGGGGAGATTCCTTAAGTGAGTTTAAGAAAAAAAGTCCCATAAACATGGGGTCGCAAACGTTTCGTTTTCGAGATACAGAGTGTTGAAGTTTGAATTTTTTTCAAGTTTTTTTTTCTCATAGTACTACACTTCACAAGATATTCAACTGAAATTTGGCATAGATATTACATTTGAGAGTTCTCACCAGGTGACATGGCAATTTCGATAGAAGATCTACAGGGAGATATTTTTTCTGGAACACTGCCACCTGTTCTTCTGCAGAACTTTTTTTTGGTGAGCAACTGTTAATTTGAAAAAAATGTAAAAAAAGCTTTGTTCTTATACTAAACTTTTCGGTCTCTTGTAGTTTTGTCGTATCTACCAACGATTTCGAGAAAAAAAAATTTGATTCTCTCGAAATCCTCGTGAAAATCCAAATTATGATGGGAAGTCCACTTTGTAAGCTGTGGTGAATGAATTCAGTGTCAGTTTTTATGGAAATTTTCTTGATCTGTAGCGATGATTTATAAAGATTCGATAAACTCGTATCATCAACACATGTTTTTGATTAAAACTTCAACACCCTGTATCTCGAAAACGAAACGTTTGCGACCCCATATTTTGGGACTTTTTTTCTTAAACTCACTTAAGGAATCTCCCCTTTTCGTTTGTACGTTCAATTTAGGAACACCCTGTATAATATATTCATTTGACTGGATTCAAAAATCTAGTTTGAGTAGTTGAAAATTGAAGTCAGAAGTTTTTGATCGTTCTTTCATATTATGAAAACGTTGATTCAAATTTGAATTTTCTGAGTTGTACAGGTTTTATTCCATTCATTCATGAATTTCACTTTCCTGTTTAAATCTTGAACCTAACGTGACAATTGAATGTTTTGAAGTTGTTCCATTCGAGATATCTGTAAGGATTCACTTCCAAACTCGAAATTCTCAAGGTAGGTTTAAGGTTTGATCTGGAAAGTTGAAATCATATATTTTATGAAAAGCTAATAACTTTAAGATATGTAAATTTGAACCAGCGTTCTTCAAATATGAACAAGCGTGCAATAGCTTATTACGCCCTAATATTTTTTCTTGTTAACAGCTAGAGGGTTGAATATTTGGCGCACTTGATTTGATCGACTTTTCCATATGTTCAGTTCAAATTTCAGCGATATATTCTAGTTCTGAGAAATTTGACAAATGAAATTTCGAATTCTTGTTTAGCTCATCGACGAATTCAGCCATAATATTACAGCACATGTTCCCTGAAAATTTCAAGTCTTCTCACGAAAAATATATTTCATCCACGACTATTGTAACATCCGTCCATTGTACGTCTCTGTGCTCGGCCTTAATAATACCCATTAATCACAAGGGAATAATGAGATTAAAAATCCCTGCTGTCAGATACTTCATAGATTTAGCTTTGGTATAATATTATTAAATTGGTATTTCTTCAGTATTCTAAAGTACTCCAACTAACAAATATAGACAAACCTTGTCAATCGAGGGCCAAATCTACTTTCATTTTATCAATTAAATTTTTTTTATCACAAAATATACAATGACCAGTTCTACAAAAATTTGTCAACTTCACTTTTTCCACTCTTGTCATAGAAGGCTCTTGTCGCGGTCACCAAATGTTAAAATCCTCAAGAAATATATTCAGTAGTCGTGAATTAAGTATAGTATGCTACCCGCGTATATAATGGCTGTTATTCACAGGATGATTTGGGCCACGAGCCGTAGGCGAATAATAGCTATCATCAGACGCTCGTTGCATAATATACTGTTATGAAGTACCTACCTTAGTAAAACTTGAATAAATCCAAGGTTTTTTTTCATAGTATCTTAACTTCACAAGATAGTGACCTGAAATTTCGCTTAGTAATTACAATTGAGAATCTAAACCATGTGCCGACATGATCATTTCGATTGCAAATCTACTGGGTGAAAATTTTCTGTTATACTGCCCACTGTTTTCCTCTAGAACTTTGTTTTGAACCTCTGTTCCTATTATTCCTAGAAATAATGCCCCTGTTTGGGCTCTGATCTCCATTGTAAAATTTAATATCCTTAGGAGTTAATGGTTTCAGGGTGAGTTTGACGCCTGAATATTCCTGCCGATGTCGTTAACGAGCAATATCGTTCTCCATATTTGAGAAAAAAAAAGATCTATTCCAGTTGAAATCATGATAAGCGCGAATAACACAAATGTTGCAATGATAAACTTTTTATGGAGAGAAGCAGCATTACGAAGTTATCCCAAGTGGGTGTTTATCTCAAATTGTTCTAAAAGCGCAGTGTGCTCACGAAATTCAGTAAGTTCAGCCAAAATGTCAAATGTTAAATAAGATGTATTATCTGAGCGTTTGAGAAAGAGCCATTAGGTAGAAAAAATCAGAACACGGAATAACCGCTCAAATGATGCCAACAAATGTATAAACTATTATTAAGATCCATTATATGTATATTCACTTTATTCTTTCGTTCAGTAGACCATCTGAAACGTATGTATGTCACCGGTTTTATTGGATGAAAATATTTTCGTATTACGTAATCCGTAATTTTGCGAACGCATCAGATTAAATGCTGACAGATTTACGAATGGAATCGCTATTGTTTGTTGTATTACGCTTTCTTTCTTTGATTGTTCGAAAGTTGGGCAAGGATGCCAAGCCATGAGATTGTTCTTTTTTACGCAACGGATTGTTTGAACGATAAAGTAATTATAATATGAAATGGAAATTGATATATTGCAGCTTTCGGTTTCAATGATGAAACATGATTTGGGGACACATTTCGTTTGTAAAACAATAAAAGATGCGGTTACAAATATAGAGGTTCTAATTGTTTCATAAGATTGAACGAATTTATAGCTGAACCACCTCGTGCAGATAACGTACTATAACCAGCTGAAAATAAAGGGTTTCCCAATAACAGGTGTTATATTGAATAGCTCGCTATTTCGGTAGATGTCACGTTTGAAGCTGTCATTTTTTGACATTTGACAAGTAGAAACTACGCTCTTAATAAAAATGGAACGATACACTCTTCAAGATTTCTTTGAAATTATTAAAATTAACTATAAAAATCGTGAAAATTTGGCAAAGACGGTTCGTAAAACTCAAACATTTTTGGGTCATCGTGAAGTACCTTGTCGGAACGCAATAAAGAAATTGGTGGAAAAATTCGAGCTGTTGGGACAAGTTAGTGATGTGAAGGATGGAACCCGTGCACGTCGCTCAAGAACAGCCGAGAATATTGTCATTGAATCTTACTTTTTCGAAAATGAGGCTGGAGCAACACTTACGGTGAATGGATTGCGCTATCGAGAGATTATTAATGATTTTTTATGGCCGAAATTGGATAGTATTGATCTGGACAACGTTTACTTTCAATAAGACGGCGCTATGTGTCAAACAAGAAACAAAACCATTGATTTTTTGGGCGTAAAGTTTTCAGATCGTGTTATCTCTCGAAGAGTTGATCACAATTGGCCACTGAGATCTTGTATTTAACACCTTGCGACTTCTTCCTTTGGGGCCATGTAAAAGAGAAGGTATACGCCAATAGCCCAGCGTCGATTCAAGACCTCAAAGATGGAATTCGTGAAGCTATCGAGGGCAAAGTGAAGCTATCGAGGGCAAAGTGCAGCCACTTAGCGATTTGGTTATGGAAAATTTCATTAAAAGGATATGGTCCTGTGAGCGTGGTCGTGGTGGTCATTTGCCTGATGTAATTTTCCACTATTTACGGCATAGCTTCTTCTTTATAATGGAATGAACATCTGATCATTTATACTGAAAAATGGCATTTTTCTTTGAGTATCAAAATAACACCTCTTATTGGAAAACCCTTTATAAGGCTCTGACGTGCTGAAGTCATATAATCGTGTTCTGGGCGCTTGTTGATATCGGAAAAACTAATAATAACAGCTATTTATCGAACAAGTCATCGACCCGAGTCCTTCAGCCCCGGAAAAACTATTATTTTAATTTGAGTATCCTGAAAACAATCGGTCTCGTTATAATCATATATGAATTTCGTTGTCCTATTCAAACATTGAGCCCGCACTGAAAATTTCTATTTTTGAAATCGTTCCTTAGTTAGCGTTTTTACTGCAGTATAGGTTTTCGAACGTCTCGAAGTGACACTTCGAGACACGTTTTCTAGAATCAACTTCGTCAAATATTATGTGGACAGGTAGCAGATAGATGGATATTTATTACCAAACATTTATAAGTAAAACGTTTATATTTCTAAACAAAAAATGAGAATGTAAAGTTTGATTAAGTTCATCATAAATCGTCTAGCACCAAAAGAACGCTGCCAAATTGTGGATATTTTCTTAAAAAAATACATCTGTTATTGAAGTAAAGCACTTCGTCCATTTTACGGTCAAAATAATCGGCCTTTTAGACCAGGGTCGATGATTTCGAAATTGGTAAAAAATGAAAAAAAAAAGATATACAGGTGTCCCAAACTCGACGTCAACCCGGAACCGGATGAAAAGGCAAGTAATGCTGGTTGTCAGAAAAATATAAAAAAATCTAAGTTGCATGATTTTAAAATAACGGGCATTTAAAAAAACATGCAAATTCCACACCCTGTGACAGTCTTTCCGCTCCTGTTGCCACAAATATCAACTTTTTCCAACTTTTTTTTTGCTGTGTAACCTTGAATAATGCTTGTCTAAACTGTAATCAAAATTTGGATACCAGCTGCTCTAGGTTTCATGAAAATAGGGCTTGCTTTTCAGAAAAAAAAATTCAAATAACAATTGCCTAGTTCAACTGACTGTATTGAAAAAAAAAGTACTACGCAAGTTTGGCATGTTTTGTCAAAAGTTGGCGCATTTAGTAAGGATTCCAAAATGGTAAAATACTTGATAAACTGTAGCTGCCGTAGTTCAAATTTATTTTCGATTGTCTTTGAATACACTTTTTCTTAAACTGCTTCCAGTAAAAAAGTGCAATGGATTCAAGTCATGTGAACGGGCCGGCCACCAGATTGGACCAAAACGTCCGATTCATCTTTCGGGAAAAAATGTTACCAGAAAAAAAATTTCCAGAGAAATAATTTTCTAAGAAAAAATTTTTCCGGAGAAATTTCTCTGGAATTTTTTTTTCTGGTAACATTTTTTCCCGGAAGATGGATCGAACGTTCTGGTCCAATCTCGTGGCCGGCCCGTTCACCGGACTTGCATTATTCAAGGTTACACAGCAAAAAAAAGTTGGAAAAAGTTGATATTTGTGGCAACAGGAGCGAAAAAACTGTCACAGGGTGTGGAATTTTGCGTGTTTTTTTAAATGCACATTATTTCAACATCATGCAACTTAGATTTTTTTTATATTTTTCTGACAACCAGCATTACTTGCCCCGGTTCCCGGTTGACGTCGAGTTTTGGGACACCCTGTAGTAGGATGAAACCCCTTAAAATAGGACGAGAATATAACAAAAATGAAAGGAAAAATAATTTACCGGCTATCTGAGGTTGGGAAGTGGAAGGGATGAGTTTTTTAAGGTAACGGTTTATCTGGATTAACTTATTATGACTTGATATCGAGAAACAACCCTAATTTTCAATCGAAAATTCTCGCGTCAAAATATCAACTTAAAAAAAAAATCGGGGGGAAATCCCCTTTAAATCCTATCTTTAATTTAGAAAAACTATTTTCGCATGTTTCTTGTAATCTTAATGATTTATGGATCTGTAATTTTCTTATCAATGAAACCCGGCTTTAATGTTTCATTGATAAAAAATTACAAATCCATAAATCATAAAGATTGCAAGAAACATGCGAAAATAGTTGAAATGTCATCATTTCTGTGCAATTTTCAGATCATTTTTGACATAAACCATCGACTTAATTCAAAATGCAACGTAGCGTAATCTGTGTTGGTGTAATCATTGCCGACTATGTTGATATAAGTATAAACACTAACAATTGGATATGTATAATAAACAAGTATCAATTGTTTAGAGGAGAGTCCGATTACATGATACTAGAGCCATTCAGTGAAATGTCCAATTAATTAAACACCTTTGATGTGTCTAAGTGTATCATTCCACCATCCCTCTACTGTATAGATAGACGATTGGCCGAACCTACCCTAGTAGGGTACATTAGTAGTAGTAAGTAGTAACTGTGTTTTATTGCAGCAATACAAATGGCTATCAACCAAGGGTCCTTCAGCCTTTTAAATATTTTTTTTTATATAATTTCTAATGTATACATTTTATATTGTACTATTAATTAATTAGAATTTAACATTTGGTACATTACAGATTGCCCAATCAAGCTTTGTGAAACCCACGGATAATCTTACGTTTTTCAAGTAATTAAAGTGTGAATTTTACTGAAGAGCTCCAAATTGTACATAGTGATTACAAAAAATTCGGATTCTAGTTTTTTTTCTTTGCATTTTCTGAGAACATTTACCATGGTGATGTATATATTTTTTTACATTATCAGAAAGAAGAGATTTCAACAAACAAAAAACCCCGAGTTTTTTTAAAAAGCTGATATTTTGACGCGAGAATTTTCGATTGACAATTAGCGGGTGTTTTTCGATATCAAGTCAAAATAAGGTGAAAAATAAATATTTCAAATCAAAAAAATTACAGTGTCTTTAGGACATAAAAAGGTAAGTTTTCACCAAATTTCGTGAAAAAAAATTTTTTTGCATAAGATAAAAAAACCAAAAACTTGATTATTTGAATTTTTCACATAAATTTTGAGGTTATGTGAAAAAAGTGTAATTATACAAGTTGCAGGTTTCTTTATTACCTACAACTTTATTACCTTTTCAATAGGTATTTTTGCCGGAAATCGAGATAAACCGTTTTTTACTCTTAAAAACTCACCCCCTTCTACCGACCTCAGATCGCCCTTAAATTATTATTTTTCCTTTCATATTTGTTATATTCTCGTGGATTTGGTATGGTGTTTCGTGTAAAGTTTTATGCAAAATAAAATAATGTTATTGCCCTGAGATGCTTACAATAATGTCAGTTTTAAACGTCGCTTCTTTTCAGGTGATGGAGGCCGAAAACGATAAAGCGGAAAGCGGTAGGGAACACCAGCGAAGAGCAACCATCTTCAAAGCTGCCGAAGAACGACTGAAATTCCTAGAAGACAAACTCCAACGCCATATTATAAAAGCCCGTCCATACTTCGACGAAAAAGCTCTCTGTCAAGAACAACTCAACACTCAAAAGGAACGGATAGACGCTATCAAAAAAGACATAGCCAAATCGAAGAACTCCTATTCTCAAACCCTTAAGGAACTTGAACAAATATCGAACGAGATCCATATTAAGAGGAACAATCTGAAGAGCGAACACGACTTTTTAAAACGTCCTCGAGAACCAGGTGTAGGAGCTGAGCTCACCGAAGAAGACAATAACTCTGTGGTTTCAGCAGTATCGAAAAGTAACTCGTTGGATTTCAATCTGGAGCTGGACAAATGCGAGCTCCGTAGCTCAAGTTCTATGAGCGGTGTATCAGACGAGATAGAAGATATGGAAAGCTTCGAAGATAATCTGGATGATTTGAAGCATAAAGTGAAACAGTTATCTGTCAGGCCTGCCAATGGTTGTGAGGGAAAATGCACAGATGGCGTTTGGGAGTCAGAGCTGCGTACAGCCGTCGACAAATTGGATCACATGATGTTGATGCAGGAGTGTGCGAGGGAGTTGGACAACTATAAAACGGAAATAAAGATGGCCGAAGGTGGTAGAGGTGTATCTACTGAGAGAGAAGGTGTCCGAAATCAGTAGGTTATTTGTCTTGTTGAAATATATCAGATATTTATGAACTTCAGACCTCTCGGGTTAAAAACAAAAAACACACTGAATTGTGTTTTTATGTTTCTACCAAGACTGGGCCTAGCTTAGGATCTAAATGAAACACTGCTCATTTCTTTGAATGTGCAAACGAAAATGATAATCCAATAGGTATGTCTTTGGAAGATTGTGTTAAATCAATAGGTTATTCTTGTTGAATATTTGAGATTTTAGTAAATTGTTTAGAACTTATTTTTGGGATTCGAATTTTAATGAAAATATATTTTCATTATAATTGAATGACATAATCGCTTTGTACGGAAAATTCTAATTTAGATTGGTATCCTTCTCGACTGAAAGAGAAAAATATGACTTAATATAAGATGGAACTGCAAACATGATAATTGCGAAATTTATAGTCATTTATCGAAGAATAAATGCAGTTCATATGTGTTTCAAGTGCAAACTTCAAATATCGGTTGTGTTCAAATCAATATTTTTAATGTTTTAATCATTTTTCAACCTAAACCATTTTGAGTATTCAAGTAATTAAGCCTATTCCATATCATGAGTAATTTTGAAGTACAATTATGAATTTTTTACAATCATTATTTAACTAGAGCATTTTATTCAGGGAAATTCTTAGAAGAAAATATTTATACTAATGATGTTATAAACACGCTATATTTCAATTCAGGTTTCAGTCCAGTTGGATAACAATTTTTTGTTGCTTGGTTTAACAATAAATTGCAATTAATTGGGTGCAATACGTCACCATTTTAAGAGGAGACTTTGAAATCTTTATTGACAATATTTATGGAGAATTATAATTTCATTGATTGAAAAGTTATGGATATATTTTTAACTACAATATGTGATGTACAAATTTTAGTTTTAGGTCTGTGTGATCTTAACTCATTCTGTTTAATTTGGTTTTACTCTAATTTATTAAATTGATTTATTTTATACAGACATATTTTAACTTTCCTTTAGCTCCTTTTTTCTAGTAAATAAAAAAATACTTATTCTGAAGCAGATTCTGCCTATGAATACTTGGCTCATTGGATCTAGATCTCCTTCACTAACTCATTGAACAAGTCTGGCACATAGTAAAAGAGAGTAACATATTTCTTGTATTTATTTTAAGAGCTCAAAGCAACTTATATAAACATGACGGCACCGATTTGAACAGAAATCAAATGGCGCTTCAAGCAACAGCAAAAAAAATTTAAAAAGTCCCGAGCAGGAGCTTTTGAGCTCTCGTTCTTTGTTGGAGCAATAAGACCTCATCTTACCTCAAATTTTATATGCGATTTGAGATTGATATCACATACAGGTTTGGAAATTCACATCGAAAACATACGATATACTATGCATCAGACAGAGAATTCGTCCCTCCAGTTGCACAGATGAATAGGCGAGATAATGAAGTGCGATAACTGAATGAATTCAACTGTCTTACTGCGATAATCTAGTCTCGTCTCTCTCTTATCGCAGTATGGTAGGGAACCCGAACTACACGTATAGAATTTTTAATTTGTCAGGCTGCCCGTAATTCTCGATTCAAGTATTCACTGTTGCCTACCATACTAAAGAATTACGCTCCTCTAAACGATAAGAGAGAGAGACAAGACTAGAATAAAGAAGTAAGACAACTGAACTCAGTGTGTTACAGCAAGTGATTGACTCGACTATTCATCTGTGCAACTGGAGAGAAGAATTCTCTGTCTGATGCATTGTATATCGCATGTTTCAGATGTGAATTTCCAAACCTGTATATAATAATGCAGAATCTCAGCACAATCGGAATTATATTCTAGAAATTATTCAAAAAATGAAATATGTAAAAATTATATGTCGTGATTCACAAAATGAATTTCTTTTCAATATTCCAATTGAATTTTCTATGTTTCTATTATTACCATTGCCACAAAATCTTGCATGAACGTTCAGTGTATCGATCTTCATTAAATAAATTTTATTCGAATCGGATATTTTTTTTATGGAAATATGGAGTTTCTTCTTTTTAATATTTTTTATTGTTCTGTGTTCACTATGGCCACAAAATTTTGCATGAGGCTTATTATGAGCATCTTGCATATCCGCGGCATTTCATTTTAAAGGGTTTCGTGTTGTCTGAGATATTGAGGAACTGAAATTTTCAATGACAATATTTTATAGAGCACCTGTACGATTTGGCTGGTTAACAAACTTACCCGAGCCATTTGGAAACCCAACTCACCCTGAAAATTTCAAGTCTCTAGGACGATCCCTTCAAAAGTTATTGTGCTAACGGCCGGACGGCCCCGCGGACAGAATTGAATTTTACCACGAATTCGTCACAGGGAGTAGAATCCTATCGTTTGAGACCATTTCCGGCTCAACATTAGCTGATAACAGACATTAGGGCAAAACGATATAGAACTAGTTCGAGGAAAACGTGCGCTCAAAAATGAAAAAGACTGAGCTTCAAACTTCCGAGTTGCTCTATAGCAACTCATCAATCAAAACAGATAAACCATTTAACAGACACTAGATAAAAAGTCTCGAAAAAGATATCTATAAAGTAAAAAGATCATCATTTTATCTCATGTTCAAGATACTTGAAAAACTAACCTCACCATGATTGATATTTTTACTGTCACATATTTCGAATAGTTCAATTCAAAGGGTAGAAAATAATGCAAATTTGTTTCAACATAATAATTTTATTTACAGTCAATTCGTAATTACAATATACAATTTTTCTCCTTTAGATCATTCTCGAAGTCATTAAAATATTAGTTATCTGGAAAATTAACAAGATCTAAGTACATCTCGCGAATTTGTTTTAAATAAATAAAGATTCAAACATTTTAATCTGTCAACAACTTACTAAATGTATTTTACAGTACTTGACACATTTTGTCGCTTACTCAGTCTTGATAATGTTTCTTCATTTAAAGGAATATTTTATTTCATCGTGATCGTCCTTATGTGGTTTGAACGTTTTCTGTAACTTTGATTTGTGTAAAAATGTGTCAAATATTTCAAATCTACATAAATATTTTAAGACGCCGTTCAAAATATGGCATGATTTATAAATTCACATTGTCAGGCACTATTACAAGTTTAAGGCACTGTTATCTAGGATTAATCAATTAATTTATTAGTCTGTTACAATATCACTGGATCTATTAGGCTTAAGATCTACAAATCTACCCTTTAAACTACAGATGGCAGTGTAATCTATCTCGTATGGCAGATTGTCCTAGAATCATCAGCATTAAGCTATTCTCGAACTACGTAGTTATTAAATTGTTTCACATATAGTTTTTTCACATTTTATTTCTCCAAGGCAAGCAACAGAATTATATTGCTAAATATTTTTCTACGGCATGGCTTTGATAGTTTGGAATTCGATGAACAAGCCTTGGTATTAAATAAATTTCGTAAATTTCTTAATTTATAAACATTCAACTATACACATCCACTCTCGAATAAATTAATTAATATCAATCGTTTAAGTCTTGTTCGTTTTGTCAGTTGACACCATCCACACGTTCTATAATGCTTCGTCTCCATGGTGGTATCCGTTGCGGTTGAGGGGCTGCCGTTCTGGTGCACTGGAAGGTCGGTTTCTCTTGAAGAAACCGAGCTGAAAGTAGATATAAAAATGTTAGTACCCATAGAAAATATTGCAGGAACGGTGGAGTCAAAATGGATGATACAGTAGATTCACCATTTATTAAACAACAGGATTAACATTTGTAGTAGTTTCCTGAATGATTATTATTATGGTTTTACTTTACTCCTAGGCTTCCTTCTTGAACTCAAGCTCTTCAGAGTAGCTCTGAATGATACAAGGTATTTCTTGGAACTTACAGCGGAATGGCATCTTCTTTAAGGTATAAATATACCGAACACGCCATCTCTAGTTCCATACAAAAACCTTCTTCCATAGCATGAACCTTGAACGAAGTAGCGAGATGTTTTCCATTTGTCGCATTGACCGAAGCGTTCCTGTATTTCGCAAATTTTACGTTTTCAGTCCACGACGCGGTGCGCTCAGGGCAACGTCAGTTGCACCGTAGTAATAAGAAGACGTTTAACGCGTAACATCGCCATGAATATCAAAATAGTGAGAGAAGAGAATAATATTAATCGATTGAAATATTGAACTCATACTTCGGAGCTAATCTCGTCCTCGTTCAAGACAAAATACAAGGAAGTGGTATCAAACAGAGCACCTATGGATGGCCATTTCGACCTTATTAGGACTCATCAGCACAGGATAGCTCTGAATGATACAAGGTATTTATTGAAACTTAAAGCGAAATGGCATCTTCTTGAAGGTATAAATATACCGAAAACTCTTACTGTTATGACAATATCTCATTGGTTAAGGGCATGTTATACCACTTGCAGATAAAACTGATAGCTATTTGACAGATATCGCTAACATAAACTCCTCTGCATTTATTACTTCGAAATATTTTCAGGTTTTTGATATGGAATATCAAAAATTGTATGAACAGAAGATTATATTTTCCTGACTGAAAAATCTGAAAGGCTTCAAAAGAGATACCTATATTCATTACAATGATATCTGCTGGATAGCTATCACTAACTATAATCAGTAATGGTGAAACAGGCCCTCAATAATCTTTCTCTCAGCCATGATGAGCAGAAATGAAAACGAAAATGCCTTTCTTAATGCCATGGATGGTACGGAAGTGAGCGGTTAGGGTATTTTTAGTTGTGATAACATCACGACAGTATAGCTAAATACGAAAAACTCATATTTTCGTGAAACTTGAAGCTTTTTTGTTTCCGCCCTTGAAAGAAGAGTTAGTTGAATTACTGTAACAACCATTTTGACTGTGACTGTAGACACATCGTCAAAATTCTTGGACCCACTCGTAAATTTTAGAATGCTTCTCATGGCTGGTTTCAAGTAAATTTAATTTTTATTTGTTTCACAGGTGTGATGGCATCCAAACATGATTAGGTACAAAAACGATTTCCTCTCATTTAAGATACCAATATTCTAAATAGTTGTTCAGTTCAATTAGCGGATGTCCAATCATTAAATTGCAGATTCATCAGAAAACGAAACAGTGTTGACTGGAGATATGGAACTAGGCGCTGGCGCCGTAGGGTAACTCATGCTGGAGAAGACAGGCATCATTTGGCATCAAAAGGTATATTCAGTGCGAAGTGAAGTGATTCTTGAGTTAATCAGTCAATAGAGAAGCCGCAAAGAGGATTTGTACGTCGAAATCGAATCATAACAGTCTCAGCTGCTGGAACTCATTTCAGAATAACGTTTTGTTGAACAATTAATAATTCCCAGACACGTAGATGCTCGTCTACAGTGGGCACATAAAAACAAATAGAAGTTGTTAGGTCTATATTGGAGGTCAGAAGTTTAATACCGAGGGGTTGTAACCCAAAAATACTGCGATGGATATACGTCATGATCGTGAGATCTATAATCACATATGGGACAGAAGCCTGGTTTGCCAAGGCAAGTAAGGTAAGTACAAGTAAAAGGCCCCATAAAGTACAGAGGCTTGCCTGTGTGTGCCTCACTGGAGCTATGAGAACGTGCCCAACTAGGGCACTTGAGGTCATTACGGATCTCTCACCTCTACATCTAGTGATTGATAGGGTAGCCCATGAGGCTATCCTCAGAATATCTAAGGAAGGTACAGGTAATGAGAGAATGAACAATCAGAGAGTCTGGTCCTCTCTGAACAACTACATCCATCTGCGAACCTCCCTTGTGATGTAATGATCAAGAAAGTAAGCTCTGAGAAAAACTTCAGGATATTGCTAAGTGAAAGAGATGAATGGAAACGGGAATACACCGACTATAACCTCAAAGAAAATAACCTAAAATATTATACAGATAGTTCGAAAACCTCTACAGGAGCAGACGCTGGGATATACGGGCCAAGTACCAAGTGTGCATTGTTGTATGAGCGTCTTTGCAGCGGAAATCTTAGCTATTGAAAGATGTCTAGATATAAATCTAGAAATATTTAGTGCGCTAAAGCCTTACACTCAGGTAGTCAAGCTGCTATCAAAGCACTGAGCCCCTACGTCATCGACTCTAAGATCATTTGGTAGTGCCAAAACAAACTCAATGAGGTAGGCATGAAAAATAAAGTCTCGTTAATCTGGGTTCTCGGCCATTCTGGAATCCAAGGAAACAAAGAGACCAATACACTTGCCAAAGAGGGCGCACGAATGTCACTCATTGGCCCAGAACCCTTTCATGGTATAGTTAAATGTACCTATAAGAAGGAGTTTCTGGAAAAGGAGAAAGCCGAGAAGGAAAAACTCTGGCGGAATCTCCCAGGGATGGATCATAACCCTAAGTTCCTCCGGAACTTTGAAACAGCAAGATCCAAAAGATATCTGGATCTTGGTAAGAAACAATTACTCCTCCTCACTGGCCTTCTTACAGAACACAGTCGCCTCAGGAAGCACCTGTTGAGGATGGGATTATCGGACACTGACGACTGTAGGTTCTGTGGGGAGGAAGAAGAAACCCCCATTCACCTGATGATGTGGTTACAGCTTACCATAGTTACATAGTCACCTGAGTTGACAGAAAATATGTGTATTAACTGTCAACTACGTGTAACTATGGTAAGCGCCAAAATTCACCTATGATGTATTCGTAAACTCAGAACCCGGGTCCGTGATCCGAGTAGATCCGTCACTTGACTCAATGGATTGAGTAGTAACCCTGAGTAAGTTTCCGAAAACGCCCATTGAGTACATGTTGGATTCATCAAACGAGCCATCAGAGACAAGTCTTGTCTCTGGAGCCATCCCAAATAGAACTAATCTACCGAGCTGGCAGCATTTAGTTTCTGGTTATAATTGTGCACCATTTTTTATTCATTTATGTTAAAGATGAAATAAAATTCAGCCAACTTAGCGGTTACATTACGATATCAAATTTACTTTGTAATACACTTACTGATTTATAATGATAGTTTTCAACAAACATAAGGATCCAAGAATTCTGGCGATATATAAAAAATAGGCAAAGAAGTAAAAAGATGGACGAAGTATAGCGACAAAAATATCGAATGGGGTGAGAAATGATCGAGATTCTAACATAAAAATACCTGCTTGTATCCAAATATTAAGCTGGAAAAAGCAGCAGAATTTGGTAAGTTGCACCATCAAAAAATCTGAAAATCCTTTTAAGGTATATGCTGATGAATATCTTTCTTACCTTGTATAGTAGGAGGAGGGCCAACAGTAAGATGAGCGTTCCTGCTATGGCCGATAGTAAAATTATCCACAAGGGTACTACATCTGATTTTATTTCGGGTGGTCCAGGCACGTTAGTTTCGATTTCAAATGTTGTTACATTGGTTTTGTCGGTTTTCCCGAAGAAGGGTAGTTTAGTTATTTTTGCTGCCATCATCGTTGAGAATTTGATCGAATGGTCTGTCACCTGTCAGGAAAAACAAATATTTTTATCTACAATGAAGTCATACATACAGGTTTGGAAATTCGCATCATAAACATACGATATAAAATGCACCAGACAGAGAATTTTTCAGTCCAGTTGAACAGTTGTATATTCGAGAGATTACCGTGCTATGTTACTGTCTGAATCCAGTTGTCCGATTGCAATAATGTAGTGTTGTTTCTAATCGGTGGGAGAGGCTTAATTCAAGCAGTATGATAGGCAACCAAAAGAACTTGAATCGAGTTTTACGGGCAGCTTGATACATTTACTAATTCGACGCGAGTACTGCAGGTTCCCTACCATACTGCTTGAACTAAGCCACTTCTGATGGAAAGAACTCAAGATGCATCATGCTATTTTAATCAAAAGAAAACAGTGAGCACAACCTTCATATCTGATCGAACTTGGCGTGTCTTCCGATCTTGGTTCATCTGGCCGTTTCCATTAGGATGATTGAGTCTTGGTTTCGACGTCATAACCATATACCAATGCTTCATAATCAGTTATGATTTTTTTGAGCAAACCTGGATCGTCGTTGACTCCATTCAACAATATACTAATACTAACGATACTAATGCAACGTTGCTTGAGCTCAAAATACAACAATTTCAGAATAAACTTTGCTGCTACATGTTGCATGGCATGAGCCGATTGAAATGTCGACATCCTTTGGAACATCCCTATACTCCGTTCACCTATTGTTGAGCACAGATAAGCGTTGGTTTATTGATCTGAAGTTGGCAGTATTTACTGTCGTAACGTAAAATAAGGTCAACGTTGCCGAATGTAGCCGGTGTCGTGCTACGAGCTTTCGAGTTTGGATCAGATAACTCCGCTATTTGTGCAGCTTATTCGTGATAGTGACAACATTGCGTATCAAGCTGACTAGAAAATTAACAACTCAACCTAACGACGAAGATATAACTGAGATTGTGTACATAGCCTTCTTGAGCTGAGCACATAAAAGAGAAAGTGAGTGAACAACATAACCTAACCCCATTACACTCAGCTCACTTTCACGGCAGGGAGCAGGAAATTGAGAAGGGAAGTGGGCAGCGCGAGAATTTAATCACTACACTTCCCTGCTGCTTCCCATTGCCACTCGTGCTGCCCTACGCTCCCTGAATTGGTGGCTTTTCGTACGTCGCGGGACCGCAGCGTGAAAAGCTGTAAGTGATTAAATTTAACTAGGTTGTTGTGGAATTTCTTTGTCTGTCGTTGCCAACACTTGGTTATGGGGGAAATGTTGCAGCAGAGTGTGAATGCTCACTGCCTTCGATACTGTCACAGAAGTATTTCGGACATTACTGCCGACAACGCGAGCAGCAGTAGGAAGGGCTGATTGTTATTGAGGCATCAAATTTTAATATTGTTTACAACAAACTTCTAATCCATATTGGCCGATACTGCCAACATATGATTAAAATATGTTTTTTCAACATGTATACAAAAAATATCGATAATCGAATGTATATATATAGCCCGCAAAATTCAGTATCAACTTTTTGTTTCGAATAAATCATAATTAGCAATAAAGCGAGTTGGAAATATACCTGTAATATAACTTACGTTTTTCAAGACCTTCGCGCTGATCCTGCCTCTGAAAGCCAGCACTACTTCTTTCTCTGGAGCTAACCTACCAACCACGCACCTTACTTGGAAACACTTTGTCGAATGGCACTGTATGGCCTGCATCATGGCTTTGTCATAATGCAAACCTCTTTGGTGGTACACAGCTTGTCGCTTCTTCCTTCCCATGTACTTATAAGATGGTCTTTGGGATGGAACGTTATCTTCTTCGATTGAATTTTGGGGCGAAGAAGCTGACTTTGAATTGGACCATTGTTCTTGCTTGGAGAAGGATGAACTGCTACTACTGCTACCGGTTGAGTACGAGGTCTGTTGCTTTGAGGTGTTTGACTTGTTCGATGAAGCCTTGCGATTTTGAGACTTTGACCTGGAGCTTCTATCTTGTCTTGAATCTGGTATGAAACGTCCGGTGTCAGGGTCATAAGTTCCTGTTAGTGATACCTGCAGAGAGAATTTGGTTTATTAAGTGATGAAAATTATGTTTAAGATGTCAGTTTCAAATTGTTTTATTCATATTTCCACTACAAGAGTAGAATTGAAGCTGCAGAGATGATCTGTCATCAAGAGAGCCCTTCTGTTACATTGGAGAGAGTTAATGCTTATGTCAGTATACATTTCGAAGTGATTATCTTTGAAGGAAACATTATAGGGTTTATACTCCATAATCTTTGGGCAATTGAATGCCAATTTCAACCTGACCTAAGTAGACATAATGAATGAATACGTAAGCCAGGGAATTATAGTATAATGTTTCATAACTTGGATGCTGCCATGCTGACGGAAAGCTTACCTAGCCGATATGTACCGTTTGGTGTTAGCCAGATTTTTAGCTGTACTAACTTGGCAAGCAAAGGAAATGATAGAATAATGAGAGCAGAGTCTTGGTGACAGCTGTAAAAAATACATCGGATTTGTTTAAATTGGCAGGCATCTTGATCTTCTCTAGCAAGTAAAGACTCGTGTTCGAATATGTATAGGACGTATATCTTTTTGTAGGTTATACACCAAACAGATATTATTCTGCAAACCACATCCGTTTCATACGTATGGATAGAGCGGTAGCTTGGTACACCGAGGCAAGGCAAAGGACCATGAGGTTGAACCTTGCCAATGTGCAGAAGGAGATATGAGAACGCATCAGGACTCTGTTAATTACAGACCCCACATCTCTTCATCTTGTGATATATGGACGATAATATCCAGAGAGGGTACAGAAAATGCAACAATGAAAAAGCAGAGAGTATGGTTGTCCCTGACTGAACACATCTTTTCTGATGGCCTTCCAAGCGATCGAAAGACTGACGTTTTCAATATTAGAAAAAGGATTGGTAAATATGATATATTTTTTATGCGGGAATGCTATCCAATGGTAAAACCGATGGCTCGAAAATCGATACCTTAACAGTAGGTGGGGAATTCAGGACAAAAAATGAAGCACTCTTAACGATTAGATTCTCATCCAATCGAATGCATAGTGAAAATTTACGCAATATCAAAATGTGCTAAGTTCCGTATAGAAAGAGAGTTTGGGAAATGTAACATTTAGCCCGTTCACGAAAGTTTGAGCGCATAGTAGGTTGTTGTTCATTTATCTGAAGTTGGCATTATTTACTGTCATAATGTAAAATAAAGTCAACGTTGCCGAATGTACCCGGCCTCTATGCAATATTGACAACATTGCGTATCAATCTGACAAGGAAATAAACAACATAACCCAAAAATTTTGATATACACAGTTGAATATGCCAAATTCCCATGGCCAACTGTAACGAAGCAAAATAATTTCTATCATTATTTAGTTTGGTTCAATTGAAGTTGACGGAAATCGGGAATTTTTATCTCCGCGCTGAAGATGTGCGGCAAATTAGATCGCGATTTCTCGATACCGCACGCATGGAGCGGAGTCAACTGTTACCGGCCACACGTGTCCAAAAGGTTTAAAATGCGGGATTTTCCGCTGAATAAATCAGTCGAATTAAACATAACGTCTCAACAACACTCCAGAAGTACTAGCCGACCAGTCCGTCCAGAAGTAAGTGCCACCAGAGGGTTCTGCAGGGGCAAGTTCAGTTTAGGTATGATTGTTTTAATTCTTATTTGCTGGCTTTGATATTTATATTTATAATGTATTTCTCCTGTTGTATTTTCCCGTCCTTCCGCCGCTCGAATTCGCAGAGGTTGTGTAGTAGCTTCAAACGGCCTGCATGACTTGTGAGAATTCGGAGATTGCGAGATGGTGTATGCTAGCTTGAAACGGCGCATATATTGTCTTGTATTATCCTCTCTGGTATTACTCGAGTTCCTTGACGTTGTGTAGTAGCTTCAAAAGGCCTGCATGAAGTTCTGAAACTCTGAGTCGACAAGAGGGTGTATGTTAGCTTGAAACGGCACATACACTGTCTTGTTGTGCCCTTCCGACACCGTTCGAATTTCAGGGGGTTGTGTAGTAGCTTGAAACGGCCTGCATGACACCCTGCAATTCCGAATCGGCAAGAGGGTGTATGTTAGCTTGAAACGGCACATACACTGTCTTGTTATGCCCTTCCGCCACCGTCCGAGTTTCTGGGGGTTGTGTAGTAGCTTGAAACGGCCTGCATGACGCCCTGAAATTCTGAACCTTCAAGAGGTTGTATGTTAGCTTGAAACGGCCCATACACCGTCTTGTTGTACCCTTCTGACATCATTTGAGCCCCCGGAGGTTGTGTAGTAGCTTGAAACGGCCTGCATGATATCCCGGAGTTCTGATGTGCAAGAACGCGTATGTTAGCTTGAAACGGCCCATATGCAGTCTTGTAAATGCCTCCCTTTATCCTTCCCCACCGTGTGCCGCTCCGGAATATCGAGGTGCATGCCCTAGCTTCAAAAGGCGTGCATGGGCCTCGTGGTTCAGAGCATTAGGGTGGGTGTATGCTAGCCTGGTACCGTACTAATTTCCTTTTACCGCCTGTCCGTAAAACCGATTGTTGTTAATATAGCCTGTAGATGTGAACCGAGGTATGCCAGTAAATAAGGATGTCATTTTTGGGAATTTTATTGTTAGGAACTTGCTCATGTTAGAACCTTCGCTTCCGTACCGTTACTTACTATTTCTTGATTAATTTTCCGCTTGCACTCTCATTCGACTATCATTACCGCTTGTAAGTATTGCATTGATTATTTTTCTGAGAGCTCTCACCGCCGACATAATGCTGCATGTTACATCCCGCTTCAACCTTCTCACCGCCCGCTCACCCTCTTTCCTCACATTGTATTTATATTATGGTTTATTTTGATGACTGCCGTTATTTACCGTTTACCGAATAAAGATGTTATTATAACTGTGTGTTTTTTTTCCTAAGAAATATTTGAGTATTTTTCAGAGTTAGGGAATATTTAGTTAGGTACAAACAACTGACCCCTGGACATAACCTTCTCTGGCTAGTAGCTCCCGGACCCCATAGAAACACCGCCTATGGGTACCCTAGTGTCCTCAACACTTTAAACTAGAGGTGGCGCCCGAGATCTCTATTTCCGAAGGTAAACGATGGCAACGCAGTTTGGTAGAGACGGGAGAACGTCACACAACCGACGGCTCAAACTTTCGTGAACGGACTATAGCAATACACACGGATAGCCAAGAGGCCATTGTGATGTGACTTCCAACACCGCCAGTTCAAAGATGGTGTATATGAGTACCTAGTTAAATGAACTTGCCAAGAATAGTAGAACTTTTATGGTGTGAATTTTGAGACATACGGGGGTTTGAAGAATTAGGGAGCCTGACAAACTCATCAGAAAGGGTTCTTCAACTTCCCTCATACGACCAAAGCCTTTTTTCTGCATTGCGTTATATCAGATATCATAACAAACTTTTGTAGCCTGTGTTCCATTACTCTGTAACTTCTTCATTAATACTTCTCCTGATAGAATAGGTTAGATGGTTATAACAAATTCAATAATAAAGGTTTTCCAATAAGAGGTGTTATTTTGATATTCAAAGAAAAATGCCATTTTTCAATATAAATGATCGAATGTTTATCTCATTATAAAGAAAAAGCTATGCTGTTAATAGTGGAAAATAACATCAGGCAAATGACCATCACGACCACGCTTACAGGACCATATCGTTTTAATGAAATTTTCCATATCCAAATCGCAAAGTGGCTGCCCTATGTCCTCGATAGCCTCACGAATTCCATCTTTGAGGTATTGAATCGACGCTGGGCTATTGGCGTAGACCTTCTCTTTCAAGTGGCCCCAAAAAAAGAAGTCGCGCGGTGTTAAATCACAAGATCTCGGTGGCCAATTGTGATCACCTTTTCGAGAGATAACACGGTCCGGAAACTTTTACCGCAAAAGATCAATAGTTGATGATCGGCCGGCTTTAGTTCTTCTGTTAACTGAACTCTACCGAAATAGCGGGCTATTCAAAATAACACCTCTTATTGGAAAACCCTTCATTACTCTGTTAGTTCTTCATTAATAGTATCAGAAATTATAAGACCTGTTTTCTAGAGTTCTACTGGGATTGTTACACTCTGAGCGCACCTCAAAATGTGTAGGTGATAGAATAGGTAGATGGTTAAAACGAATGCAATAATAATCTTGAACTGATGCAGTTTCGCAAAACCTAGAATCACATTTTCTATAATTACCTCTTCTGTGAATGAGATCTTTTCTCTACCACCTCCTTGACCAGCTCCTCCTACGTTCATCTCGCTGCCACTGCCTATTTGGGAGAATGTTGTGGTAAAGCCTTTGTTCGCTGCCAGGTTACCTAAATCCTGGGAGAAGTCAACACTACCTCCTCTCGAGTAACCATTTTGTTCCACATATGAATCATTTGTATCGATGCCAGCAGTATCAGTAGTTACAGTCCTCGCGTAAAGTGGTAATTCCTTGTTCGTCAAAATAACCAGTTTGAGATTGGTCACCTTCTTCTGTTGCTCGATGTATTCTCCACTTTCGTAGCTAGTGTAAGCTGGAAAAAGAAACCAAAATATATTCTTCATTAACATTTATTTCACATGCTTATCACTGTTAAATTATAGTATATCAGATTGAAATGAATCGTGTAGAACATCCAAGTTACATATATTTATATCGTTTGATTCAAAATCTCTACATGAAATGAGCTGTCACGGATTTTCGAATGCTCTCCTCTCATTTGACAATAAATTAGTAGAGAACTAAGGTGTGATGGTCGACGGATACATGATGTTCCATCATAAACTGGACAAACATTTATATTCGCGTAGAGGGTACCAGGAGAATCATTTTTGCCTTATACAATATATCCCGTTTTCGAAGCATAAGCGAGATACATGAGGTTTTTTACATGTATACAGCAATAAAAAAAATGACGTTTAACATCCTGTATCTCGTTTATGCTTCGAAAACGGGATATATTGTATAAAGCAAAAATTATTCGTCTGGTGTTCTCTACACGAATATACAGGGTGAATCCTGTTGAACTGTACATACTTCACACAGAGATAGAGAACACTTTGCTGGTTTCAAAAAGACCCCACATGAAAGGTCTCAAACGATTCGTTTGAATTATACAGGGTGATTTCCAGTTTTGGGTCATATTTTCAAAATGCTCTATTGGACGAACGAATAATAACAAATTCATCAAATTTGGTACGTAGGAGGACTGTATCAATTTCCATACAGCTGAGTTAACAGATTATCAGTTTCCAGGACCGGACTCTATTTTTCTGATATTATCGGAATTTATGAAAAAAAACACCCTGTAGATGAAAAAGTCAATAAACCTGTCATGACAGTTCAAACTACACTAAAAACTCTACAACGAAGAGTAATAAAATCACGTGGCACACCTACAAATTTAGAGAAAAAAATATTGAATATGCGTACTCCGAGATAAATTTTTTGGACGGGCCTAATTCACATGGAAAACCATACCAAATGTATCAAAAGTTGAAGACAGGAGAATATTATCAGTTTAAATCCTCTCGATATTCAAATATTCCAATATTCAGGTAATTTTCGTCAGTTTCCAGGACCGGACTCTATTTTTTTGATATTATCGGAATTTATAAAGAAAATCACCCTGTAGATGAAAAAGTAAATAAACCTGTCATGGCAGTTCAAACTACACTAAATAATCTTCAATACAGAGTAATAAAATCACATGGACAATACAGATTCAGAGAAAAAAAAATTGAATATGGGTACTCGGAGATAATTTTTTTGTGCGGCCTAATTAACAAAAAAAAACATACCTAAATGTATCAAAAGTTGAATATAAATGATTAAGATCTTCTACACATTCAAGTATTCCAATATTCAGGGACGGACTCCCATTTCAGATTGGGTTTTTCAATAGATGATAGGTCGAAAGATTCGCCCTGAATTTGGAAAAGCCGAAAAAAACTGTTACGGGAGACCGAACAACATAAATAAACTACAAGAAATTTTCATGAAATCGCGAGACACACAAATAGATTTAACAAAAAAATTTAATAATCGTACTCAGAGATTATTTTTTTGGGCGGCTGAAGTTTAGTGGAAGAACTATACCGAAATGCATGAAAAGTCGAATATCATCAGGTTATATCCACTCCCATGAAAGTATTCCATAATCCCTGGATTGTAGGTTATTTAATGTTGTTCGGTCTCCTGTAACAGTTTTTTGGGGTGTTCCATATTCAGGGCGAATCTTTCGACCTATCATCTATTGAAAAACCAATCTTAAATGGGAGTCGTCCCTGAATATTGGAATACTTGAATGCGTAGAAGATCTCAACCATTTATATTAAACTTTTGATACATTTGGGTATGTTTTTTTTGTGAATTAGGCCGCACAAAAAAAATTATCTCCGAGTACCCATATTCAATTTTTTTCTCTCTGAATCTGTACGTGCACCACGTGATTTTATTACTCTGTATTGAAGATCATTTAGTGTAGTTTGAACTGCCATGACAGGTTTTTTCACTTTTTCATCTACAGGATGATTTTCTTTATAAATTCCGATAATATCAGAAAAATAGAGTCCGGTCCTGGAAACTGACGAAAATTACCTGAATATTGGAATATTTGAATATCGAGAGGATATAAACTGATAACATTCTCCTGTCTTCAACTTTTGATGCATTTGGGTATGGTTTTCCATGTGAATTAGGCCCGTCCAAAAAATTTACGAGTACGCATATTCAATATTTTTTTTCTCTAAATTTGTAGGTGTGCCACGATTTTATTACTCTTCATTGTAGAGTTTTTAGTTTAGTTTGAACTGTCATGACAGGTTTATTGACTTTTTCATCTACAGGGTGTTTTTTTTCATAAATTCCGATATAATATCAGAAAAATAGAGTCCGGTCCTGGAAACTGATAATCTGTTAACTCAGCTGTATGGAAGAATTGATACAGTCCTCCTACGTACCAAATTTGATGAATTTGTTATTATTCGTTCGTCCAATAGAGCATTTTGAAAATATGACCCAAAACTGGAAATCACCCTGTATAATTCAAACGAATCGTTTGAGAACTTTCATGTGGGGTCTTTTTGAAACCAGCAAAGTGTCCTCTATCTCTGAGTGAAGTATGTACAGTTCAACAGGATTCACCCTGTATAATATGTTTTACAGTTTATGAAGAAACACCCTGTATATGTATAGATAAAAACCTGGGTGTGACATAGTAATCAATTCTTGTAGACAAACTGCTATTGAAGCACTGTACTTCTATGTCATCGACTCAAATCTAATATAGGAGTGCCGAAAAACTCAATGGAGTAATGAGAGAATAAATAATCAGAGAGTCTGGTCCTCTCTGAACAACTACATCTCATCTGCGAACCTCTCTTGTGATGTAATGATCAAGAAACTAAGCACCGAGAAAAACTTCAGGACACTGCTAAGTAAAAGAGAGGAATGGGAACGGTAATACACCGACTATAACCTCAAAGAAAATATCGTAAAATGGTATACAGATGGTTCCAAAACCTCTACCGGAGCTGGCGCTGGGATATACCGACCAAGTACCAAGTCTGCACTATCGCTAGGCTCCTGTACTAGCGTCTTTCAAGCAGAAATCTTAGCTATTAAAAGATGTCTAGATATAAATCTAGAAAGAAACTATCAGAAGTGCGATATAGTCATACACTCAGATAGTCAGCTGCTATTGAAGCACTGAGCTCCTACGTCATCGACTCAAAGATGATCTGGGAGTGCCGGAACAAACTCAATGAGGAAAATGAGTTTTCTTAACCTGGTTTCCCGTCATTCTGAACCCTTCTTAGTATAGGTAAATGTACCCATAAAAAGGAGTTTCTGGAGAAGGAGAAAGCCGAGAGGGAAAAACTCTGGCGGAATCTCCCAGGGATGGATCATTCCACTAAGTTCCTTCGGAACTTTGAAACAGCAAGATCTAAACAATATCTGGATCTTGGAAAGAAACAATTACACACCTCCTCACTGGCTTTCTTAAAGGACACTGTCGCCTCAGGAAGCACCTGTTGAGGATGTGATTATCGGATACTGACGAGTGTAGGTTCTGTGTAGGGATTGCAAATTTACCGAATTTCAGTTTATCGGTAATTCGGTAAATCATTTTCAAAATTACCGATTTACCGGTATTTACCGGTTTTTTCTTACCGAAAAAAATTAACCCACAGAATGAATAACAAAACTTCATTTCATTCTTAATCAATATAAACACAGAAAAGTTAAATTCTAGGAAACTCAAAGAAAATAATATGCCAGTAAAAGTCGAAATAGTCTATATAATAAAAAAATCAGTCATTTCTTACTCAATCTTTCGATTTTTTTTTGTTTTATAAAAAAGGCCCTAAGAAAACGCAGTTTATCAGACTGTTATCCTCAGAGTATAAAGTAAACCTTGAGTTGCCAGTGGCGGTACAGATAATTCTGTTAGTTTGGCAACATGGCATGTTAGTGTTTCTTGATGCGATGTGTTTACATTTTCATTTGATTTCGTTCATAAACTGAATTATTTCAATGATTTGGTGGCACTTTTTTTGCTTAAGCCTGTTCCGTTAATTATAGCTAGGCTAGGGCAAAATTACGAAAATGTTGTATTATACCTATTCAGGAATAAGAGAAATGCAAATCTAACCAATTGTTTATTTCACCCCAGTGCGACAGTGAAATGCTTTCCATCTCACTGTTATGCTTGGTTGATTACAATGCAGTACTATTCAAGGGTAGGTGCTCTTTGTTTATTTCTCACTCTGAGGTGTTTTCACTTAGCCGCGACCTAATCTTAGTGCAAAGTGTTTCTGCCACAGAAAAAGCAAGTATTACCCCTGAATCCCCTTCTTCCGAAAATATTGCATTTCGGTTTTCACACACTGTTGAATTTTATTAAACTTAGCCTGATGTCTTATGATTGGAAGGGTACTGTTTATTTCAATTTTGTTTCTGATCGCTAATTGGAGCTTTTCTTCAATGGACAATGCAGCATTATTCGATTTGGATGTTGTCAGCTTATAATTTTTTACCGAAATTACCGGTAAAACGCCGGTTTCTTCGTCGGTAATTTGAAGAACTTTTAAGGCGGTAAATCGGTTAACCGGTAAATCGGTAAACCGGTTTGCAATCCCTAGTTCTGTGGGGAGGACGAAGAAACCCCCATTCACCTAGTCACGGAATGCTTTGGCATCGCGAACCTAAGAAGAGAATGCCTTGGGCGAAAAACTTGTGAGAGTGAGGAACTAGCCTCGTTGAAGCCTTCACAGATATTGCATTTCATCAGATCCCTGGAACTTTAAGGGGAGCTGTGAAGGGTGTGGTCAGAACAGATCTGTAAAGGGGCACAATAGACCTGGAGGTCGCAGTGAACTGTAACCCTACTGTACTGTACTAACTATAACCATAAGAATATGTTACGCCCCCTCAATGGCTTTTTTACAGGCCAGTGTTCCCTTAGGAATGATATGATGAGAATTGACTTAACAGAAATAATAGTGAGAATCACCTTTGGAGACCTGTCAAGGTTACAATTTTTCATTGGGAAATAGGTTCTAGCAATATTTTACCTTTGTTGTCTGCATCATAGGAACCATATCCAACATTTCCTGAGTAGCTAGTCTGGTTCTGCTTATATTGTGTGTTACTATAGGTTTCACCGACATTGGTTTTCTCGTAAGTCCTTGATTCTGGAATAGGTTGGCTTACTGAAGGTCCTATCCGATAGTCTGTTTGATACCTTAAATTTGAAGAAAATATGATGTTATATGATACAAGTAAGTAGAAATTTAAGAAAAGTAGAAACAATATGGTATAAGTGAAAGGTAGATTGATAAATGGTAAAAGATTCAAATTCCAATTTGCTTCAAAGAGAAATAACTATTTGGATAAATTGCCTTTGGTAAAATGTTTCTCCCTCAAGCTTTTCCTACAGTTTTGAATCATGGAATATCTGTGATATCGAATTTTCACAATTTGTAGTTATGAACTCATGCAGTATTGGTATCAAATAGTATCAAAATCATGGAGATATGAATCGCCGCGAAAAGGATACTATTTATTTCTTCGATAAGGTCAGGAGATAAAATTGAGCATGAAGAATAAACAAATTTTTGGTAGAGTGAAAAGTAGTGGAAACATCAGAATGGTTTTAGAGGTTTATGTAATATTTCAGAAGACATTCTAAATTGACCTTATAACTTTGGGAGAGCTGATGGTTGAATGACAAAAAAGGACAATCAAAAGGAGAGATGCCGGATTGAAAACGTTTGAATAGTAGATGGATGTTGTGTATACAGAATGAATATGAAGAAGGCAAATTCACCTTCAAACGTAGAAGCAGTATTGCCGATACAAACCTTCTTTCTTCTTGTCTTCCGCCACCATTTTTATCCCATTGGAACACGCCCCCTGTTTGAGTGCCACCCTGACTGCTAATCGTATAATTCCTGCCCTCAATACGATTTATAATTGGTTTTCCATCAATTGGATAACTGTTGAGGTTGGTCACACTGCTAGATTCACTTCTTCCATACTGAACACCGCCAGAAGGTAGAACGTGGGACATGCTACCCTCACTCACAGTGTTGGTGCTCAAAATTTTACCAGTAATAGCATCTGAGATCGTTGTGGTGTTTGTTACTGTTGTTACCGGTACGCCGTTAATAATTTTCGTTTCGTATTTGGTGTGGGTTGTGGTAATCCTACCTCCATCGACTTTACTGGTTCCTTGACTATTTCTCTGTGGAACCCCCATGACGTGGTGATCGCTCTTACCTGTGAAAAACGAGTTTCAACTCAAGTTACTGATGTTTCGTATTCAGAAGGTTCATTGCATTCTTTCGAAAGGAAAACACCATTTAAAAGAAGTGAAAAATTGTTCAAGTTCGTTGTTGACAACTATATATGTATTTGCACAATTACCAGTGGAAAATAGTACTAACGCAGCATTTCATACACTGAAGAACATTCTTACACTCTACTCTGAAATAAACGTTTTTCACTCTAATCAATAACGTTGCGGAACTAATACTTCAACCCGTCGAGTGAAATGAATCACCCGGACAAACAGTTCCGAACAAGCATAAAAAATGAATATTAATTTCTCATGTTAAGGATGAAAATTTATGGAACACTTATAATTATTATTAGAACAGGAGTATCTATGGCTGGGTTAGCCTTCCGGTAACTGCTACCATGTAGATCTTTTGTTCTCTACCCTACTCATTCATGGAAACCCATCAAGAAGGTCGTCAATGGTGTTTTTGAAACCGATAACCTCTATAGAAGCGTTGGCCATTACCTCTTGGGTGTTTTTTTATGCTCTGGTTCCCACGAAAGGAGATATCCTGTAATGTCAGAGAACATTGTGAGAACCAAGGGAAAGAAGGTAGGAATTGGTGTTTTTTTTTTGAATTTCTGGAGGTTATATGCCTCGGGGAACACCTCCCTAGGCAATGTGTTTGAAAAAGGATGTTCTGCAGGTCTTTAAGTGACCACATAGGGGTGCGAAGATCGAACTTGACGTGTCAACCTCGAAGAGACTGTCAAAAAAGGAACGATTGATGATATACCATCATCCGCGAAGCTGTGCACTGGACATGAAGTTGCTCCTGACAAATCTAAGACCGGTTTCAAGACCTGCCAGCTCTGGACACTGGCTACCATGTATTCAGCCTTTTCTGCCTCTGTTCCACAGAGCATGCAAATCTGCTACTTTCCCAAAAGGTACAAATGATATTTGTAGCGACAGTGTCCGTTAGCAGTCCCACCATCACCCGAAGCTGAGCTCAATAGCTTCAGGAGCTTTCTGGTAAGGGAGGTGAAATCATCACGAATTTTTAGATCTGAGTATTTCCGCGAGTGATTCTCTAGATGGTTATTCCGTTATATAACTCCCATTGCTGGACCAATGCCCGCAGAAAGGCTCAGGTCCTGCAGATATTAACCTTGATGGACTATCAAGCAAGTTCATCGGTTTTTCCGCTTCCTTCAACATGATAATGTCCTGGTACCCATAGTAGAATCACTCTACGATGCTATTTACTTTATGGTGCACTCCCAGGTCAGCTGAGACCTTTGACAGTATGATTCTAGGGATCTCAGCGTGGCCTGGCTGTCCTTGGTGATGTTGTGTGCAGCCCCCCTCCATTCTAAGACACTCTTGAGCGGATATGTAAACAGCCAGTATCTCTATTTTTAAAATAGAGGGCTTAGAGATCTTGAGTTTAGTTCCATATACCCCAACCAAGGCCAGTACCTCTCTCTGATTTTCATCCGTCGGTAAACCACATGGATAGATTTTTATCTAGTGATTTACGAAACTCATTTCACTAGGACCGTTTCAGAGGGCATTTCGAAATCGAAGAAAGTTGACATAACATCCGTTGCCAACACTTATAGAACAGTAAAATATCAATCAGAAGTATAGTATGACATTGCTTAGTTGTATCGCATACGAGTTATTCATAACCTTCAGTGTTTTATCAATCTGCCTGCGGAAACCTTTTTTTGCTTGGTTTTCTATAACTTACCTTTCCGAACATACGTGTTTAGGATATTTCCTTTCGCATCTCTAACAGTGGTAGTATTAATAACTGTGGTATATGGCACACCGTTGATGATTTGGGTTTGGTATTCTGAATATGTTACAGTTGTTTCACCTCCATGCATTCCTGAACTTGACACCGATGCATTGTGTCGTTGCTGATCTATCACAGAAATATCTTCAGATCCCCCTACAAGGGACGTTATATCTTCTTGACTTGGAGTGATGATAGCACCACCTGATACACCCTTGGTGACTACATCGGTTTCAAGACTGACTCTACCTGGTAGCACCGAGTTGAATTCAATTGATGATTCTTTAACGTTGATTCTTTCCCAACTGAAATTTTCTTCAATCTGAAACAAGAAACTTCGTAGAGAAGGGAAAATTACGATGTAATCAACTCACTGTTAAATTGAGATAGTTGGCTTCAGGTAAATAGTGACACTTCACATTGCCCAATGTGTGAGGTTGTTCGAGCAAATAGAGAAAACTCTCCCCCTCTAACGTAGCATGAGGCCAAGATAACAATAACTCCGTTTCTTCAAGGTTAGCAGGACCTAAATTCCGTAAGAAATAAGTATGGATCACTTGGGGACCGATGTCCTCCTCTTTGTAAATCTTATCATGCATATACATTGTTTCGTTGAAGTATAGTTCTGGTGGATGCGAGGCTCCTCTCAGTTCTATATTAGAATCTGCCCAAACTGCTATTGAGATGTGTTGATGATTGTCCTTCATATCAGATTTCAGTTCAGGATTAGTGCTGTTAACGTACATGTCGAACTCGAAAGTATCCTGTAGACCTTCTTTATAAAAGGGTTGCAGGATGATATCGAATTTAACCTAAGAAATAAACATAAACCTTATATATTTTCTCTCTGCGCCCTATATCGTCTGTACATATGACAAAATACTTACAATATTCCTGCAGGCAGGGGATTTCCTATGTCGCAGTTCAATGTTCGATTTTCTGAGTTTCTACATGTTGCATGCTGCTGTGACTTGTCATCGAGCTTCTTGAAGTATATACCATCAGGATACACTAGAGAGAAGGTTGTTGCAAAGGAATCTTCCCCATTATTATTGACGATAATAGTGAAGTTGAGATTTTCTTTTGATCCAAACAGATATTGTTGTACATTCCTGGTAAAAAGTCATAGGTTATTTCAAAGAAGAATAATTAGCAAAATTAACTTACGGTGTAATATCGAGGCTTAGATTTGGTATACAGACATTATCAGGTCCACAATTCTTCTTGATGACTATAGAGTCCTTCTTTACTGGCGGGGAGTTCAAATCTAAAATAGGCGTCAGCATTGAGTTTGGATTTCTGGCTTCTCTCGTACCACGTGCTCTATTATCTTCTTCAATCATCCAATACTTGACTTCAGCTTCTAACGCAGTCAGTTTGTCGTACAAGTCCGACTGAAAAGTTAAAAATTATATTTCGGTTGGATAACTCGTTCAGAAACTTACCCTGAGGTATATTTTTTTAGTTTCACAAGTATCTCCTTTGTCTTTCTCCAAGCGAATGGTATTGTTCATGGAATTTATGTTTTCTGCCTCAAGGAACGACATCCTTGGTCTCTTTGGTTGCCTGGTGTCCAAAATATATTGGACTTCTAGATCTGAATATAAATTGTTGTTTAGATAGGTGTAATCTTTAAGAGTAGATTCACTTACTTATAGCAGCTGGAATGCCTTTGCCACTATATTTGACACAAAAATCTATGGAGGTGCAGGCAACTCTCTCGCCATTTCTCAATCTGCAGCTTTCGTCCTTGATATCGATCTGCTTTCCTGGAGTTAAGAATCTTACAAAAGCCTCTACTCTCACTACAGGTCGAGATCTAAAAGTTAAATAGTAGTTAGATATTCTTGGTATATAGGTTGGGAAATCTACATCAGAAACATAGGAAATTCAATGATCAGAGAGAGAATTTTGCCGTGTAGTTGACCATGATTAACATGATTCGTAACTTTCTGAATGAATGACCCCTGCTGGAATAACGTAGTTTGATTTCTCTCTCTTTTATCGTTTGGAGTGGCTTAATCAAGCAGCGTGGTAGGAAACCTACAATACTCGCATCGAGTATAAAACGCAGCCTGGTCCCGTATTCTGGACAAGTGATCTTTCAAAGCGTATACGAACTAGATTGCGCGAGTCCCCCTTTTACCTGCAGCAGAAATGCACACTGCGCAATGAATTTCGTATTCGCTTTGAAAAATCACTTGTCAAGAATACCGGACCTGACGCATTTACTGAATACGTCGGACTGCCCGTGTTAGTCGATTTGAGAGAGACAACCATATTATTTGTTCTTTGGACCATCCATCGCATCAAACGAAAGCAAAACATATAATATATATAAGGTTTGTTCCAACTCAAGAATTGACCGTACAATGATCGTCAGGATTCTGCGCAATAGATAAAAATGTGTTCCAACTGAAAATGTATCGTTTGAGAACGGTTTCGTTTTGTTCCATCCTGCTTCGGGACCGTGACTGGAACGGTTTTGTGATCGTCATTTCGATCCCTGGTCTGGAGCAAGTACTGTTTGGACGGTTCTTGTACGGTCAAAGTTTAGACATGCGCATAAGATCGATTACTAACAGTTTCGTGACCGTCAAATTACCGTACAAAAGTCAGCTGTTGGAACAAACCTATAATGTGAATAAATCTGTCCAGTATGGCACTGTCCAACTGCACGGTAAAATACTTTCTCAAATGCATTGAATATCGTATGTTTCCAAAGTGAATTTCCAAACATGTGTAATGATGAATTATATCCTCACCTGAAGAAAAATGCTGTATTCGATAAATAAGATCCAACTGCGAAATCAGGATAATCGTTTCCATCCAAATCTATACCACCAGTCAACGAAAACCCAAATGTTTCAGGATGATCCACAAGATCGAAACTCGGTTGTACAGAAGGTCCGCTAGAAATGTCTTCCGCATAGATCACTTGAGAATATGTTTTTCTTACTCCTTTCTCAGAACCATGATAAATGTATACCGCACCACGTTCTTTCGGTCCATCATAAGGTGCACCAATAGCGAAATCTTCGGATGTAAATAAGTTGCGTCATTTCGATAGATTTTTTATGATTGTTTTGTTACCTACCTCCATAACCATCTTGATTTATATCTCCTAACCCTGCCAAAGCGTGCCCAAATCTTGATTTTGATTTGAAACCTTCTATCACATAAGATGAACTGAAAGTGCCCTGTAAAATGAGGAATAAGAGAGGAAATTGATAGATTTTTTCCAGAATCTCACCCTGAATCCTCCATGGTATATAACATAAACTCGGCCAACTTCGTATTTGCCTTCGTTATTAGGTATGGTATACATTGGTGCACCAATAACTATGTCATCTTTCTTATCCCCATCGACGTCCACAGATGCTAAGGCGTAACCAAAATACGATCCCAATTGGTCTCCACTGAAGTTCTTGAAGTTTGTCAGATCCCAAGTATATAAAAGGACTTTTCCATGAAGGTTGGCACCCCTTGGCATGCCCACAGCTACACCTTGAACTCCAGTACCAGCGAAGTCCCCCTTCACAGTTGAGTATCCCAGATAAGAGTCGTCATCCTTTGCTGTTCCTTCTTTTGTTGAAAATACTGCAGGTCTTGTTTCCGTGCTTTGTTGAATTACTTGACCTAAAAAAATAAAATTTGAAGATTTTGTAGGTGAGGGAGTGTAAAAACATTTAGTTGTACGATACTAAAGCGTATGGTAAGCGTCCAGTGGTTTGTGTGATTCCAAACGATGATGGTTACTTCTTCTATACTATAACTGAATGATAAAGCAGCAAAGAACGAATAATGAGTAAAAGTTGGAGGACGTAAGAATTGTGGAATTTTGGGAAGGATAGACAGCCCAAATGGAAGTAACAGTAGTTCTCTTTTACATTACATCTTGTCGAACTGGATAAGGCAAAATATCTTCAGCTTTTCAATGATTAGAAAAAAATTGGGGGCACAGAGATGTTCTATTTTGCATTTGAATTAGCATAATCCGCTCATTAGTTCTGAATAAGCATCTTATCGATTTTTTTTAGTTCCTACAGAAATACGTTTGATCGCACATATCTTATCGGTGAAATGGGCCATGCAGTTTTTCCATGAGAAAAGGAAAGTTGTTCTCTATCTTATAAATAAAAGATCTTTCGTCGGCATCCTTTAATCAATTCGATAGGTCGATAAATTGCTTGTCCAATCGATGTTTTATTGGGTTTCTATGATGAATACTGTTAGATTCATTATTGCTGCATGTCAACATTTCAATAGGGAATGACATGCAAAATATGATGAAATACTGAATGAGGGCACTCTGTGAATATTGCCAGTCTATTTCGACAACCATGTAAAAATATTTGGGGGGTGGAACCGACAATCCAGAACTGAAAATGCAAAATTGAATGCCATGTCTATTTGAGTGGAACATTCTACGATATGTATACTTGTTAGGCTCGTATAAATGCTTATCATTCACCGTAGCAATAAAGTTTTTTAACGTCTGCAGTCTAGTTTTGTTGTACATTTCAGAGAATCTTCGTATTTTCATCCAACTAGAAACCTTTAGACGCATGAAAAGAATTTCTATACCAAATAACTTTCGAAGAAGGAGGAATCTGAAAGGACTACACTGTGAGTAGTTTCTCCAGGCCTGGGGCATTCCAAAATATTCCTCGTGAATATTAATGCTGAGAAATCAAAGGTTCTGCTGGGGTTTAGACATTAGAGAATAAGAAACTCCGTAACAGATTGAATCATTATGGATATAGAGATTCCATCTTTGAGCCTATCTCAGCTGCTGAGATTCATAAAACCTTTGAAACTGGATGACATGCTGCTGTAAGGAAGGAAGCACAATAGAATTGAAGAACGTCCATAGGTAAGATATATGTCGTAATGCACGATATACAGGGGTCCAAGCGATTAACGTCAATAATTTTTTTTTAGATTCCTCAGACCTATGACTATCCTAAAATACCCCATACATATCATGCGATGTTTTGTAGTTATCGAGTTATGATTTTTTAAGTGTTTTTTAAATGCCAGGTAGATTTGCAGAATTCGTATCTCTCATGCAGTGAGTATTTTGCAGTTTTACTTTTTTCACATGGTCGTCCTGAATGTTGCTTCAATAAAAAAAAACAGTTTCCTGAAACTACTATAAGTTACCTCAAAAAAGCTTGAAAGCTAGAACTTCAGTTTTTAGTGGAATTTACTCGAACATTCATTTTCGATTTGAAGATACAAAAAGGTGTTTTTTAGCTCTCTTAGTTCAAATACTTTGCGGAATTCTAAGCTAGGATTAGTCATAGGAAAAAAAGGTACTTGATATGACTTTTTTGAAGTACCTAATCTGCCTTGAAAGGTGGATAGGCTAAAAATCATTGAAACCCGATAAAAAGTTGTTTTTCTTCTTTTTATCATTTTATGATGATAAACTTAAAAATGGGAATTTGAATTGATTTTAATTGAAATTCTTGCGAAACACTTGTGGCTAGTGTAATTTATTAAATAATTTTGGTCTTACCGATGAAAAAATGTAAATATTCGTCATCAGAATTGCTAGTTATGAAATTACCTGTTTTGAAGTAGAAAATAAAAGTCCATAATGCTAAAAATAACTATTCAATAAATTTCCGAAATCTGTGCCTTCAATTTGAATACATTATTGACACCACGCTAAAAAGTGACGTGTCAATTGCCCGAAGCTACTCGAATATTACTGATTTATTTTTCTTTCCGCAACTGAAAGTTTTTGACCCAATTCTGTTTCGTTGTTGGTTCCCTTCGCGCACACTTGCTCTTTGTAAAATCTTCAAATAAAAAAATCTATTCCAGAAAGATGGATTGGGCGCGCAGGGCTGATCGCATGGCCTGCGCGTTCGCCATACCTCAACCCCATCGATTTTTTTATTTGGTGATTTTATAAAGAGCTAGTGTATGTGAAGGCAATTAACAATGAAATAAAATTGAGTAAAACATTTTCAGAAGCGGTAAGAAAAATAAATCAGGAATAATCGAATAGCTTCAGGCAATTGACACGTCACTTTTTAGCACGCTGTCGAAAATGTATTCAAATTGGAGGCACAGATTTTGAAAATTTCTTGAACTGAATAGTAATTTTTAGTATTATGGCTTTTTATTTTCCATTCCAAAGCAGTTAATTTTACAACCAGCAATTCAGACGAATGTTAACATTTTCCATCAGTGGTGAGACACGAGCTAAAGCTGTTTCACAGGAATTTCAATTAAACTCAATTCAAAGTCCCATTCTTAAGTTTAATTCTCCATTAAAATGATTAAAAAAAGAAAAACAACTTTTATCGGGTTTCAATGATTTTTGGCCTATCCGCCTTCCAAGGCAGATTACAACAAGAAAAGTACCATTTGTTTCCTATGACGTAGCTTAGAACTCCGTAAAAGTTTTTGAACTTCGATAAAAGCTGAAAAAACATCTTTTTGTATTTCTACATCGAAAGTGAATGTTGAGTACATCTTACTGAAAACTAGTTTTCAAACTTTTTTTGGGTAACTTGAAGTGATTTCAGGAAGCTTAATATTTTTTTATTGAAGCAACATTCAGGACGACCATGTTGAAAACAATAAAAACTGCAAAATACTTACTGCATAGGAAGATATGAATTTTTCACAGTGTAAAATAAATTAAAAAAACACTACAAAACTACAAAAAATCGCATATCTAATGTATATGGGATGTTTTTGGAAATCCACAGGTTTGAGGATTGAAAAAAAAAATTATTGACGTCAATCGCCTGGACACCCTGTATATGATGTTTCAGAAAAAGGTGCCGTGCATTCGGGATCTTCATTCTTAGATGATTTTAAGAAATGAAGTTCCTATGAACTATGGGTTTCTGAATCATTGTTTCTGAGATACAGGGTATTGAAATTAAAAAAAAAAAATTGGACCCCACTGGTGAAAACAGAATAACTTTTAATTGAAAATATTATGTTTTGATGCGTACTCACAACCTACCAAAAATCAAACAGATATTGTGGGGTCTGGAAAATATTTTCGAAAAACCAATTTTTGTTCAAATTTCAATACCCTGTAATTCGGAAACCATGCGTCAGATACCCATAGATCATAGGAACTTTATGTCATAAGATCCCGAATTTACGGAACCTCATTCTGAAACACCCTGTATAATATCTCAAACCAAGCACAGAAGAATCTAGATATATCTGTAAGTAACTTAATATTTTCTGCTGAAAAATAAAACACCCAAGATAAGTTCATCTGACAGTGTAATAATTTACCCTTGAATCAAATTCGTTGAAACTGAAAAAAATAACTCAAGTGAAATATTCCCTGAAATCGGAAATTTTGCCTGGATCGAAAAGCAATACCAGTATTTTATATTATTTCATGAATAAATACGACAAGTTATACAGTATCTTTCGTAATGAAATACCCAAAACGATTGGATCAAATTATGAACAGCCACATATGGAGTTCAGATCAATTGTTCAGATGATTCTTGTTACAGAGATATGACATAAAGTGGTTTCAGATATCTTAGGTGCGTTTACCATTAAATCTTTCGTGATTCGAATTCAGACAAATTTTACCTCCTTTATTGTTTTATCTCAATTACCCCAGAGCTATTTAACATATAGATAAAAAGTGGAAAGACCATAAAATTGAAAGATGATGTAACTAACCCATAGAATTCAGAAATATCTTCGAATTGAATGATGATGTTGACTAAAGAAGTTCTAGGGTATGTATCCATAAAGTGCGAAGCTGTGATATGAAGCATCTAAACAAATACTTACGGATCTCGATGAGGAAAACTTGCGTTAATTATAGTATTATAATAAGCAAACGATAAAAGCTCTGATATTATTATGATTTATTAATTCTTGTAATTCATGTAATTTTATCGATTCATAAACGATATCTAATTAGTGATTGTGAGACGTTTAAAATTGCTGGACCACTGCACTTGAGATTATTATCGTCAATTATAATGAGAGAATTCAGAAAAGGCAGATGAGAAAAAGTGATTAATTGATAATTTTTTTTCATGAAACATAATGACTATAATTCATTATGGCTTTATCTTATTGGTGATATTTATAGCATTTTGATCGCACAATTCTTCTTTCATTGAGCATAAACACAATGTGTTTTTTTATTATAAAGTTGAGTCGCCATTAGTGAAATAGCCGGGCAAATATGGAATATGTACCTATTTTTTTATAGTGTTATCAACGATTATAAAGCTGCGATACTCAGTGACGTTGGATTTTGTTGAAATCAATGTTTGAATGTGTTAGTCTTACAATTTTACTGCTACCATTGAGTTTAAATATTCTCAATGCTGCTTCTAAAACATTACGATAGCATGGAGAGCTGGATAATATAACAGAATTTCGCCCTTGCCTTTGAACTTCGAATATCTTCTTCCTTCTTTACCTAAGATCATAGACAAACTAAAATAATAGATGAGCCACTCGTATATGTCGCGCCACCTGTCGGAGGAGGATACTAATACACGAAAAAATTATTCTCAATTTGATAGTTACCTAGATGTCGTTGCATTCATAGAAATCCTATCGAGAAAATAGTAAGTATGTAAAATCGTTATTATCAAAAAACCTTTGAATTGTCAACTGACACAAGGAGTGGTTTGACACGTTCTTTTTGAAATATCAGGAATTTCGAATGCCTGCAAGAGTGAAGATGTGTTGTGTTATTGGATGTGAGAATCGAGATGCAAAAGGTAATTTCAAATATATATTATATATATTCTGAACCTATAAGAATTAAGAAAGTTTTCATGATATGAATAAGTTAAGTCGGTAAATACTCATATTTTGTATTATTGAATTCATTATTTTAGTTTTTGAGAATGTTTTCAATGCAATTATTAGTTTATTGATTAGATATTTATGAAATAAATCTGGATTTTCATTGGTGATACCTATTTCAGTTAATAAATTTTTATCAAGAATTTGATTATGATCCTCATTCTCGATTCCAAACGAAAATCAGATGAAAGTTCGTTGCAGGTATTATTTTCATGAAAATAAATTTCCTCACTCATCGATAACTTCACGAATCCATTTCTGATTTCCTTTGGAAATTGAATTTCAAAAAACTTGTTGCACCTTGTATATGGGTGTACCTACCTATTCAAAAGGTGCACTACAGAATTCTTTTTGAGGCAGCTGTACGATACAGATTCCTTTTTCAATTGAGCTTTTTTCACGAATTAGTAATGTTGTACAAAAAAGATGTCGTTGAAAGCTTGTTCTATAGGTCTCATCTATTCTCCGTTTAGGTAGATATGCCTAAGATATTCTGAAGGTTCGGAGTCTAAAGCTCTTGAAATCGTTTAATTTGATATAAATCTTCATCTCTCGTGTAAATCATCATCAATCACCCCAAAGTAATTCATAAACGCATTGCTGCCAACTTCGGCTTCTAAATTACGTTGTTCACCACTTCATCTGTTAGAAGCCTGAGTGTCGCATCTGTATAATCTGGGTATTTTATTCTGCTGATTTTTTTTTTCATCTCATAAAAACAGTTAAGCCTACCTCTATTCCTAATTTCGAAGATAAATTGAATCTTGTTTATGGTGGAGGTAGCTTAAAAAATTGAGTGTATTTCCAATTCAAAGGGTACGACAATATTTGTGCATGCTGTCATGCAGTGAATGTGTCTTTATTGTCGTTTAAGAAAGGAGGTATAGGGCAATTTTTTTAAAAACACATTTTTCAGAAAATGTGTGATTAGGTATGTGCATAATATTTCTCAGAAACTTTATAGGTTTTCACTCCCAGTCTCTGAAACATAAATAATTAAAAAATGTTTGGTATAGCCTCCGAAAACGTTACAATATCCTTTAATTTGTTTCATTTTTCAGTTTTACTGTTAGGCAACATTTTTTTTCAAGACCAATTGCTCCTGACAAATAAGTGCAAAGATTTTCGCAGGAGCACTCACCTTAATCAACACATTTTTTAATTATTATGTTTCAGAGACTAGGAGTGAAAAACCTATAAAGTTTCTAAGAAATGCAGAATCCTCAAAGAATATATTTCAATCGATATGTGCATAATAGGCAATGGGTGCTAACGCGAACATTAGACGCGCTAGTGTAGTGTGATGTCTAAGTTGTCAATTTCATGGTTAACGATTTGAAAACACACAACAGTAACAATTCCATTGACTTATTTTCGAGTCTGAAAATAATTTTCTGAAGCTGAAAAAAAATTTAATTTGCGATTTAGGCAAATAAATTTATGATTCAGATTAGGTTTGGTTTGGTTACGATTGAGAACTGTCCCAGGACGATTCGCACGTGAGCATATTCCGAATTTGTGTTTAAAATTCGCAACGGTTCATGTGGGACCCGTCATGGGACAGTTCTGAACTCGAAACCAAAATAAACTTATGATCATTTAGGTATACATTTATATTTCATTTAGGGTTAAGATGTAACAAATATAATATTATTTCATTATTATTACTCTTCTGTATTCCAAACAAATGAATGATGAAAATGAAATAAATATTGGATATTATCCAGTATACCTTGAAATGACCATATCAGTGTGCATTGGTATTCTGCATCAACCCACCATAATTTGATATCAACTGATAAAGGTCAATTTTTGTTTCACTATTACCAAATTTTTATTCAATTTTGAAGGATTTTTGTTGCACCTTGTCCCTTTAAATTTATTGAGTAGGCGAAGTGGGTCATGTGGTACTTTTTTAGCAAGTACTTCTTTATAGGCATGCAGAAATTTTCAAGAATTTCAAGACTTTTTTTTGAAAAATTTTTCATTTCAAAGAGGTTTTTAGTATGTGCATTTTGTCATGGCTCCTTTACTGTGATACTGTGAGACGATGGTACCTGATGAAATTTGTCACCGAATGTAAATCGATCATTACAGTTTTGTTAATGCACAACTTTCAACCCCTACGTACCCTCTAATGGAGAAAAAAATGTGGTTATATTGGAAATTTATTTCGGCATTGAAGTACCATCCGGATAATCATTGTGCATTACAAGATCCATCGTTCTGGATCCAATAATCGAAGTGCTTGAAACATCTGTACCTTCTGGAGATTTCACGTGAGGGAGTTGAAAGTTGTGCATGGACAAAACTGCAATGGTCGACTTCCGTACGGTGAAAAATGTCATCAGGTATCATCGTTTCGAAGTATACAGGGTGTCCGGGGAATAACTGTACATACTCTTACCAGAGATAGAGTTGCACTAGCTGACTACTGATTGACTATAAAAAATTAATTTCTGTATTTCCCTAGAAAACTACAGGGTGTTTTTCCAACTTCATGGAAATACTTAGACCATCATAAAATCCAAACTTATTGACGGATATTATTGAAACTTGGGAGGTTATTGGCACATGCCTAGGTCGAGTCAGAAAGATATCAATTATTTCATTATTCCAGGCCGGACTCATTAATCCTCATTAAAGTGTTCAGGGTAAAAAAAACACTTTGTATTTCGAATTACGAATAATTGATTCGCTTTTTAGAAAGAAGCTAAATTATGCTTCAATTTGTGGTATCGTTTAAAGTTGTCACATCAACAATTATTTTTTTATGAATTTTTGAATTGGAAAAAATTCGAAAAATTGAATTTATTTACCTGAACAGGACTTAGTCACCTTGTAGAGGTCGAAAATAAATTATAATTTTCTTTAAAAAGTCACTGAAGGTGAGGAAGACTATAATAATTTGTGATATACTGGGTGGCCACCCTAGAAGCGGATCTCATTGCGATGAAGTGAATGAAGGTATATTGCGAAAAAACTATTGGCGACATGTATAGGGTGTACATAAGCATATTTCAAAATTATTCGTATGTATACCGGGTGTTCGACACACAAATATAGACCAAAGTGACACTTCTCCAATGAACACCTAGTATACATACGAATAATTTTGAAAATGCTTATGTATACCCTATACATGTCGCCAATAGTTTTTTTCGCAATATACCTTCATTCACTTTATCGCAATGAGATCCGCGTCTAGGGTGGCCACCCAGTATATCAACAAATTATTATAGTCTTCCTCACCTTCAGTGACTTTTTAAAGAAAATTTATAATTTATTTTCGACCTCTACAGGGTGACTAAGTCATGTTCAGGTAAATAAATTAAATTTTTCGATTTTTTTCCAAATTCAAAAATTCATAAAAAAAACATTGTTGATGTGACAACTTTAAGCGATACCACAAATTGAAGCATAATTTAGCTTCATTCTAAAAAGCGAATCAATTATTCGTAATTCGAAATACAAAGTGTTTTTTTTACCCTGAACACTTCAAATGAGGATTAATGAGTCCGGCCCTGGAATATTGAAATAATTGATATATTTCTGACTCGACCTAGGCATGTGCCAATAACCTCCCAAGTTTCAATAATATCCGTCAATAAGTTTGTATTTTATGATGGTCTGAGTATTTCCATGAAGTTGGAAAAACACCCTGTAGTTTTCTAGGGAAATCCAGAAATTAATTTTTTATAGTCAATCGACAATCAGTAGTCAGCTAGTGCAACTCTATCTCTGGTAAGAGTATGTACAGTTATTCCCCGGACACCCTGTATGAGCCATGACGAAGTGCACATAATGAAATCCTCTTCGAACTAACTAATTTTTGAAAAAAAAATTTCTTGAAAATTTCTGCACTCTCTAAAGAAGATATAAAGATCTTGCCAAAAAAGTAACACATGATCCACTTCCCCTATTCAAAAAATTCAGGGGGTTGACGGGGATGGCGCAGGGTGGAACAAAAATCTTTCAAAGATGCAAAAAAATTGGTATAAGTGAAACAAAATTGACCTGTCTCAGGATTTTGTTGCCAAATATTTTTCTTATTATGAGAAAACAACTTTGTTCCATAATTTGGACGCGCACTGTTTATAAAAATATATTTTGAATGGCGATTTATTCAAGGCTACCTTAGACAAAATTTTGGAGGTTAAAAATCAATAGTCCTCCCAATAATACATAATTTTCGTCATTTGCCTTCTTTTTCTGAACTCCCCATTCTCTCGCGCAGCGGTACTTAGCGTTGATTATGATGATTTTTAATTTATTATCCAACACCAAAACTTCATAGACTTATAATAAATTAATTCTGGTTAAATTTGTGAGATCGTTATGACCAGTTATCGCTCCTTTTATCTCATATTTTTTTCAATACCTTTCCCGCCAAATCGTGAAAACAACCCAGGTGTAAAGACGAACTTGGCATGAGCGTCGACAGAATACATTTGTCCTGAAACAAAATTCATATTGCATAATAATTCGTAAGGGCTGACTGGCTTGCACTACTGCCAACTAGAAGCCTGTAAATGTCGATTGGTTTTTCAGGTTAGGATGAGGAGAAGAAGAGAGTTCTTACCTTGCCAGTACCAGCTGCCAGGAGCGCCTATGAATAATCGATCACCTTCCTGAAACAAAATACATAGATAATGATGTTTTCGATTTTCCTATGATATTCTTTTTTGTTCTACTATAATAATAATAATGAACAATCTTCATTTGTGACCCCAAAACAGTTACAAAGAACTGGCACCAGGGCCTACTTTGTAGCTAGATTTAGCTTATAACAAAATAAGATATGAAAAATAACATTATTTTCTATAATATAACTAATATAACACTCATTTACAATCTACAACCACCAAAAGTATATCACAGATTAGTAGAGACTAAATCAATATAAGTACCTAAAGTTTCAGATTATGGTACATTTTATTTATCGGCACTTGATCATACGAGGAAATGCTGCTAGCAATGGGGGAATTTAAGGCTTTTGTAGTTCTGGCGAAAATATTTCTAAGGTACCTTTTTCTTGTTTTGTGAATTAATTTCGTTTGTTCAAGAAGTCTTAACTTTTCTACATTTAATATTTTTGTTATTATATACTGACTATATTATATAACTGACGGTGTGAAGTACTCTAGCTGGTTATTGCCTTGACTGCTTCATTTTGTAGTCTTTGACGTTTTTGCAGGACATATTTAGAAGCTGGACCTCAGCAAGTAATTAGGTATGTAAAGTGCGGTTCTATGAAACTGTAATATAGTATTTTTTTGTGCAATCATTAGGCTGATTTCCACATCTCTTTATTGCACCGATCTTGGGTAAAATTTTATTCATTATATTTTCAAAGTGTCTGTTCCAAGTGGAATCATCAGTAATAACCAAATGATGCGCATACTGTGCCAAACTCCAAGAAATTGAGGAGAACTTTGAGCAGGTGCTTTTGAGCGGTGGTTCATTGGTGGAGAAACAAAGCTGTTACCTCAAAGTTTTGTATAGTACCTACCTGAGATTGATACTAAATATATGAATGCAAAATCTCAACATGATCTGAATTATAATCTGGAAATTATTCAAAAAATGAAATATCTAAAAATTTGATAACTAAAAATATCGAAATTTTATGGTTCTGTTTTCAAAAAACTCTGGACACTTTACATTCTCAAACCGGAAGTTTTTTCATGGAAAGTCGTCAAAGTTATGTTGCAATGTGTATTTTTCCAACATTAGACTGATTTTTAATATTGAATATTGAAACGAATCACGACTAATACAGCATTTGTCCCTCATTTTTGGGAGGAAAAAAACATAATTTCTGAAATATTTTTATTGTTAATTTGAATATTCTTACAATGCCCCAAATCAGTACCAACTCAATACATTAATATCACAATTAATTTCAACTGTTGGAAACCAATTTATCGCAAAATGCTAGGCTGACACGTACTAACATTTGGTTGAATATAAACCGAATGAAATGAAAAAAATTTCAACGGCACAAAGCAGCACAAACCTAGCACAACTCAGCACAACAAATTTTTTTTCGAAAATCGAAAAGTGCTGGGCCAACTTCACACACACTGTCGCCTGGTATACTGGTTTTTCCTCTACCCTACTGATTTTCCTTATTTTCCCCCATATAAGAAGGAAACAGATGATTCTTCTGAAACTTTGACCAGCACAGTTGGTACAAATAGAGTACAATCATATGAAACTATTTTCGTCGAAAAAAATGAAAATGCTGGGCTCTGGCTGCGGAGTAAAGCAGCACAACCTAGCACAATTCAGCACAACAAAAATATTTTCGATAACCAAAAAGTGCTGGCCAGCTCAACACACTTTGCAAACTACTGCTACAAACTATTGCGTACTGCTTTGAATTTGTATTGAACATTTTACTGCAAATTTCAGATGATTCGAATTCACGAACTCGGAATTATTAGAGAAACCTCATAATTTAGAAAAAATAGGTAGGTAAATAGGTTCTGATCATGCTATCCTCCTGAAATTTTGCATGAACAAGAATCTTTAGCCTCAAAATAAATTACAATTAAGATATTCTGTTGTGGAAATATAAGGATTTTTTCCAATATTCCGATTGATTTCTTTATTATTCTGTTAATTTTATGACCACAAAATTTTCTCTGATGCTTCTTATTAATATATCTGGCCAGTGACCGCAAAAGTTTTATTTCGTTCGTTTTTGTTCTGAGATATTGAGTAAGAAAAATTCTGAATGAACATATTTAATGGAAAACTGTACGATTTTGTTGGTTAATAAACTTAACCGAGGCATTTAGAAACCGAACCCACCCTGAAAATGACCATTCTCTAGGACAATCTCTTCTAGAGTTATTGTGTTCACGGACGGTCACACGGACATAATAGAACCACGGATTTGTCATCAGTGAGATGAACTTTATTGTTTTAGATCATTTTCAGTTAAAAGTTTGAAGATTCGAGATACTTTAGCAAAACGATGTAGCTCTAGTTTAAGTAGAACGTTCGTCCAAAAGGCCAAAAACACCGTGAGGACAAAGAAGTTCACTGCATGTGTCTTTATAAAAAAACAGCCATCAGATTGGCCATCTGCTATTGCTAACTTTTGCACTAGGATTAGTTTTATATTATTACTTACCTTCAAACCATGCATCGCAATTTGGTGTAAAAATATTAGGAAATTTTGTCTTGTCCCAGTTTAAACTAGCTTCAGGCAGAGATGCTATTCAGTATATAATAATGAGATTGTCTGAAAAATTACATGACAAACTGAGACAAAAAACTCCCATTGAAATGAAAGGATTCATAATTCTGTTTTGTGGGATTCAGAATATCAAGAATCGTGAGCACTAATAATTCAAGTTCAGTCTTCTTCTGAGGAGCATTGAAACCTATGGTAACTACGTTTTACGATTACTCACATGGAATGCCCGTAAAAATTCGTGCAATGCTCTGCTCGTTAACCCAGCGATAAAACAGACCAAATATCGGCAGTAATTAGAGATATCCGTTTGAAGAAAGCTACGAGTAACTCGAAGAAAGCTTTTAAGTGCAACACCCTTGGTGGTTGAGCATTCGCTTGGCTCTCAGATACTTGATATTTATAAACTGGGCGCCTGAATTAATGGTCTTCGTTTATCTAAGAACCGATAAAAAATAAATAAACACAGTCTTAGACAAATCGCTATCAAAGACTGGCTTCAAACGGTCTTGTAAACTTTCTTTCTCGTTTCTCATCACAAATCAAAACAGGACCTTCTGAAGTCGCGCCTTTGAAGCATTGAGTCACTGGATACTTTCGACGTTTTGATAAATTGAGGGTTCATGTATCGTAGGTATTGGAGAGATCAACGAAAAGAAACCGAATATCATAACACAAAACATTGATTGACGGAGAATAAATGCAATCCTCAACTAGACTCTTGTGAATGCTCTTACGAGGAATAGATTTGTGAAGATTCAATTTTATATGAAAATTGAATAATATCTGTAGGGAATATACCTAATGAGCATTGTTCCGCAAAGTATTTATTGATCAGAATGGTTAGGTTATGTGTTAATTATATTTCGAGTATTTTTAATTTTTCTTGACACTTGATCAGAATATCAGAATATTCTTCGTTTATGTGAATATTCGATTATGTTATTTTGATAGGTTGAAGAAGGTATACTCCGTTCACGAAAGGTTGAGCCGTCGGTTGGCCATGGAAATTTGGCATATTCCACTGTGTATATTAAAATTCTAGGTTATGATCTTTATTTTCATGTCAGATTGATACGCAATGTTGTCAATATTGCATAGAGTTCTCTGAAAACTCGCAAGCTCGGCGAACGAGGCCGAGTACATTCGGCAACGTTGACTTAATTTTACTTTATGACAGTAAATACTGCCAACTTCAGATAAATAAAGAAACGCCTACTAAGGTCTCAACCTTTCGTGAACGGACTATATATTATGTATATTGATATGGTTCAATTTATAGTTATAATTATGTGAATAGGTAAGCTAGAAAAAAAAATAGATGTGTGTTTCCATGGAATGATAAACTGTCAGTGAGAAAAAAAAATGATAAAAGATGTGTCACGAAAGTTCTTCGCTTGAATCCACATTTTATTTCTTATAACGAAACAAAGGTTAGATTGTGCATTGGTGCACTGGATCTCGACTTTTTCAAAACTTTTTACATTTTGTTGTGAATTATTCAACGAATCGTGGTATCTCGTCAATAATTCTTGTAAGAAGAATTTTTCAGGACAATACTCGCTCCAGCCGATATTTAATTTCTAAACCCATTAATCCTATGCTTTTTTGAATTTTATATTCATCTCCCCACACCCCTCTTCTTTGATTCTTCAAATCAGGATGAATTATTTTTCATTTTCAATTTTAATAGAAAAAAGCACAACTAATTCTAATTATTTCTTTATTTTGCAAAAACCGGTGGTGATTTTCGAGTTCAGGAAGTTTGAAATTTTTTATTTCGAATATTTCAAAATTAGAAATACGATCGGGTCGCACTCTGAGCGCTCGTTCTACTTAAACGAGAGCTATATTGTTTTTCAAATGTCTGTAATTTTAGGATTTTCAGCCGAAAATGGTCTCAAACGATTGAGTTCGACTCCCTGATGAAGAATTCGTGGGCCGTCCGTCCCTTTGTTAGCAGGATAACTTTCAATGGAATTTTCATAGAGACTTCAGATTTCCAGGGTGGGTTCGATTCCCAAATGTCTCGGTTGAGTTCGTTAACCAGCCAAAACGTACAGGGTGTTCCATAAAATATGGCCATCAGAATGTTTGTTCCTCAACAACTCAAACAAAACAAAACCAATCGAAATGAAATTTTGCTGTCACATGCAAGATACTCATAATAAGCCTCATTTTGAAGCCATAGTATAAACAGAACCATTAAAAATTCAAGTGGAATATTGAAAAGAAGAAACTCCATATTTCCATAACAAGATATCCGATGAGAGCGAAATATTTTGTAAATGAAGTTTTATATACTGAACTCAATTTCAAAAAGATCGCGTCATCTGAACCATAGAATACCCAATTCGAATATTAAAAAGAAGAATCTCCATATTTCCGTAAAAAGATATACGATTCGAGTCAAACATACTGAAAGTTCATGCAAAATTTCCAGAGGATCGCCTCATTGGTTTTCAATAGTCAAATTTTTACATATTTCAGTTTTTGAATAATTTCCAGAATATAATTTCGATCGTGCTGAAATTTCGAATTCATATATTTAGAATCAATCTCGAGTCCTATACAAAATTGTGAGGTAATAGCCTCACAAGACTTTTCTCACATTAGGTAGGTGCAACGTTCTGTCGAATGCTTGTACCTACAAATAAAAAAATCAACAATAAATTGACCTTTCAGGTTGTTTGGGGGAAAATATTCGTTTTTTTACATATACGTCCGATATGTTATAGTCCATATTGAAAGGAATATAATGAATAATTCCATATTATATCATAAATTTCATAGTTATCCATTATCTCAGGCATATGATTACAAATCGCCAAAATGAGATATTCAGGCCACAGGTGGAGATTCATTCAAACTCTCTATATTCTAAACAATATCATACAGGACAGAAGCTGTGGCATAATTTTTCATAATAAAAAACTTCAATTTAAATCAGTGGCGGCTCGTGGGTGAAAAAAGAGCTAAACAAGCAGAAAAATCTAGAATAACATCTTTTTTATGTAAACTCACCAAGATGATTTGAAATTAATATTATATGATTGCCATTTTTCATTTCTTTTCTTGTAGAAATTTTCAAGTAACAGTAGGCCGACCTTCATTTAAGATGTCCTTTTTGTCTTCGTCTTTCCAATGATGAAACGGAGTTTCTAATAAACTGCACACAATGTCATTAATGGGGTTCATTTTTAATATCGAAGCGGAAGCACTTAAAGTAAACAAAGGTCAGACGTTCTCACTGGAGCGACACAGTTAGAGGCGACGCGCGGACGGTAATACACCGACGAACGTAACAGGTGCAGACTGCAGAGGGCCCTGGTGACGTCACCCGTTACCATAGCAACGCAGTCTGCTCGAGCGATCGAGGTGCAAGTTCCGTGACAAACCTCTTCACTCGATGCGGCAAGCGACAAGATATTTATAATGAGTTTCGTGATTCGATAATAATCTCGATAATAAACGTCTCCTAAGTTCTGACATGGAGCTAATGAAACGATTAAATTATTGTATAAATAGTGAATAATAATCATCATCCTCAATGAACATTTTAGGTGACCCTGACCCTAGGAATTTTTAGGTGAAGAGCCACTTCACTCCCTTCACCTGAAAAGCCGCCACTGATTCAAATACGAATAATATCTAGAGTGCCGGCTGTAGACCTCGAGTTTAAACACGAAACTTCCGGAAGGAGCCACTGCAAAATAGGTTTAAGATTTGAAGTCTATTATCTAGTGTAATAATAATAATAATAATAATTTTAATGATTGAATAGAATAAGACCAATTGTTTTTTGAATATTTTTTTCCGGTTGACGAAATGCAGTTTCAAATTCGGTTCAATCTTATTTAACTCGCACCACCCAAGTATTTCAGGGTATAGCCCATCAACAAGAAGTCATTTTCCGAAGAACCAAGACCATAAATTCGCATACGTTACGTTTCAGCCGGACAATGCCATAATATCGCGGCTTTTTGGACCACATATGCCCCACCGGACATGGAGAATAATAAAAAGCGTACATTGTGGTCCTTGACTTATTGGCGGACGTGGTCGCTTATAGCTCACCATGTCCCGCAAAAACCTTTGTAGGCATACGATGCCTCATGTATTTATGCCGGCGACCATTGCATCAAATCTCCATAAGTGAATGTTCGATGTCTTTTAGGCGCAAAAAAACGATCGGGCATAATCCACGGATTGAAGGAGGTATCGACTTCGTGATGTTGTCTCTGGAGTCAGAGGCGCGCATTATTTGGATATGCTCTCGCTCGAAAATGGGAAAAGCTCAGTCTAGAAGCTTTTCCACCTATTTATATCTTAACCGACAAAGAAACAGCTACACCCTCACCCAGAAGCAGCTGTTCAAATTAAATTTTAATTGAAAGAGAAATAATTAAAAATTTTCAATTGAGATGAAATGTTCCTGCGAAAATTGTTGCACTAGTTTGTCAGGAGCAAATTGGTTTTGAAAAAATTGTTGCCTAACAGTAAAACTAAAAATGGAAATAAATGAAAAGGATAATGTAACGTTTCGGTGTCTATATCAGACACTTTCTTCAGACAAACTAAAATCTTCGGAATTGTGTATTTTTTCCTTTGACATTGAAAGTTGTCAACACATAAAGTCCGTTCACGAAAGGTTGAGATAGTAGGCGTTTCTTTATTTATCTGAAGTTGGCAGTATTTACTGTCATGAAGTAAAATAAAGTCAACGTTGCCGAATGTACTCAGCCTCGTCTGACGAGCTTGCGAGTTATCAGAGAACTCTATGCAATATTGACAACATTGCGTATCAATCTGACAAGAAAATAAAGAACATAACCTAAAATTCTAATATACACAGTGGAATATGCCAAATTTCCATGGCCAACCGAAGGCTCAACCTTTCGTGAACGGAGTATAGAGATGTTGATTTATTTAATTTTGAAATTTCCTGATGTCATTTCTTTCTTCAATAAATCAATCCAAATACGATCTATTCCAACAGAACAATTGGCCAAATCATCTACTTCATCTAACAAATGTGGATTCCTTAATTTCCCTTTTATAATTGTTAGGTTCCGTCATTCGGATCTTCGTGTTGTTCTAGTTCCACTATTTGAACAAACATAATCAGCGATTTTTGATGTTGTTCTTATGTTCCCGTTTTCTTATCTTTAAAGGTTTTGATGTCTTTCCTGTATAAGATTTTCCACATATACAGGAAATATTGTAAACGCAATTTTTTGATTTTTGTGTCTCATTCATTAGTTTCGTTTTGGTTAGAATGGATCTCAAATCATTTTGTGGTCTTATGTTGAATTTGGAACCAATTCTTGTTATTTTTTCTGAAAGGCCAGGAATATAAGGAATGACATTCAACAAATTTGGTTGTTCTTGACAGTTTTCTGTTTTTACCTGATCATCATTAGAACAACCAAATTTGTTGAATCCTGGCCTCTCACGACGTCGCCGTCGGTTAGCACAATAACTTTCGAAGAGATTGTCCTAGAGACTTGAAATTTTCAGGTTGAGTTCGGGTCCTAAATGGCTAGGTTCATTTTAACTTAACCTAACTTTAATTTTTGTAATTATTTATTTTTTACAATAATTTTCGCAATATAATTCCAATTGTGCTGAGATACTGCATTTATATATTTGACATCAAACTCAAAACCCATATAAAATTTTGAGGTAATAGTCTTATTGCTCCACCAGAGAACGAGCGCTCAAAAACTCCTGCTCAGGGCTTTTCTTAAATTAGACTGGTGGTTTTCAAGATATGTGTCGAAAGTTGAAGTCAGACATAAGAGAAGGTTCAAATAAGAACATGGATTTATTAAGAAAAGTAATAAGCCCTCAATAAGAAAATCCTCGTACGCCGCTGTGCAGACATTACGCAGAGATTATTGAGTGTTCAGAGCCGCTTACGATGTACTGTATGTTAGTTATAATGAAATAGTCTGAAGAAATGGTAAATGTAGCATGTCAGGTGTATCACCATTAATGTGAAGTACATGGTGGATGTGTACGAAAGCAGGTAAAAGCAACGGAAATTTGAAATATGGCTTATGCCGGCTGATATGAAGGAAACTTCAAGTGTTTGCTATTTCCTTGAAGATCTTATAGTGATCTCTTTGAAACTTCTGGTATGAATACGGAATTCTTGAAATATTGCTCACGGTAACTTGAGCTTCTTGCTTTTGTGTAGTGGAAGGTTGTTTCAGTATGTTTCAAATGTGGTATTTCACCCACAGGCTCAATACATTGTTCAACCTTCTGGAAAGTTTTTCAGCATTGCTATCATGGACGTGGATATATTGCTGAGAATTTTGAGCCAAACCCATGAAATATACAATTTCGGTTCGAATACTCAATATCTCAGAATTTATGGATCAAATCGGTAGTATAATTTCAAGGTAGAACGAAATTTTACAGAAAGGACCCCGCACATTTTGTATGAGAATTGGCTCCCGGTGGATTTGGCTGAAAATTTGATATGATGTTCTACTAATTCTTCTGATCAAATGTCTCCACAGTCACGAAGCTGAAAAATGCATACTTCTAGGAGTTTTTAGCGATTTTTTGTATCCATTATGGCTTACGTATTACCGTTCACAGAGAAATGTTTGAGAATATTTCGTGATTATTGAAAGCAGATTCTGTCAATTCGAAATATTTTCAAACATTTCTGTGTGAAAGGTAATACGTAAGCCATAATGGATACAAAAAATTGCTAAAAACTCCTAGAAGTATGCATTTTTCAGCTTCGTGACTGTGGAGACATTTATCAGAAGGATTAGTAGAACATCATATCAAATTTTCAGCCAAATCCACCGGGAGCCAATTCCCATACAAAATGTGCGGGGTCCTTTTTCTGAGAATATCGGAAGTAGTATAATTATCGGGTTAATATAACCTAATTATTAAATACCTATTCAAATGCGGAGTTACAATGCAAAGATTTCGTAGATGTTCAAAGTGAAGATCAAAAAGGAGATTCTTCGAACCAGAGTTTGATGAGGCTGGAATTAAGATATTCGAACGCCTTGTAGTTTTCTTGAATAAAAAGTGTTCTTGTAGTTTTGAAGCTAGCAGGCTTTCGAAACAGTATATTGTTCAGGGTGATTCACTTATCTTGGTAACCTAGTTTTGCTTGAAAAGGGATTAATATTTCTTTATTTTATCGACGGAATTTGGTACAAAGCCATCAGGAGTCGCGCCACTATCAAAAATTTTTTCTCCAGGAACAAACTTTCTTTTTGTGTCATTCGAAAGATAATTTAATTCTAAATACCATTTTTTTTTCTTATGCGGCCCATACACAAGCTACTTTCTCGGCGTTTTGGCAGCTAGCGTTTTGCGAGCGTCCTAGACGCTCGTGCAATTTTGACCACACACAAGCGTCTCAGTAGCTCACCGATCGCTGACGAGAGATCGAGTTATACGATCAGCCTCTGCCAAATTTTCACCATTTTTATAGTGAATTTTAATAATTTTAATGCGTTCTTGAAGCATGTATCGTTCCCTTTTTATTGATGGCGTAGTCCCTTTAATGTCACAACTGATATTTCAATTAACAATAAAAGTTTTTGAAAATGAATGCAAATTAGGTGTTTTATATATTCTCAAAAAGACACGTAATTTCAAACATTCTTTATTTTATTCATCGATCTTAGCAGAGTGTTCGCTTACAGGTCGATTTTAGGAAATGAAACCTCCCGGTTGGATAAACGATTGAACTCTTTTTGCACCCGACTTTTCCGTAGCTCGTAACTTTTTGTATTCTTTACGGAATGAGTCTCGGAGGCTTTTATTTTTTTCTTTACGAAACCAATATCGCATTCATCGTTATATTGTTTACATAAAGCTTACATTTCTTCGTAGGCTTTATTCTTTAGTGTTCTGTTCGAATATTCTTTGCTCTTAATCATCCACAAACACTTATTCTTTTTAAATAGTTCTATAAAATTTGTAAGGAATTCTTCTGAATGTGGAAATCTTGCATGATTCTCTGCCATTCTAGACGCTCTCACACACAAGCGTTTTTCAAGCGTTTCGCCGGCTATCTTGACGCTAAAATCAAACACGTTTGATCTTGGCGACCGGCGTTGCGTCCAGCTCGGCGACTCGCCAGCGTGGCAGCGGATGGACATACACAGGCGTTTTTCGGGCTACTTTTAGGCGTTTTGGTCGCTTGCGGTGACGCTAGCTGCCAAAACGCCGAGAAAGTAGCTTGTGTATGGGCCGCATTACCGTCAGCGATCTGCACCGTGTTTTATGTTGATTCTATTCCATTTATTTTTTCTGTATTGTGACAGTACGCCTGATTCAGAGACAAAGATATGATTGTGTTTCTTAAAACAAAGAGACTTTGTAGCGAACTATATTTCTCAATCATTATATTCATAAATATTATATTTTATAACAATGAATATTTTTTCAATAATTAATGCAATATGTCAATCATATTTTCTATATAGCGGCCATTATGATCCATACATAAATTACATATACAGGGTGTGCCGAAAACAATGGATAAGCCTGCAACTATAGATAGACCCTGTCGAGGTCTAAATTATTTCAAATTTTTACCTTAATGAAAATTCCACGGTTTCCGAGATATTCATGGTTTTCGTATTTTTAGAAAATTTCCAAGTGCGATTAGTTTTTCTAGTGCCATTTATACAAATGAAGATGTATTTCGATATGGTTTTTTTTAATTTCACATGAGATGGTTCAGCTATCGGAAACAAAGAATTAAATTCATTAAACTAGTGTAAAAAGTTAAAAACTCGTGATTTACAAGAAAAATTGAAAACTAAATGAAATTTCCTTCAAGTTTGATGAGCTACAGTGTAAAAAAAATGTAGGACGCCCCTAGTACACATCATCTTAAAAACTTGCTCAGTTATCGCAGATTCCAAAAAGGTATCATAAGCCTAGGCATTCTGTAGTTTTTCATTCTCGCAACTACTTGATTACCAAATAGTCGAAAATTTTCGAAAAACTGTTTTTGTTATAATCGTTATTCTGAGCTCATGTGTTAAAGTCCGGAGGACATTTTTGTTGGAATCTAGTGGAAAATTACGAAAATTATTTTTATTTTGAAAAAAGCAGTAGCGTATCGTTTCTCCGGTTGAATAGAAATATGGAATTATTTGCATTCAACACCCTGTATTTCGAAAACCTTACCGGACCTAATAGTATTTGACAAAATTTCTTACATTCTGTACAGTGTTAAAAGGAAAGTATCAATTAAAAAAAATACCCTGTGTTGCTACGATAGAGGTAGGTATGTTTAATATTCATTACAAATAAAATAAAACGGATTATTACCAAATACTACTCCATGGGAAAATAAAACGAATTAGTACCAATTATTTAGTCATAAAGAATTCGAAATGAAACAATGAGTTCAGTCATCCATAGCGTAAATTTATTCATAATAATAATAACACTTTTGTGGACACTCGTTCACAGTCGGTAACCTAGGTAATTTTAATTTTATTTAACTTCTAATGACAATAGTTTTGAAACTGACTGTGAACGAATTTTCATAAAAGTGTTGTATTGTTCTAGTGTTCTACTGGTACTTTTTCAAAAATTTTTTACTGTTAAATTTGAATTGACTAGCTTTATGATTTGGATATTGTAATAATAAATTGTTTACTAACTGTGAATGAGTGTCCACAAAAGTGTTATTATTGTTCTATGCAAGCAGGGTTTCATTTTTTATGAATAAATTTAAGCTATGAATGACTGAACTCATTGTTTGATTTCGAATTCTTCATTCATTTCCAATGAATAAGTAATTGGCACTAATTCGTTTTATTTTTTCCATCGGATAGTATTTTGGTAATAATTCGTTTTATTTTATTTGTGATGAATATTCCACATACATCTATTGTAGCAATACAGGGTATTTTTTAAGTTGATATTATCCTTTTAACACTGTACAGAATGTAAGAAAATAAGAAATTATGTCAAATACAATTAGGTCCGGTAAGGTTTTGGAGATACAGGGTGTTGAATGCAAATAATGCCATATTTCTATTCAACCAGAGAAACGATACGCTACTGCTTTTTTCAAAATAAAAATAATTTTCATGATTTTCCACTAGATTCCAACAAAAATGGCCTCCGGACTTTAACACATGAGCTCAGAATAACGATTACAACAAAAACAGTTTTTCGAAAAATTTCGACTATTTGGTAATCAAGTAGTTACGAGAATGAAAAACTACAGAATGCCTAGGCTTATGATACCTTTTTGAAATCTACAATAACTGAGCAAGTTTTTAAGATGATGTGTACCAGGGGCGTCCTACATTTTTTTTACACTCTAGCTCATCAAACTTGAAGGAAATTTCATTTAGTTTTCAATTTTTCTTAGTAAATCACGAGTTTTTAACTTTTTACACTAGTTTGATGAATTTAATTCTTTCTTTCCGATAGCTGAACCATCTCATGTGAAATTAAAAAAACCATATCGAAATACATCTTCATTTGTATAAATGGCACTAGAAAAACTAATCGCACTTGGAAATTTTCTAAAAATACGAAAACCATGAATATCTCGGAAACCGTGGAATTTTCATTGAGGTAAAAATTTGAAATAAGTTAGACCTCGACAGGGTCTATCTATAGTTGCAGGCTTATCCATTGTTTTCGGGACACCCTGTATATGTTCCTTATTTCATTATACATACATTACTTTGGCCAAAATATTAAGGTTCACTTGGACGAAGTAACTTATAATGAATTAAGGAAAAGATATATAATTAATGTATACATCATAATGGCCAGTATATAGAATATATGATTTGACATGTTGTATTTATTATTAAAAAATATTCATAGTTATAAAATATAATATTTGATGAACATAATGATTGAGAAACTGTTCGCTAAAAAGTATATTCGATTCTAAGAAACACAATCATATTATCTATTTCTCTAAATTAAGGCATACTGTCACAATACAGGTCGCTGGCGGTAAGAAATAGAAAAAAATGGTATTCATAAGAAACATTCAGAATTAAATTATCTTTCGAGTGACAAAATAAAAAAGGTGTGTTCCTGGAGAAAAAAATTTGATAGCGCCGCAACGCCTGGAGTCTTAATTTTTTTATCCGACTTTTACGCACATGTCAAGTCAACATTGACTTGTATCCATTTTCGAGTGAAATTAGGTTACCGAGATAAGTGAATCACCCTGTACAACGAGTATGCAGGTTTGCACATCGAGCTGGAAGCGAGTGATGCAAATCATACGAGTAGGAAATGGTCATTCCGTTCGAGTTTTACACTATACACCTTTTACGACTGTTATAACAAACTTTGCAGGATTAGAATCCGTTCAGTCAAAGAAATATTGAATCGTCACTTATGTTTCTGATTCTATTAATTAGTCTGTATATAATAGCTACAGCTACGGCAAGTCGTGACGATATGACGAAGATTGCGAAAACGCCGTGCGTATTTCATACATTGTCCAGTAACTAGTGCATAATGAAATATTATTATTACCATGTACTGCATTAAGAAGTCATCATTGAACATAGAATGAAGGTATTATGTGATAGTCGAAGAAAAAAACCATTATTATTATTATTTTGAATAGTCCGCTATTTCGGAAGATTTCACGTTTGAAGCTTTCAATTTTTGACATTTAACAAGAAGAAACTACGCAATTAATAAAAATGGAACGATACACGCTTCAAGAACGCACTGCTGAAATTATTAAAATTCACTAAAAAAATGGTGAAAATTTGGCAGAGGCGGTTCGTAAAACTCGAACATTTTTGGGTCGTCGTGAAACACCTTGTCGGACCGCAATGAAGTAATTGGTGGAGACCTTCGAGCTGTTGAGACAAGTTAGTGATGTGAAAAATAAAACAAGTGTACGTCACTCCAGAGCAGCCAAGAATATTGCTGCTCTAGCTGAAAGTGTTGAAGAAAACCCAGGTTTGTCCATTCCTCTTCGTTCTTTGAAATTAAGCATTCTACAAACGTCAACACCGTATTTGCATAAAGATTTGGGTCTTAAGGCTTATAAAGTTCACTTAACACAAGAACTCAAGCCGACCGATCACACAAGCAACGAAACCATTGATTTTCTGCAGGAAAAGTTTCCGGACCGTGTTATCTCTCGAAGAGGTGATCACAATTGGTCACAATTGGCCACAATTGCCGACATCTTTCTTTCCTACGCCCAGCGTCGCGTCAAGACCTCAAATATGGAATTCGTGAGGCTATCGAGTACATAAGGCAGTCACTTTGCGATTTGGTTATGGAAAATTTCATTAAAAGGATATGGTCCAGTCAGCGTGGTCGTGGTGGTCATTTGCCCGATGTTATTTTCCACTATTAATGGCATAGTTTCTTCTTTATAATGAAATAAACATCCGATCATTCATATTGAAAAATGGCATTTTTATTTGAATATCAAAATAACACTCCTTATTGGAAAACCTTTTAGTATAGTCGTCTCTTAGGTTATACTGACATCTACCAATAGGACGATTGACACACTTTATTTTTCAAGCCATCCCATCGACCCACGTCGATATTCCTTTTTTCAATCCTCTTTAACGACTCAATAAGTGCAAATCAACTCATCAGGGTCTTATTCATCGAGGCGTCTACCTTAGAAGTTCGAAAAGTCGATTATGTATGGTCTTCGAATTACGATACACCAAAGATACGAGTGCAAACGGGATCCTCAATCATATTCCGATCATTTATATTGAAAAATGGCATTTTTATTTGAAATCAAATAAAAAATAACACCCCTTATTGGAACACCCTTCAGTATAGTAGTCTCTTAGTTTATACTAATATCTACCGATAGGACGATTGACACACTTTATTTTTCAAGCTTGTTGAATCATCCCATCGTAAGACGTCGATATTCCTTTTTCAATCCTCTTTAACGACTCGATAAGTGCAAATCAACTCATCAGGGTCTTATTCATCGAGGCGTCTACCTTAGAAGTTCGAAAAGTCGATTATGTATGGTCTTCGAATTACGATACACCAAAGATACGAGTGCAAACGGGATCCTCAATCATATTCCGATCATTTATATTGAAAAATTACATTTTTATTTTAATATCAAAATAACACCTCTTATTGGAAAACCCTTTAGTATAGTCGTCTCTTAGTTTATACTAATATCTACCGATAGGACGATTGACACACTTTATTTTTCAAGCTTGTAGAATCATCCCATCGTACGACGTCGATATTCCTTTTTCAATCCTCTTCAACGACTCAATAAGTGCAAATCAACTCATCAGGATCTTATTCATCGAGGCGTATACCTTAGAAGTTCGAAAAGTCGATTATGTATGGTCTTCGAATTACGATACACCAAAGATACGAGCGCAAACGGGATCGTCAATCATATTCCGATCATTTATATTGAAAAATTACATTTTTATTTTAATATCAAAATAACACTCTTATTGGAAAACCCTTTAGTATAGTCGTCTCTTAGTTTATACTAATATCTACCGATAGGACGATTGACACACTTTATTTTTATTTATTATGTATGGTCTTCGAATTACGATACACCAAAGATACGAGCGCAAACGGATCGTCAATCATATTCCTGTCAAATTAGCCGTCATCGTTTCGGCAGAAGGGCTGCACCTTTTCGGTATAAATGGGCATATTGACTGACTCCGGTTCGTAGAAGCAATTTCCTCCTCTTTGCGAGAGCTTTTTATGTCGAATATTAATCATGAGATTCGACGGTGGATGAACGCCATATGGTTATAGCACCTTATGGATGCACAGGGTGTTACGACCGCAAATGGCCATGAAAATAAAAGGAAAGAACCTGGAGTAGGTATCTACGTTGGGAATACTAATCAATGGTAACACTGGAAGAAAGACCAAGGCTCAAACTGAGAAAAGCAGTTGTTGCGTGCATCAATAGGAATCATTTGGATTTCAATAGTGGTTTCATACATATACAAAGAGTATATGTATGTGAATGTTTTTCAAGCGATCAAATCATATAACTAAAAATTCCATGAAACGAACCAAATAATTAAACTGTTTCATTAACTGACGGAAAACAATCAGTAAAAATATTCTGTGACGTTAATGTCAATAATGAAGGGTTTTCCAATAAGCGGTATATTTTGAATAGGCATCTATCAGAAGCTCGCTATTTCGGTACCGATGTGAAGTTAGCAGCCACTTTCTTCGGAGAGGCGGCCGTTTTACCAGTGGCGTCGGGTGAAAATAATGTATCATAACTTTGACTGGAATGAAGTAGCGATCTGAAATTTCTAGAATATCTTTCTGAAATGATTTCGAATATTATACTAAAAAATCAGATTTTTCTCCCACCCGGAACTGTGAAAAAAAGCCCTGGAAAAAAGAGAAAATTATGATCAATCAAAAATAACCGAAGAAAATGGCCTCTACCGATGAAACTCACAGGATACGATTATTATGACCTAAGGAACAAGTGTTGTCAACCTCATCTCCTTCGGAAGGGGCCGAGGGGTGAAAATCGACGCCGCCTCCATAGAACCTATTATTATTCTCTGAACACATCGAAGAAAATGACCTCTACCAATGAAACTCACGGGATACGTTCTTTGTCATTTAAGGAACAAGTGTTATGAATTTCATTTTCTTCGGATGGGGCCGAGGGGTGGAAATCGACTCCGCCGCCTCCATATCTCACACTTACACAAAAACACCGAAGAAAATGGCCTCTACCGATGAAACTCACAGGATACGTTTATTATGACCTAAGGAACAAGTGTTATCAATCTCATCACCTTCGGAAGGGGCCGAGGGGTGAAAATCGACGCCGCCTCCATAGAACTTATTATTATTCTGAACACATCGAAGAAAATGACCTCTACCAATGAAACTCACGGGATACGTTCTTTGTCATTCAGGAACAAGTGTTATAAATTTCATCTCCTTCGGATGGGGCCGAGGGGTGGAAATCGACTCCGCCGCCTCCATATCTCACACTTATGGAAAAACACCGAAGAAAATGGCCTCTACCGATGACACTCACAGGATACGTTTATTATGACCTGAGGAACAAGTTTGATCAATTTCATCTTCTTCGGATGAGGCCGAGGGGTGGAAATCGACTCCGCCGCCTCATGTCTCACAATTATTATAGAAAAACACCGAAGAAAATGGCCTCTACCGATGAAACTCACAGGATACGTTCATTATGACCTAAGGAACAAGTGTTATCAATCTCATCACCTTCGGAAGGGGCCGAGGGGTGAAAATCGACGCCGCCTCCATAGAACCTATTATTATTCTGAACACATCGAAGAAAATGACCTCTACCAATGAAACTCACAGGATACGTTCTTTGTGATTTGAGGAACAACTGTTATAAATTTCATCTCCTTCGGATGGGGCCAAGGGGTGGAAATCGACTCTGCCGCCTCTATATCTCACACTATAGAAAAACACCGAAGAAAATGGCCTCTACCGATGAAACTCACAGGATACGTTTATTATGACCTAAGGAACAAGTGTTATCAATCTCATCACCTTCGGAAGGGGCCGAGGGGTGAAAATCGACGCCGCCTCCATAGAACTTATTATTATTCTGAACACATCGAAGAAAATGACCTCTACCAATGAAACTCACGGGATACGTTCTTTGTCATTTCAGGAACAAGTGTTATAATTTCATCTCCTTCGGATGGGGCCGAGGGGTGGAAATCGACTCCGCCGCCTCCATATCTCACACTTATGGAAAAACACCGAAGAAAATGGCCTCTACCGATGACACTCACAGGATACGTTTATTATAGTATCTCTGAACCCTTTAGCGTCCACCATTATATAGAATAATGAAATAATTTAAATGCCTTTTTATTGGTGAGACTGTTTATTAATGACTGCAAATTCTTGCCTGCTCGACTAGTTTCGATGAGTATCTCTCATCATCTCAAGAGCGAAGTAACTAGACAACTGCAAAGAGAGAAAGACAAAACAGATAATTGAAAAATAATTGTCAATAGTAACAATAAATAACTCACGATGCAGCAGTCTAGCACAGTTCTCCAGCCAGGACAAAGAATCGACCTTGACACATTTTATGGTCTTTGAAAAATCACAAATACAATGAAGTCAAAATTTAAAATACAGATATAAATGGTTACATTACAAACAATGACAAAACAAACATCAATACGCACGCGTACACAATTCTGCTGCAGAAGTCATAAAATCGACGGACGGATCAGGTCGAACGCATCAATCTACTCAGTGGCGGCGCGGCAGATAAAATAAGACAGTGAACACTAGGGTTAAAATAATAAATATCAAGTGGTTACAACAGAGGATCCCGGGTTTAACCGCGACTAAATCGGTGGACGGAGTGTCTGCTGTAGCTGGTGTGTCCAGTAAGATATCAAATAAGCGTGGGAAGGTTTGCGTTGACAATGCATTGAGGGTGTTAAGTGACTTATCATTGATATGACAGAAAATTTCTATATCTTCCAGCACAGACTGTTTTAAACTAAATTTAGAGGGATGTAAGATTTTAACATCTGAATTCACGTCAAAACCGTGTTTGGAAAACCTTAAGTGTCTGCCAAACACTGATTTGTTGCACCTCTCATTTTTCTGACTGCGGAGATGTTCAGAGGTACGCTGTTGTAAAGTGCGCCCCGTCCTACCAATGTACACTATATTACACTCCGGATCACCACAGCTCAATTTGTAGACACCACTTTGCTGTAACTTGGGTATCTTGTCTTTGTTGTGGACCAAGATGTTCTGCAATGTATTAGGAGACTTGTAGGCTATCCGGATGTTGTGTTCGCGAAATAGGCTACCGACCCTGGTCGAAATGGGTCCTATATATGACAGTCTCATATACTTGCAAACAGGGTCCGTCCGCCGAAGAACAGATGCATCGTTGTTTAGGCGCTTCATTTGCTTCTTTCTTTCATATCTTCCACCCATCCAGGCCTGTATCCGTTTCTTACTGCCAGATGTTTTATCACATTGAGCTCATATTGAAAGTCATCATCGGAAAGAGGAACGCTGAACAATCTATTCACCAGGAACTGCAAACCCGCCAGTCGTTGGCTCAAGTGATGTGCCGATGTGAAATGAATCAATTGGTCTGTTTGGGTGGGTTTTCTGTAAATGCTGAAGGAAATTCTGTTGTTAATTGCGTCGCAGCGAAATATCTAGAAAGGGGATGGATGAATTCTCCTCCAATTCCATTGTGAAATTAATTTTGACATGAAGACCATTGATCCAATCCAGAAAGGAACCCAATTCATCTCTCTCTCCTGTCCAGCATACTATTACATCATCCACATATCGATGCCAGAATAGAATTTTTTCTCTGAAAGGATTACCATTGTTGAATACCAGTTTTCGTTCGAAAAAAGACATAAATATTTCTGCGAAACAATTGGAGAGAGGATTTCCCATGCCGATTCCGTCGCATAGTCTGTAAAAAATGTCCTCGAACGTAAAATAATTTTGTTCCAAACACAGCCTGGCAAGATTTAAGACACCCTCACACTGTTCATTGTTCAGTGATGACGTATACAATATGTGTTCGAAAAGTTTTAGGGTTTGAGCGACAGGTATGTTCGTGAACAGATTGGAAACATCGAAGGAAACCAAAACTGACTCATTCGGGATGTCAAGATCTCTTTAACTTAGATATCAGATCAGAGGTGTTCAATATACAATAGGGTGAGCGAAAATTCAAGTTGTTCTGAATGAAATTACTCAACCAATGCGATAAATCGTATGCTAGAGTTCCGCAAAATGACACGACAGGTCTGATGCTGAGATTTGGCTTATGGATTTTGGGTAGGCCATATAGTCTAGGAGGAAAATGGTTCATTGGAGTGAATTTTCGATAGGTGTCACAAACCTTAGGCCCATACATTTGCAGAGTGTTGTTGAAAGTCCTCTGATAGTCACTCATCGGGTTCCTTTCTAACCTGATGAAACAAACGACTAAACAACGATGCATCTGTTCTTCGGCGGACGGACCCTGTTTGCAAGTATATGAGACTGTCATATATAGGACCCATTTCGACCAGGGTCGGTAGCCTATTTCGCGAACCAACATCCGGATAGCCTACAAGTCTCCTAATACATTGCAGAACATCTTGGTCCACAACAAAGACAAGATACCCAAGTTACAGCAAAGTGGTGTCTACAAATTGAGCTGTGGTGATCCGGAGTGTAATATAGTGTACATTGGTAGGACGGGGCGCACTTTACAACAGCGTACCTCTGAACATCTCCGCAGTCAGAAAAATGAGAGGTGCAACAAATCAGTGTTTGGCAGACACTTAAGGTTTTCCAAACACGGTTTTGACGTGAATTCAGATGTTAAAATCTTACATCCCTCTAAATTTAGTTTAAAACAGTCTGTGCTGGAAGATATAGAAATTTTCTGTCATATCAATGATAAGTCACTTAACACCCTCAATGCATTGTCAACGCAAACCTTCCCACGCTTATTTGATATCTTACTGGACACACCAGCTACAGCAGACACTCCGTCCACCGATTTAGTCGCGTTAAACCCGGGATCCTCTGTTGTAACCACTTGATATTTATTATTTTAACCCTAGTGTTCACTGTCTTATTTTATCTGCCGCGCCGCCACTGAGTAGATTGATGCGTTCGACCTTGATCCGTCGATTTTATGACTTCTGCAGCAGAATTGTGTACGCGTGCGTATTGATGTTTGTTTCAAGGGCGGATATAGCTTTTTTTCATGGGGGGGGTAGTAATGATTCAGGATCGATAAATCAGGTTCAAAACTTGAAAAAAATTAATCAAAATATTAAGGAGGAATAATATATTAAGAAAAAATAGTAGTAAAGTAATAGTAGTAAAAAAAACAAACAAATGAAAATATGTGCACCACGTTGCGTAACTTTTTCTTAGGTTTTGGATATTCATGGGGGGGGTATTACCCCCATTACCCCCCCCGTAAATCCGCCCTTGGTTTGTTTTGTCATTGTTTGTAATGTAACCATTTATATCTGTATTTTAAATTTTGACTTCATTGTATTTGTGATTTTTCAAAGACCATAAAATGTGTCAAGGTCGATTCTTTGTCCTGGCTGGAGAACTGTGCTAGACTGCTGCATCGTGAGTTATTTATTGTTACTATTGACAATTATTTTTCAATTATCTGTTTTGTCTTTCTCTCTTTGCAGTTGTCTAGTTACTTCGCTCTTGAGAATGATGAGAGATACTCATCGAAACTAGTCGAGCAGGCAAGAATTTGCAGTCATTAATAAACAGTCTCACCAATAAAAAGGCATTTTAAATTATTTCATTATTTCTATATAATGGTGGACGCTAAAGGGTTCAGAGATACTATGTTGGTCGCTAGCCTGGCAATATTAACCCGTCAGTTCTTCAAGTTGGGCACGAAGGCAAGAATTGCATCGGGACACATTTGGTTCAATAAGAAATGTTTGAGGGAGAACATATACCCCAACTATATTATAAGATCATTTAGAAAAAGCACAATCCGGCGTGAGGGCGAAATTCTCCGAAACACCATGAGAATTCTAATAAGAAAGGAAATTAGAAGGTGGCACTCCATCATGGCGGTCAACAGAGTGAAAATGAAGGTTTTGGATGACATACTCCAGATCAGATTACATCCCTTGGAGTTAGACGAAATAAAGTCCAAACTTCATGAACATCTTGATAACTTGGCTAGACGTCGATTCCGCTCACTGAGTAAAAAGTTGCGCATGTTGAGATCTAGAGGTGACCCATTTCAGGTTGAGAATACTGTGCTTCCTCCATTAGAGCACTCTTTTCACCCTAGAGTTAAACTTTTAACGAGTGTTGATTTTTCACCAAAGGACTTAGAGCTGCTCAACCTTGGACTGAAATTCTCTCTCTACATCTACGGGCTTCCTTGGTATCAAATCACTTGTTGCAGACTTGGAATGTGGTCTACGTACAGTTGCTAGGGGCTTCGTGAATTCGTTGACTTCGAGAATATATACACTTCTTCATTCATACAAGATTAAGCAGGGTCGTTTTTCCCCCATCAACCGTTTCAAAGCATCAATGGAGTCATTGAAAAAGAAGATATCAGACAACAACTTGATAGTATCGAAGGCTGACAAGGGTAACTGTGTGGTTGTCATGTCCAAAGAGAATTACGTCGGAAAGGTTTTGGAATTCATTCAGGAGAACGGTTTCATCAAGTTAGAAAGGAACCCGATGAGTGACTATCAGAGGACTTTCAACAACACTCTGCAAATGTATGGGCCTAAAGTTTGTGACACCTATCGAAAATTCACTCCAATGAACCATTTTCCTCCTAGACTATATGGCCTACCCAAAATCCATAAGCCAAATCTCAGCATCAGACCTGTCGTGTCATTTTGCGGAACTCTAGCATACGATTTATCACATTGGTTGAGTAATTTCATTCAGAACAACTTGAATTTTCGCTCACCCTATTGTATATTGAATACCTCTGATCTAATATCTAAGTTAAAAGATCTTGACATTCCGAATGAGTCAGTTTTGGTTTCCTTCGACGTTTCCAATCTGTTCACGAACATACCTGTCGCTCAAACCCTAAAACTTTTCGAACACATATTGTATACGTCATCACTGAACAATGAACAGTGTGAGGGTGTCTTAAATCTTGCCAGGCTGTGTTTGGAACAAAATTATTTTACGTTCGAGGACATTTTTTACAGACTATGCGACGGAATCGGCATGGGAAATCCTCTCTCCAATTGTTTCGCAGAAATTTATTCTTTTTTTTTTCGAACGAAAACTGGTATTCAACAATGGTAATCCTTTCAGAGAAAAAATTCTATTCTGGCATCGATATGTGGATGATGTAATAGTATGCTGGACAGGAGAGAGAGATGAATTGGGTTTCCTTTCTGGATTGGATCAATGGTCTTCATGTCAAAATTAATTTCACAATGGAATTGGAGGAGAATTCATCCATCCCCTTTCTAGATATTTTGCTGCGACGCATTAACAACAGAATTTCCTTCAGCATTTACAGAAAACCCACCCAAACAGACCAATTGATTCATTTCACATCGGCACATCACTTGAGCCAACGACTGGCGGGTTTGCAGTTCCTGGTGAATAGATTGTTCAGCGTTCCTCTTTCCGATGATGACTTTCAATATGAGCTCAATGTGATAAAACATCTGGCAGTAAGAAACGGATACAGGCCTGGATGGGTGGAAGATATGATAAGAAAGAAGCAAATGAAGCGCCTAAACAACGATGCATCTGTTCTTCGGCGGACGGACCCTGTTTGCAAGTATATGAGACTGTCATATATAGGACCCATTTCGACCAGGGTGGGTAGCCTATTTCGCGAACACACATCCGGATAGCCTACAAGTCTCCTAATACATTGCAGAACATCTTGGTCCACAACAAAGACAAGATACCCAAGTTACAGCAAAGTGGTGTCTACAAATTGAGCTGTGGTGATCCGGAGTGTAATATAGTGTACATTGGTAGGACGGGGCGCACTTTACAACAGCGTACCTCTGAACATCTCCGCAGTCAGAAAAATGAGAGGTGCAACAAATCAGTGTTTGGCAGACACTTAAGGTTTTCCAAACACGGTTTTGACGTGAATTCAGATGTTAAAATCTTACATCCCTCTAAATTTAGTTTAAAACAGTCTGTGCTGGAAGATATAGAAATTTTCTGTCATATCAATGATAAGTCACTTAACACCCTCAATGCATTGTCAACGCAAACCTTCCCACGCTTATTTGATATCTTACTGGACACACCAGCTACAGCAGACACTCCGTCCACCGATTTAGTCGCGTTAAACCCGGGATCTTCTGTTGTAACCACTTGATATTTATTATTTTAACCCTAGTGTTCACTGTCTTATTTTATCTGCCGCGCCGCCGCCACTGAGTAGATTGATGCGTTCGACCTTGATCCGTCGATTTTATGACTTCTGCAGCAGAATTGTGTACGCGTGCGTATTGATGTTTGTTTTGTCATTGTTTGTAATGTAACCATTTATATCTGTATTTTAAATTTTGACTTCATTGTATTTGTGATTTTTTCAAAGACCATAAAATGTGTCAAGGTCGATTCTTTGTCCTGGCTGGAGAACTGTGCTAGACTGCTGCATCGTGAGTTATTTATTGTTACTATTGACAATTATTTTTCATTATCTGTTTTGTCTTTCTCTCTTTGCAGTTGTCTAGTTACTTCGCTCTTGAGAATGATGAGAGATACTCATCGAAACTAGTCGAGCAGGCAAGAATTTGCAGTCATTAATAAACAGTCTCACCAATAAAAAGGCATTTTAAATTATTTCATTATTTCTCGTTTTATTATGACCTGAGGAAAAGTTTTGATCAATTTCATCTTCTTCGGATGAGGCCGAGGGGTGGAAATCGACTCCGCCGCCTCCATGTCTCACAATTTTATAGAAAAACACCGAAGAAAATGGCCTCTACCGATGAAACTCACAGATACGTTCATTATGACCTAAGAACAAGTGTTATCAATCTCATCAACTTCGGAAGGGGCCGAGGGGTGAAATCGACGCCGCCTCCATAGAACCTTTATTATTCTGAACACATCGAAGAAAATGACCTCTACCAATGAAACTCACGGGATACGTTCTTTGTCATTTAAGGAACAAGTGTTATGAATTTCATTTTCTTCGGATGGGGCCGAGGGGTGGAAATCGACTCCGCGCCGCCTCCATATCTCACACTTATAGAAAAACACCGAAGAAAATGGCCTCTACCGATGAAACTCACAGGATACGTTTATTATGACCTGAGGAACAAGTTTTATCAATTTCATCTTCTTCGGATGAGGCCGAGGGGTGAAAGTCGACGCCGCCTCCATAGAACTTATTATTATTCTGAACAAATCGAGAAAATGACCTCTACCAATGAAACTCACGGGATACGTCTTTGTCATTTAAGGAACAAGTGTTATAAATTTCATCTCCTTCTTCGGATGGGGCCGAGGGGTGGAATCGACTCGACTCGCCGCCTCCATATCTCACACTTATGGAAAAAACACCGAAGAAAATGGCCTCTACCGATGACACTCACAGGATACGTTTATTATGACCTGAGGAACAAGTTTTATCAATTTCATCTTCTTCGGATGAGGCCGAGGGGGAAATCGACTCCGCCGCCTCCATGTCTCACAATTATTATAGAAAAACACCGAAGAAAATGGCCTCTACCGATGAAACTCACAAGATACGTTTATTATGACCTAAGGAACAAGTGTTATCAATCTCATCTCCTTCGGAAGGGGCCGCGGGGTGGAAATCGACGCCGCCTCCATAGAACCTATTATTATTCTGAACACATCGAAGAAAATGACCTCTACCAATGAAACTCACAGGATACGTTCTTTGTGATTTGAGGAACAACTGTTATAAATTTCATCTCCTTCGGATGGGGCCAAGGGGTGGAAATCGACTCTGCCGCCTCTATATCTCACACTTATAGAAAAACACCGAAGAAAATGGCCTCTACCGATGAAACTCACAGGATACGTTTATTATGACCTAAGGAACAAGTGTTATCAATCTCATCACCTTCGGAAGGGGCCGAGGGGTGAAAGTCGACGCCGCCTCCATAGAACTTATTATTATCCTGAACACATCGAAGAAAAAGACCTCTACCATGAAACTCACGGGATACGTTCTTTGTCATTTAAGGAACAAGTGTTATAAATTTCATCTCCTTCGGATGGGCCGGGGGTGGAAATCGACTCCGCCGCCTCCATATCTCACACTTATGGAAAAAACACCGAAGAAAATGGCCTCTACCGATGAAACTCACAGGATACGTTTATTATGACCTAAGGAACAAGTGTTATCAATCTCATCTCCTTCGGAAGGGGCCGAGGGGGGAAATCGACTCCGCCGCCTCCATGTCTCACACTTATTATAGAAAAACACCGAAGAAAATGGCCTCTACCGATGAAACTCACAGGATACGTTTATTATGACCTAAGGAACAAGTGTTATCAATCTCATCTCCTTCGGATGGGGCCAAGGGGTGGAAATCGACTCTGCCGCCTCCATATCTCACACTTATAGAAAAACACCGAAGAAAATGGCCTCTTCCGATGAAACTCACAAGATACGTTTATTATGACCTAAGGAACAAGTGTTATCAATCTCATCTCCTTCGGAAGGGGCCGAGGGGTGGAAATCGACGCCGCCTTCATAGAACCTATTATTATTCTGAACACATCGAAGAAAATGACCTCTACCAATGAAACTCACAGGATACGTTCTTTGTCATTTAAGGAACAAGTGTTATAAATTTCATCTCCTTCGGATGGGGCCGAGGGGTGGAAATCGACTCGCCGCCTCCATATCTCACACTTATAGAAAAACACCGAAGAAAATGACCTCTACCGATGAAACTCACAGAATACGTTTATTATGACCTAAGGAACAAGTGTTATCAATTTCATCGTCTTCGGATGGGGCCGAGGGGTGGAAATCGACGCCGCCTCCATAGAACCTATTACCATTCTGAACACATAGAAGAAAATGTATATTCATTTCAAGTCATCAAAAAGGAATTTGGTAATAACCTGAGTTTTCAGTTACAAAATGTGTTTCATTCGCAAGTATTTCGCACAGATGTGGCAGTTCGAGCCCATTTTGAATAGGTATTCTAATTTCACTTGAGACTCAATTGTATTTAAAAGGCCGTTTACACTATGCAATCCATCGCATGCAATTTTTCCAAGAATCGCCAGAACTCATTACAAGGCTGGGATTTATTGCACCCCTACAATGCCGCTTTCTGGCGTTTCCACTAGGGCTAGGAATTTTCGGGATAAATCAATTCGAATATTCCTTAAATGACAAAGAACGTCTCCTGTGAGTTTCATTGGTAGAGGTCATTTTCTTCGATGTGTTCAGAATAATAATAGGTTCTATGGAGGCGGCGTCGATTTTCACCCCTCGGCCACTTCCGAAGGAGATGAGGTTGATAACACTTGTTCCCTAGATCATAAAGAACGTATCCTGTGAGTTTCATCGGTAGAGGCCATTTTCTTCGGTGTTTTTCTATAAGTGTGAGATATGGAGGCGGCGAAGTCGATTTCCACCCCTCGGCCCCATCCGAAGAAAATGAGATTCATAACACGTGTTCCTTAAATGACAAAGAACGTATTCCGTGAGTTTCATTGGTAGAGGTCATTTTCTTCGATGTGTTCAGAATAATATAGGTTCTATGGAGGCGGCGTCGATTTTCACCCCTCGGCCACTTCCGAAGGTGATGAGATTGATAACACTTGTTCCTTAGGTCATAATAAACGTATCCTGTGAGTTTCATCGGTAGAGGCCATTTTCTTCGGTGTTTTTCTATAATAATTGTGAGACATGGAGGCGGCGGAGTCGATTTCCACCCCTCGGCCCCATCCGAAGAAAATGAAATTCATAACACTTGTTCCTTAAATGACAAAGAACGTATCCCGTGAGTTTCATTGGTAGAGGTCATTTTCTTCGATGTGTTCAGAATAATAATAGGTTCTATGGAGGCGGCGTCGATTTTCACCCCTCGGCCCCTTCCGAAGGTGATGAGATTGATAACACTTGTTCCTTAGGTCATAATAAACGTATCCTGTGAGTTTCATCGGTAGAGGCCATTTTCTTCGGTGTTTTTCTATAATAATTGTGAGACATGGAGGCGGCGGAGTCGATTTCCACCCCTCGGCCCCATCCGAAGAAGATGAAATTGATAACACTTGTTCCTCAGGTCATAATAAACGTATCCTGTGAGTTTCATCGGTAGAGGCCATTTTCTTCGATGTGTTCAGAATAAAAAAAGGTTCTATGTAGGCGGCGTCGATTTTCACCCCTCGGCCCCTTCCGAAGGAGATGAGGTTGATAACACTTGTTCCTTAGGTCATAATAAACGTATTCTGTGAGTTTCTTCGGTAGAGGCCATTTTCTTCGGTTTATTTTGATTGATCATAATTTTCTCTTTTTTTTCCAGGGCTTTTTTTCACAGTTCCGGGTGGGAGAAAAATCTGATTTTCTAGTATAATATTGGAAATCATTTCAGAAAGATATTCTAGAAATTTCAGATCGCTACTTCATTCCAGTCAAAAGTTATGATACATTATATTTCACCCGACGCCACTGGTAAAACGGCCGCTCTCTCCGAAGAAAGTGGCTGCTAACTTCACACCGGTTATTTCGGTACATGTCACGTTTGAAGCTGTGATTTTTTGAAATTTGACAAGTAGAAACTACACCATCAATAAAAATGGAACGATTTATGCTTCAAGAACGAGCATTGAAATTATTAAAATTCACCATAAAAATGGTGAAAATTTGGCAGAGACGGTTCGTAAAACTCGAACATTTTTGAGTCGACGTGAAGCACCTTGTCGGACCGAAATGAAGAAATTGGTGGAAAAATTCGAGCTGTGGGACAAGTTAGTGATGTAAAGAATAAAACCCGTGCACGTCACTCAAGAACAGCCCATTCCTCGACGTTCTTTGGAATTAGGCATTCTACAAACGCATTACACCGTATTTTGTATTTTTGATCCGGAATTCCATCGAAAAATCATCTTGAGTGATGAGGCCCATTTCCACTTCGGTGGCTTCGTCAACAAGCAAAATTGTCGCATCTGGGGCTCGGAAAAACCTAGAGTTATTGTTTAAAAAGCCTCTCTATCCTCAACGTGTGACTGTTTGGTGCGTTTTATGGTCCGGCGGAGTCATTGGACCTTACTTTTTCGAAAATGAGGCTTTAGCAACAGTACGGTGAATGGATTGCGCTATCGAGAGATGATTAATGATTTTTTTATGGCCGAAATTGGATAGTATTGATCTGGGCAACGTTCACTTTCAACAATACGACGCTACGTGTCACACAAGCAACGAAACCATTGTTCTTTTGCGTTAAAATTTTCCGGACCGTGTTATCTCTCGAAGAGGTGATCACAATTGGCCACCTAGATCAGGTGATTTAACACCTTGCGACTTCTTCGTTTTGGGTTTGAAGAGAAGGTCTACGCCAATAGCCCAGCGTCAATTTAAGACCTCAAAGATGGAATTTGTGAGGCTATCGAGGATATAGAGCAGCCACTTTGCAATTCGGTTATGGAAAATTTCATTACAAGGATACCTATGGTCCTATAAGCGTGGTCGTGGTGGTCATTTTCCTGATGTTATTTTCCACTATAGCATAGCTTCTTCTTATAATGAAATAAACATCCGATCATTAATATTGAAAAATGACATTTTTTGTCTTTGAATACCAAAATAACATCGCTTATTGGAAAACCCTTCATATTGTCTTGATACCACATTTCGATAAGACATCATGAACTGTGTCTTTTCTTGTTGATAGTACCGTTAAAAGCTAATATATTCTTTTTCTATCAACCCAGAAGTATAAACGAAACATATGTTCTTCAAGTTAACATATACACTTGAGCTCCGATTAAACGGTTGACTGTAACAACCACAATCATCAAAGTACTTGTAACTGCGTAGACATAGGAGCAAGAATAGTTATTTGTGCAGCCAGTTGGAAAAATAGTGTTCACCAGCGTGTTACACAGAATTTTTTTTCTAATCTTGAATAGGATGTGACTATTCGAATTCAAATTAAAAAAATTTTCATTTGATGTACCATAAACCATATATTTCCATATGAAAATTTGAAGAAGAGAGAGAGCTGAAATATCAAATTGAAAAAAGTATGGGATATTTTTTCTTTAAATTAAAATCAACGGATACAAGGATTTTCCTCAATAATTCTTCGTAAAAGAATAATTGACGAGTTACGCTTTTTTGGCTCGCCTTTTGTGAACTTTTCAGTCTTCAATATAGAATATAAGGACTAATTTAAACAAGAAAAATAAGAAAATCAAACAAACAAACACATCTTCCTCTACTTAGTTAATTTCTTTTTTTTTGCAAAGTCGTCATGCAGTAGGAACAAATTACTTCGTTTTAGGATTTCTAGGAGCAGCTTTTCTGACCGATATTGAATTATGAATAGTTTCGTTTTCCCAGGGTGAAGTATCTCTTACACATAAGCATGACTAAGCCTTTCGCCTTCGATCGAATCACTTGTAATTTTGTTAAAAAAAAACATAAAAAATAAGCCGGGTATTGTAGGTAGATTAATCACACGAGCGATTCGTAAAGTGAAGAAGCGAGACCATTTCGATCCAAATTATTCAAGGTAAGGTGCTTTTACGCATCGAACTGGTTATCCCATCATCTAGGCATCTATCAGAAGCAACAATTCAGATCATCCATAATAGATCCACCTCAGAATTCCCAATTAAAACCATCATAATCCCGGTGTCCTTATACGGAAGGTATCATATTAAACCTTAATCTCGTTAAGTACGCCCCTGTTGTCAACAGAGGATTGATGCATTTCGTTCTTGTGGATCGAATGTCGATTAGAGGCAAATTAAATAAATGGAAATAAGACATCGGGTTATTATACCGTCCGAAAGAATGACGCACGAATGTGTAAGCCTATTATGTCTAACATTTCTCTTCCGATTAATGACAGATCAATCTGGAGGGCCATGTGCGAGCCCAATGTGATTCGATGAAAGATAGACTTATATGGTATACGATACGATCGTATGGTGAAAATGAAGATATTAATATCGTGATTCGTGAAGGATGTGGACTATAGAATAGAAGGTTTCGAAGACCTACGAAATATTAATTTTAACCGTTCAAATCGGAAATCAATATGAAAATGAACTGCGTTTAAATTTCGATGAATATACAATACTGATGGACAAAATTAGCGCACCACCTAAAATTTCGTTAAATTTTAACAATTGATATCTTCCCAATCTTCAGTCGGATTTTAACATTTTTTTCTTTCAATAGTAGCTCTGTTATTGTCAAATTCCCTCTATTGAACAGAAGTCCAAAAAATAGAGCCTTCATGTTGTAGAGGGCGTTTAAGTAATGTCATGTTTTATAGTCAAATTTTAACGTCTTCTGTGTGCAATGCCAGGCTGCTGAGGCGAATAAAAACAATAAAGCTTTGTAGCCTAGTATCTCCTGAATATTTTGTTTTTTTAAAAATCAATTTATCTTGAAGTCGTCCAGAGATATTCAACTTTTTATCAACTCTTGTATTTTATGCATTAGCCATGAATATCTTCGCAACCATTTGTCCGAATTGAATGTTTTTTTTTAGTTGTAGCTCTTTTATTGGCGAATATCATACTATAATGAGATGTTCAAAAAAAATAAATGCTGTACAGGGCGTTTAAATTTTCGGGTTTTTTTCATTACAGTTTAACGCCTTCTGTGGGCAATACCAGATATATGAGGCTTCTTAAAACTATACAGTGATGCAGCCTGATGTTTCCTGAGTATTTTGCATTTTAAAAAAGCAATTTCACTTGTACCCTTCCAGAGCTATTCACATTTTTGTAACATCATAGATTTTTCTGTTTTTCTTAATTTTTTTTCGTTTATTTTTGTGTTGAAAGTTAATTCTTATTTATTCTTCTTTGGCCGTTGTCTCGGTAGACTTATGGAAAGTAAAGAAAACTTTAGAAATTTACACAATTATTAATTTCGAATGAATTTTATGAGTTAGAGAAAATTATGACAACTGTAACACCAGTATCACTCGACTGAAAATATTCATTGTCAATATATTGTATGAAATGCAAGATGTTATAAAAATGTGAATATCTCTGGAAGGGTACAAGTTAAATTGCTTTTTAAAAAAGCAAAATACTCAGGAAACATCAGGCTGCATCATTGTATAGTTTTTAGAAGCCTCATACGGTATTGCCCACAGAAGGCGTTAAACTGTAATGAAAAAAACCCGAAAATTTAAACGCCCTGTACAGCATGAATCATTTATTTTTTTGAACACCTCATTGTGGTATGATATTCGCCAATAAAAGAGCTACAACTAAAGAAAAACATTCAATTCGGACAAATGGTTGCGAAGATATTCATGGCTAATGCATAAAAACAAGAGTTGATAAAAAGTTGAATATCTCTGGACGACTTCAAGATAAATTGGTTTTTAAAAAAACAAAATACTCAAGAGATACTAGGCTACAAAGCTTTATTGTTTTTATATGCCTCAGCAACCTGGCATTGCCCACAGAAGAAGTTAAAATTTTACTATAAAACATGGCCTTTTTTAAACGCCCTGTACAACATGAAGGTTCTATTTTTTGGACTTCTGTTTAATGGAGAAAAATCGACAATAACAGAGCTACAATTGAAAGAAAAAAACGTTAAAATCCTACTGAAGATTGGGAAGATATCAATTGTTAAAATTTAACGAAATTTTAGGTGGTGCGCTAATTTTGTCCATCAGTATATTTCAGAACCTCTGATTCATATTTCTTTTATCTTGTCGGAAATGGCGCATTGGTTTCTTCTTATTCGTTTTCAATTTTCAAAAGGCACCTTGCATTTTTCTTCTGGCTTTTCCATGCGTTTTCCCTTGGAAAGGTTTCCAACTGACACCGTCGATCTGATGAACCAGAGTCTTCCCCTGTCAGATATGATGTAGTGACGGCTGCTCAGAGGAGGCCGGCCCCCTTATTTCCTACATTTCATTCAATTTTAAATTCAAGTGCAAATACAATATAATCACACTTCTATGTCTGTGTTATTTTCATTATTCTATCTACTATCCAAATCTCAAAGTAAAAAAACATATGTTTATTACTCAGCGTTCTGAAACATTCATACATTATCCGCAATACACAATACAGTGTAACGGTTAGGAAGCAAACCGCTTAGCAAAGGAGGTTCGCATACACGAGTCGAGATTCGTTAGAATGTAAAATTTTAAACTGCTCCAAATGAACGGTTCGGGAACCACTCAAAATTTATACTGTAGGTCACGTGTCGGAGGCCCGGCTCCGCGGCATTATTTTCGGAGAACGAGCTTAGCCGAAACTGGATGTCCGATCGGCCCGAATCAACCCCGGCGATCGTGGATGGAATTTGGGATTAATCCTCTCAACGTGCGGTTTGTAGTTTTGTGACATTTTTCGGAAAATATTATAGGTTAGATTTTAACATTTCAGCAAGAAAGATGGAAACGGAAACAAGAAGTGAGAATTATAATGCAAGTGTTGTCGATTTTGAATAATGAATTCAGTAAAATGCCTCACGATGCTAAAATTCTCATAACTCGAGTAATTAAGACACCTCGACCAGCAATGCCAAATTTCATTATTAATTCTGCTCATAACTGTTCGTTCTGCGTAGAATGGTATTATAAATGCCAGTGGCTGACAGTTCGAAATAAATTATTTTGTTGGTTGCGTGATCTCTGATTGAAATCTCATGAGCCGCCACTGATATGATGCATCTGACAATCTTGTCCTATACATCGTAGATTTACTTTCTGTAGTGAGGTGTCTATTTACCAATGTCTTGATTCAAATATTTTTATGAAGCTCTGCCCGGAAAAATGGTCTCGATGAAAGATGAACTTATATGGTATACGATACGGCCGTATCGTAAAATGAAGGAATTAATATCGTGAAGGATGAAGTCTACAGAAGGCTTCGAAGACCTACGAAAAATTAATTTTAAATTGAACGTAAATCAATATGCCCATGAACGAATCGTGTCTTACCTTTCGATGATTATATTTCAGAACCTCTGATTCAAATCTCATTAATGTTGTTAGAAATGGCGCTTTTCGTTTCTTCTTATTCGCTTTCTCTTTTTCAAAAGGCATATTGCATTTTTCTTATTCATGCGTTTTTTTCTTGGAAATGTTTTCAACTGGCACCATCCATTTGATGGTCGAACCAGAGGTCTTTCCCTGTCAGATATGATGCCTATGACAATCCTATACATCGTATGTACATTTTCTTCTGAGGTGTCAGGTTATTTTACCAATTTATCCGTTCTGAATCGTTATCAATATGCCCTTGTACGCTACTACGTTTACACTTTCGATGATTATATTTCAGAACCTCCGATTCAAATCTCTTTAATCCTGTTAGAAATGGCGCATTGGTTTCTTCTTATTCGTAGACCTTCTGTAGGGAGGTGTTTATTTCACCAATGTCCTGATTCAAACATTTTTATTCTTATTAGAAATGAAGCTCTGGTCCGAAAGAACGGATGCATGAATGGGTAAGCATACTATGTCCAACATTTCTCTCCCCATCTTTTCAGATTTAATGACAGATCAATCTGGAGGGCCATGTGCGAGCCCAATGAAGGACAGACTTATATGGTATACGATACGACCGTATGGTGATAATGAAGATATTAATATCGTGAAGGATGTGGACTATAGAAGGTTTCGAAGACCTACGAAAAATTAATTTCATCCGTTCTGAATGGACATAAATATGACCATGTACGCAAACGCGTTTAAACTTCGATGATTATATTTCAGCACCTCTGATTAAAATTTGTCGTTCAGGGCATTTCTATCTTGGGAAGATTTCTAAATCGATTTGATGGTCAAACTAGAGCTCTATGACAAGCCTATGAGAATCCCTTCTTACTCTTCAATGTTCCTCTTCAGGGAAATAGTGTATTCACAGTTAATCAGTTTTCAACGAATAACGAGAATTGTAAAATGCCGAGACATCCAATTTTTCAGTTTGACCGAGCAAGAATAACATTAGGAAGCTCTGTCGAATAACCAGATTGCGAAACGTATAGATATTCCACGGACTTCAGTATGGCAAATAATTATCCTATTGTCCGGAGAACGGTGCCTGGTCGATCAAGAGTAATATCTGCAAAGGAAGACCATTATATCGCACATTTTATTGGAAGGAATTGATCGGTATCAGCAACAGCCCTTCGAGGAAATTTTTTGAGTCTCAACCAGAACAATAGGGAGACGGTTGGATACCTCAAATTTAAGGAGCAGACCTTCAAGAGTATCTCGTGTATAAAGCTACCCGTTGGCAATGAGCATTACTGGCGTTTCCACGAATTCACTACATAATTTTTTCGGACGAGTCAAGGTTTGGTTGACAAAGTGATAGTTGACGAGAGAGCGTTTGGAGAGAAGCAGGCAGACAAGAGCGACTTGATATCGCCCGGAAAGTTGTGCCCTTTTAAGGCAGATCAATAATGTACTGGGGAGTACAATACTCGGTCGCCATACTTCCTTTATTATATCGTTGAACGAACAATGAGAGTTGCCATCTACTCAGAAAACATCATCGAATCCATCGTTGTTCCTCTGCACACAAGATTCGAAACATTCTTCTAAAGAACAATATCCAGAGTATGAACTACCAGGAAAACTCACCAGACATGAATTCAATCGAGCACGTATTGAATTAGTTAGGGAGAGCAATATCCAATAGCTAAAACCCATCTTCAATTTTTCAGGAATTGAGTTTAGCCCCCAAGGAAGAATGAAACGATATGCCTGAAAATTTCATTAATGACCAGATTCGTGGGATGCCTTGGAGTTTTGGAAAGTTGATTGAAAGAGGAGGATGAAATACAGACTATTGAATTTAAATCAAGACTTTTGGCGATGAGTGTATATCGCAGACTTATTGGCGATTCAAGGAAGCTGTTGTCAGTCATGGTATTCCTGATTTATTAACGAAAGTTATCATCTGGAATATGGTGACGAACAAGAGTAAATCGTTTTACCAATTCCCATATAAACCATTCATACGAGGATGAGGCATAAATAAACCTAGTAAATTATACCGTTTCCAATATGGCTACCCCATGGACGCTTCTGAATCGAATCCTTTCTCTCCTTCGCATCTACAACTAACATCCTCCTAAATCATCCCAAGATCGAATAAATCTCTCTCAGGAGCATAATACAAGTAGGCAGTAAAACGGTTATTACAAAATCGCTGATAAATGAGGCAGAATTTATACAAATGGCCCCGCCATACCTGGAACAGTGCCATATTTTGCACAATAACTATTCAGCTGGTACGCCTTAAAATTTAATGTATGCACTTCTTTGTGTACGAGTCGCATGTTGACCCAAAATAGGAATCGTTCTTCTGTCGAGAGGAAAAAATGTCAACCGACATATTTCTGCTATAGAATTTTTAGTTTCTTTATTTGGAGTTGGCGACTTCACGACGTTGCTTCTTAGAAAGCGTTCCTGTAAATCAGGAGCCATACGGGACGAGGGATTTGACGATACGTGGGAGGTTCGTTATGGTACTGGACATATCCGAATACAAAATGAATAAAAGAAATGAGATTATCGATCTTATCCACGACTGTAGTATAATCCTTCCATTATAGGTCTGTTTGCTCGGCCATAATAATACCCATTGAGCACAAGTGAATAATGAGTTATTATTCAATGCTGTAAGATGCTTTATAGATTTACTAGCGACCCGCCCCGCGGCTTCGCACGGACATCACATTAGAAACCTCAAAAATAACAGTACTTCTATACTATTTAATAGATGTTATTATACATATAAACCTTCCTCTTGAATCACTCTATCTAATAAAAAAAACGCATCAAAATGCGTTGAGTAGTTCAAAGATTTAAGCATACAAAGGGACATAGCCTCACAACTGCAAATATTGCTCGTAAAAAAAAGATGCACTTTCAATCCTTATAATATAATATACTATTTTTCATCTAATAATGAAATTAAATCGGTCTCTGTTCATCCGATCCTGTGATCAAATACTAACTTGAAGTCTTAGTAACACTCAGTTGACAAAAAACATCAAAATCATTTCAGTAGCTATGGCGTCATGTGCTTCTTGACACGATCACGCTAGATTTCCGCGGGAATGAGGTATTTCCCCGCCGTAAAAAGTAGCCTGTGTCCGTGCCTAGGATCCTATCTTTATATTAACCAAGTCTTTTAAAAATCCGTTCAGACGTTAAGGCGTGAATGAGGTAAACTTTTAAAACAAACGATTAAAAATCACTAATATAATTAGTTTTCCACCTACTGCCTACGCCTTAAGTACGATAGCATGAACATAAATAGCCCATATCCTTTTCTAGATTACTATCTATCCCCTAACTAAATTTCATCAAAATCCGTCCAGCTGTTTAGGCATGATAGAGCAAAACTCTCAGCAAAATCTTGAAAAAATCACAAACTCAATTCAGTTTTCTACCTACTTCCTACCCCCTAAGTACGATGACGTGATCATTTTGATCTTATATCCGTTTTAAGGTAACCATATATTACCTTACTAAATTTCATCAAAATCTGTTCAGCCGTTTAGACGTGAAAGAGCAAAAGTCCCAACAAAAACGACTAAAAATCACTAACTCAATTTAGTTATTTGCCTACTGCCTACCTCCTAAGAACGATGGCGTGATTATTTATAGCCTATGACCATTTCTAGGTTATCATCTATCACCATACCAAATTTCATCAAAATCCGTTCAGCCGTTTAGGCGTGAAAGAGTAACAGACAGACAGAGTTACTTTCGCATTTATAATATTAGTATGGATTTTTTAAATTGATATATCTTCAGAATTCTGAACTACTCTAACTAACAAATATGGGTATACCTTGTCAATCGAGGACCAAATCTACTTTTATTACTTCTATTAAAGCAATTTTTATCACAAAATTTACAATGACAAGTTTCTCATATGTCAATTTGACTTTTTCTACACTTGTAATAGAAGGGTCTTGTCACGGTCGCCAAATGTTAAAATCTTCAAGAGATATATTCAGTAGTCGTCGATAAAGTTTAATATGCTACTTGCGTATCATGACTGTTATTCGCCTACAGCTCATAGCCTAAGCTTCACCTCGTGAAAATAGCTACCATTATACGCCATTATAATATAGGTACTATTATGAATTTATAAGAGTCATGAGGATGATTACCGGTTGAAGTGTAATGAATGCCATCATCTAAATGAATGAGATAATAAAGAATTAAATAAAATCGTAGTATTGCCTAGCTGTAGGCGTTTCTGGAAAAAAAATCAAGGAAACAGTTCCGATTTGTACATCTCTCGAGCAATACTGGCGTGAACTTAGCAGTCATTCCCCAAATGGCAATCGTATTGGTCATAATTTTAAATTATGGTAAATACGATTGAAAGCAGAATACAGGGAGTAAGATAATGACTCATGACAACTGTTTGTCGGTTCGATTGGACTATTCACAGCATGAAAATTGATGCGAAGGCAATCAAGAGGGTGTTTCTCTACCATTAGATTAGTTGTTTTTTGGCGCATGAACAGTGTTTCTACAAAAGATTCTATTCTGGCTCATCAGTATGGAAATGAATGATATAACCGCAGATAATCTCTATACTTTTTTGATTACCCTTTTGTTTGCTGATGACACCACCTTTTTACTGAGAGCATCAAATTTGAGATTCCTGCAACAGCTAAAAGAGGAAGTTTTGAGGAGAGCAACCAATTGGTTCAGAAATAATTACCTCTCTGTGAAGAATCGAAAACACAACAACTTCTCCTAAAAGCAAGAAAGAGAACACCATCAAATTACTAGGAGTAACACTGGACGGAGCTCCATCATGGGAACCGCACATTGAGATCATGAAGAAGAAATTGGCGGTGGCCATCTATACCATATCAACAGTGAGTAGAGTATCAACTAAAGAGGCAGCATTAACAACGTACTTTGCCAACTTCCATTCTGTTGCTTCTTATGGCATCCTCCTTTGGGGTACTTCACCGCATGTGCGGGATCTGCTAGTATACCAGAAGAGGGCAATCCGAAAAATCCTTAATTTGAGGCAGACTGATAGCTGCAGAGAGCGAGTACTCACAATCGCAGCAGTATATGTATTAGAGTGCGCCACCTATGTCCACAACAACCTAAGCACATTCCCAACTAACAGCACTTACCATTCCATCTACACTAGGAACAGGGAAAATCTTACCATTCCACACCATAGGTATAAATTTTCTCAGCAAGGAGTTGATTTTTGGGGTCCAAAAATATAACAAATTGCCAGAAAGATTCAAGATATTAAAGGAAAAAAGTTCTGGGGTTTCTATATTTAAACACTGTATATTCAGTACCTAGATGAATTTATGAATATTCCAACAATGCATAATTGTTGTTTTGACTTAGCATGTAATTATTTTGATGCTGTAAATATATTATATTATTATATGAGGTACTCTATTCAGAGTCAACTGAAACCTTCAGTGAATCACTGGAGGTTTCAGTTGACAAATTTCTGGGTTGGAGGAACAACCCTTTAGACGGCATGCTTATCATTAATTCTTTGACCTATCAAAACTATCTATACAAAATATCAACTCGGCTTAATTTCAAGCTTCTCATTTAACTACTTCATGAGAATCTTTCAAGTTTCTTAGAAGGAACAACCCTTAAGACCACCAGCAAATAAATCACCAGTTGGACAGTTATTAGTTGACCCATCAAAAATATCTCTGCTAATAAACTTGGATAAATGTTTCAAGTGGTTCACTTGTCGACTTTGAAAAATTTCCCATCACTGCTTCTAATAATAAATGAACAAATTCGACTGATTGAAAATTTTCATGCTGTGAAAAATCCAATGTATTCAGTGATTAGTATTCATGATCTAACTTCCTCTAGTTTACCCTAAAATTGTGATTTGAGCTTCTGAGTAGCATAAGAACATAGAATTTCTTTAATGCGCATAACGGAAGTAAAAATATGAAAGTAGAGAATGATATTATAATAAAAAAAATCTCAAAGTTATTCTACGGAGTTATTCTAGTCATCGTTCAAAGATTCTACAAGGAGAAAATTTAATCCAGAGCATCCAGAGACAGCTGTTTGACCCATTGGGTTTCATAAATAAGAAAACAGCTCTGAATAGAGTACCTCATATCATTCATCTCTATACTGATGAGCTCCAATAAGGCGAAACTGCTCTCTGTGGATACTCTTGTTGGAAGTTAAAGGTAATCCATTATAACTGTACCACATCGTGGAGTTAAGTAATGCGGCCCATACCAAGCTACTTTCTCGGCGTTTTGGCAGCTAGCGTTTTGCGAGCGTCCTAGACGCTCGTGCAATTTTCACCACACACAAGCGTCTCAGTAGCTCATCGATCGCTGACGATAAAGGTTTAAAATGTCATCCGTACTTGCACCCGACTTTTCCGTAGCTCGTAACTTTTTGTATTCTTTACGGAATGAGTCTCGGATGCTTTTCATTTTTTTCTTTACGAAATCAATATCGCATTCATCGTTTTATTGTTTACATAAAGCTAACAATTCTTCGTAGGCTTTATTCTTTAGTGTTCTGTTCGAATATTCTTTGCTCTTAATCACCCATCAATACTTATTCTTTTCAAATAGTTCTATAAAATTTGTAATAAAGTCTTCTGAATGTGCAATTCTTGCATGATTATCTGCCATTCTAGACGCTCTCACACACACACAAGCGTTTCGCCGGCTATCTTGACGCTAAAATCAAACAAGTTTGATCTTGGCGTCCGGCCTTGCGTCCAGCTCGGCGACTCGCCAGCGTGGCAGCGGATGGACATACACAGGCGTTTTTCGGGCTACTTTTGGGCGTTTTGGTCGCTTGCGGCAACGCTAGCTGCCAGAACGCCGAAAAAGTAGCTTGTGTATGGGCCGCATAAGAAGAAGAAATATTAAAATTGAATCTCAAGATACATCAGAGATTCTATCTCGACTTTCTTGAATGTCAGTGAGTTTGTTCCGGCACAAACTCAATGAGGTGGGCAAAAAAAAAAGGATTTTAATATGGGTTCCCGGCTATTCGGGAAACAAAGGAAACGAAGAGGCCAATACACTTGCCAAAGAGGGTGCAGGAATGCCACTCATTGGCCCAGAACCTTTCTGTGCTATGGGTAAAAGTACCTATAAGAAGGAGTTTTGGGAGAAGGAGAAAGCCGAAAGGGAAAAACTCTGGCGGTATCTCCCAGGGATGGATCATTCTACTGAGTTCTTTTGGAACTTTGAAACACCAAGATCCAAAAGGTATCTGGATTTTGGTAAGAAACAATTACACCTCCTCACTGGCTTTCTTATAAGACACTGCGGCCTCAGGAATATCTGTTGAGGATGGAATTATCGGATGCTGATGAGTGTATGTTCTGTGGGGAGGAAGAAGAAACCCCCATTCACCTAGTCATGGAATGCTTTAACATTGCGAGGCTAAGGAAAGAATGCTTTGGGCGATAAAATAAGAGTGAGTAATTAGCCTCGTTGAAGCTTTCACAGATACTGCATTTCATCAGAACTCTGGAACTGAAAGGTGAGCTGTAAAGGGTGTGGTGAGAACAGCTCTGTAAGGGGACACAATAGAATTTGAGGTCGCAGTGAACTGTAATCAATTTTATAAATAACTATCTTGAATGTTTGGTAGATGTAATTGTTATGGTATGGTTTTAAAACATGTTGAGGTAAGATTGACATGTAGTAGGAACAATTCAGTTTTAAATCAAACGCTGAGATGAAATGTTGTGATTTTTTCAATTCTGCATTTCACAATTATACGACATTAAAATATTATTCTGCAAGATAATTGATTCCATTTAGTCATCTTTGTAAATACCATTGCGTAGGTACATGTTTCTCCAGACAAGTGTCTTACGAATAACTCTTGGAACAAGAATGAATTTCATCGAATTGTGTTAGCCTGTTCGGAACAAAACAAAACGCATTGACGTAGAAAGCTCAACATCTTCTTGGGAGCCTATCAGATTGCTTTCAAACTCAAACCTCGTCGAAGTATCAGAATATCAATAACCATCTGGGCGTCAGGACTAATTTAAAATACATTCACACTTCAACAGTTTTACGCTGAACAATGAAAGGAACTCGAGCTATTCACCCGATATGGCGGTAGATACTCCTTATACAAGTACAATCCTCCTCATCGAATTATTCAATGAAATTTCCAGCAGTTTATTCTTTCGAAATCGAGGGAACTTGAGTGGTTTCCGATTATTCTGCAAGATAGTCCGTAAAGGAACACGTCGATCCTTGCGAGCTTCTCGGGAAAGAAGTTCTTGGAAATGGAAGAGGATTCACATGGAATATTTTAATAATAGAAGGTGCGTGTGCTTCTGAAAACAGACAGAAGTGTATGCCATATATACAGTAAGGAAATGCTGGTCCACGCCATTTCAATTGACACCGTTCAGTTTGTTTGACAAGGTTCTCAATAGGTAAATATAGGGTAAAAGATATAGTGATTAACACCTTTAGTGCATGGATACATTCTGTAGACGAATTCGGTTTCTAATTTTACTGCAACACTATGGTTATTATTACCGAATTATAGTTGAATGTTGATATTTTGATATTACCTTAAATTTTCAATAAATATCGATTGAATATCGAGTAGACACCAATTTCTTCATACATATTGATAGTCATTTACATACTTTGATTTTGATTGACACCCAGTATGATATATATTGACATAATTTCATCTCACTCTTGCATCAATTTAGGCTATGATATCATCCTTCTTTCTTTGACTCATACATCTTCATTATATGGGTGAATGAGATATTCATACAAAAAATACTAGAGAAATATGAAATTTTAGACAATTCATCTGTCTCCACATATTTCTTAAAGATTTATTTCTATTTGGGCCAAGTTCAATTTCCTCAGGTTATCATTCTGAAAACGCCATCATCAGATATTTGGCGCGAGATTTTGCAGTAGTCTCAATAAGTGTATCGGGTGTCCCGAATTCGTTGTCTAGTGAGGGGATCTCAGAAACCCTTGGAGCTAGAAGGAAATGAATGGCACATTTTCGGGCTCGATTTTTGAGAGATTTAATTTGGTGAAAACCGTAACCTTGTAAGTTCAACCGTTTTCGAGATATTAGCGAAAATTGGTAAATGGCGTGAAATAAAAAGTTCTCATAACTTCTTTATTACTGGCGCTATGAACATGACACGAAAACATTACACAGGCACTTTTTTTCGTAGAATTCTTTGATGTAATAAAATTTTTTTATTGCGTTTTTTTTCGAAGTTATAATACAAACTTGTGTTTTTTTAAATGTGAACCATAAGCATTTGAATAACAGATGGAACCGTCTTTTTTTCCCTTTTCAAAAATATATAACTTAATATATAAATTTCTTATTAAACTGTAAAAAACATCAAAAGTTTTATTTTCACAGGAAAAATCAAATGATTGTCTAAATATGATAATCTGTGAACATCAAATGATTAATAGATAAGAACAGATAACAAATTTTTCATAAATATTGTGCCAAGTGAAGTCCATTTTGGTCAATGCAGAGCTCACACCTTCTTCTGATGTGAGGTGTGAGCTTGTATTGACCAAAATGGACTACACTTCGCACAATATTTATGAAAAATTGTTATCTGTTCTTATCTATTAATCATTTGATGTTCACAGATTATCATATTTAGAAAACCATTTGAAGTTTCGTGTGAAAATAAAACTTTTGATGTATTTTTTACAGTTTAATAAGAAATTTATATATTAAGTTATATATTTTTGAAAAGAGGAAAAAAAAGACGGTTCCATCTGTTATTCAAATGCTTATGGTTCACATTAAAAAAACACAAGTTTGTATTATAACTTCGAAAAAAAACGCAATAAAAAAATTTGATTGCATCAAAGAATTCTACGAAAAAAAGTGCCTGCATAATGTTTTCGTTTCATGTTCATAGCGCCAGTAATAAAGAAGTTATGAGAACTTTTCATTTCACGCCATTTTCCAATTTTCGCTAATATCTCGAAAACGGTTGAACTTACAAGGTTACGGTTTTCACCAAATTAAATCTCTCAAAAATCGAGCCCGAAAATGTGCCATTCATTTCCTTCTAGCTCCAAAGGTTTCTGAGATCCCCTCAGTAGACAACGAATTCGGGACACCCGATACATTTTAGAGTTTCTCAAGGTTTGCACATAATTGCGTATATTTTTCGAATTTGTTAGCTTTCATAGCCGTTAGACGTTCCTGCTTGGAAGGTTCCAAGAAATATTTAATTGATGTAGGTAAACCCTTCAATGGTTTATACAGGATGTCCCGTTATTAGACCGACAAACTTCTAGTGGACATTATAGATCGTATTTTAGACAGATTCGACCCAAATCATATAATGCAAAATTGCTTCGTTGAGGAGCTAGTGCCCTTTGAAGATGACGTCCTGTCCACAATTTTTGCCATATATTCGCAAAACGGAGTCACATAAAGTGCTGAAAGTTTACACAGTCTCTAATATGAAAAATACGCATCGATTAGATTGAGTGTTGAGTCTTTCATGTCAAGCACAATCGTATCATTAGGAGGGAGGGTCGAAGGGTATTTTCAGTTAAAACTTTTTTAACTTTCATTATTTCGCGAAATTTACATTATATTCATAAACTCTGATGTGTTTTCTTGAAAAAAGGTGCTCTTGTATCTAATAACGCTCAGATGCACCATTTCTGAAAAAAATAGATTTGAAATTTTCCCTCTTTTTATCTAAGTACTCAATGTTCACTTTAGTTTTGAATTTATTTTCACTTGATAATGGTTAGGTTAGGTTAGGTTGTCGGTCTAATTACGGGAACCCTGTATATAAAGGTTGAACCCTATGTCAATCACTGTTCCATGTAATATTATTGACACAATTATTGCCATATGGTTGAACTTTAATATACAATAAATCATTGAAGGGTTTACTTACATCAATTAAATATTCCTTGGAACCCTCCAAACCGAAGAAAACTTCTAACGACTATGAAACATAAGGAAATCCAAAAATATACGCAATTATGTTAAGTTGTTATCCTTGAGTAAACTGTGATATATACACTTATTGACACTACTACAAACTCTTGCGCCAAATATCTAATGATGGCGTTTTCAGAATGATAACCGGAGAAAATTGAACTTGACCCAAATGAAAATGAATCATTTCGAAATATGTGGAGACAGATTAAAATAGACTAGATAGATATAAAGAATTCTGAATATTTCTTCTGAATACCATTTTTTCTATTTCTCGCCGTCGGCGACCTAGATTATATATTTTCCCTATTTCATTATACCGAAGTGACTTTGGCCAAAATATTAGTTTTCAATTCGACAAAGATACATTTATGTATGGGTCATAATGGCCGATATGTTAACATATAGTCCGTTCACGAAAGGTTGAGCACATAGTAGGCGTTTCTTTATTTATCTAAAGTTGGCAGTTTTGCTGTCACAACGTAAAATAAATTCAACGTTGCTGAATGTACCCGGCCTCGTCCGACGAGCTTGCGAATTATCAGAGAACTCTATGCAAGATTGACAACATTGCGTATCAATCTGACAAGAAAATGACAGCATAACCTGAAATTTTAATATACACAGTGGAATATGCCAAATTTCCATGGCCAACCGACGGCTCAACCTTTCGTGAACGGACTATAGTTATGATTTGACATGTTGCATTTATTATCAAAAAAATTTTTATTGTTATAAAATTTAATATTTGATGAATATAATGATGAGATACACTTTGCTACAAAGTCTCTTTGATTTCAAGAAAAACAATCATCTATGTCTCTGAATCAAGCATACTGACACAATACAGAAAAAAATGAATGGAATAGAATTAACATAACACTCTGCAGGTCCCTGACGGTAAGTAGAAAAAAATAGTATTCGAAAGAAACATTCAGAATTAAATTATCTTCGAACGACTCAATAACAAAGGTATGTTCCTGGAAAAAAAATGATAGCGCCGCGACGCCTGCGTCTTAATTATTTTCTCCGACTTTTAAGCACATCTCAAGTCAACATTGACTTGTACCAAATACCGTCAACAGAATAAACAAATATTTATCCCCTTTCGAGAAAAGTTAGGTTACCAAGATAAGTGAATCACCCTGTACTTTATACTCGAGGTAACAAGTGATTGGTTCAAAACACTCTCACCCTAAAACTCGAAGCTTATTGATATTTGGACCAAACTATTGATATTCAACTGAAGTCATGATGGATTTTTACACCCATTTGAATACCCTTTCAAACTAATGCATTTTCCAAGACGTAAAATTCAGTGCTGGAATATGGAGAACGTATAAAAGAAGAGGAAGAATTGTGGGATTATGGTGTCATTACTAAGTTGATCGTGACACATAAAGAAAATCAGGGCAGTTCTAGATTTTATCGCATCCAGGTCGTAGCGTGAACATCTAAATATAAGTTTGTGACTGTGGCAAGGTGTTGCTTTATTAGAAACGTGAATGAAGACAAACAAAAAAATTTAAGAAAGCACTTAGCAGGAGCTTTTGAGCACTCGTTCTTTGACGGAGCGATAAGACTATTACCTCAAAATTTTATATGAGATTTGAGATTGATACCAAATATGCAGGGTAAATCCTGTTGAACTGTACATACTTCACACAGATTTAGAGGACACTTTGCTGGTTTCAAAAAGACACCACATGAAAGGTCTCAAACGATTCGTTTGAATTATACAGGGTGATTTCCAGTTTTGGGTCATATTTTCAAAATGCTCTATTGGACGAACGAATAATCACAAATTCATCAAATTTGGTACGTAGGAGGACTGTATCAATTTCTATACAGCTGAGTTAACAGATTATCAGTTTCCAGGACCGGACTCTATTTTTCTGATAGTATCGGAATTTATGAAAAAAAACACCCTGTAGATGAAAAAGTCAATAAACCTGCCATGACAGTTCAAACTACACTAAAAACTCTACAATGAAGAGTAATAAAATCACGTGGCACACCTACAAATTTAGAGAAAAAAAATATTGAATATGCGTACTCGGAGATGAATTTTTTGGACGGGCCTAATTCACATGGAAAACCATACCCAAATGTATCAAAAGTTGAAGACAGGAGAATATTATCAGTTTAAATCCTCTCGATATTCAAATATTCCAATATTCAGGTAATTTTCGTCAGTTTCCAGGACCGGACTCTATTTTTCTGATATTATCGGAATTTATAAAGAAAATCACCCTGTAGATGAAAAGTAAATAAACCTGTCATGGCAGTTCAAACTACACTAAATACCCTTCAATACAGAGTAATAAATCACGTGGCACACGTACAGATTCAGAGAAAAAAAAATGAATATGGGTACTCGGAGATAATTTTTTTTGTGCGGCCTAATTCACAAAAAAAACATACCTAAATGTATCAAAAGTTGAATATAAATGGTTAAGATCTTCTACGCATTCAAGTATTCCAATATTCAGGGACGGACTCCCATTTCAGATTGGGTTTTTCAATAGATGATAGGTCGAAAGATTCGCCCTGAATTGGGAACACCCAAAAAACTGTTACGGCAGACCGAACAACATTAAATAACCTACAAGAAATTTTCATGAAATCGCGAGACACACAAATAGATTTAACAAAAAATTTAATAATCGTACTCAGAGATAATTTTTTTGGGCGGCTGAAGTTTAGTAGAAGAACTATACCGAAATGCATGAAAAGTCGAATATTATCAGGTTATATCCACTCCCATGAAAGTATTCCATAATACCTGGATTGTAGGTTATTTAATGTTGTTCGGTCTCCCGTAACAGTTTTTTGGGGTGTTCTAATTCAGGGCGAATCCTTCGACCTATCATCTATTGAAAAACCCAATCTAAAATGGAAGTCCGTCCCTGAATATTGGAATACTTGAATGCGTAGAAGATCTCAACCATTTATATTAACTTTTGATACATTTGGGTATGTTTTTTTTGTGAATTAGGCCATACAAAAAAATTATCTCCGATTACCCATATTCATTTTTTTCTCTGAATCTGTAGGTGTGCCACGTGATTTTATTACTCTTTATTGAAGAGTATTTAGTGTAGTTTGAACTGCCATGACAGGTTTATTGACTTTTTCATTACAGGGTTATTTTCTTTATAAATTCCGATAATATCAGAAAAATAGAGTCCGGTCCTGGAAACTGACGAAAATTACTGAATATTGGAATATTTGAATATCGAGAGGATTTAAACTGATAATATTCTTTTGATGCATTTGGGTATGGTTTTCCATGTGGATTAGGCCCGTCCAAAAAATTTATCTCCGAGTACGCATATTCAAAATTTTTTTTCTCTAAATTGGTAGGTGTGCCACGTGATTTTATTACTCTTCATTGTAGAGTTTTTAGTGTAATTTGAACTGTCATGACAGGTTTATTGACTTTTTCATCTACAGGGTGTTTTTTTTTCATGAATTCCGATAATATCAGAAAAATAGAGACCGGTCCTGGAAACTGATAATCTGTTAACTCAGCTGTATGGAATTGATACAGTCCTCCTACGTAAAAAAAATTTGATGAATTTGTGATTATTCGTTCGTCCAATAGAGCATTTTGAAAATATGACCCAAAACTGGAAATCACCCTGTATAATTCAAACGAATCGTTTGAGACCTTTCATGTGGGGTCTTTTTGAAACCAGCAAAGTGTCCGCTATCTCTGTGTAAAGTATGTACAGTTCAACAGGATTCACTCTGTATAAATGCAGAATCTCAGGACAATCGGAATTATATTCTGAAAATTTTTTAAAAATTGAAATGTGTAGAAAATGAATTTCATGGTTCTGATGATGCGATCCTCTAGAAATTTCGCATGAACATTCAGTATATCAGTTTTGATTCACAAAATAAATATCATATGAATCGGTCTTCCTGTTATGGAAATTTAGAGATTCTTTTTTTCAATATTCCGATTGAATTTCCTATGGTTCTGTTGACACTATGGCCACATAGTTCAGTATAACAGTTTTCATTTATAAAATACATTTCATTCGAATCGGATGTTTTTGAAAACATGGAGTTTCTTCTTTTCAATATTCCGATTGAATTTTCAATGGTTCAGTTCACATATCGCCAAGAAATTTTACATGAAGCTCAATATAACATCTTTCATATGACCGCCACATTTCATTTCGATGGGTTTAGTTTTGTCTGATATACAAGGTGTTCGATAACTGGACAGCCAAAATGAAATATTATATCTAAAATCGAATTCTAATCATAAAACAAAGAATACATTTTTCCATATCGAGTTTCGTTAAGGACATATTCAACTTATAAAAAATATTTCAATATTTTATTTAACATTTATTAATGGTATAATATTTATGTATCTAAATACAAAACTATGGAAAATGTTCAAAAATAGCACCATTTACATTTATACATGCCTGGCAACGCAAAACAAGTGAATTATAAACTTCTTCAAAATTTTCAGTTTGTTGAATACCTAGTACTTATGCACTGAATTTAAAATTCTTTCTGATAATTGCTCAATGGTATTAATTTGTTCAACAAAAAATAGTTGTTTCAAATGACCCCATGGGTAAAAGTCTAAAGGGTTAAGGTCAGGCAACCTTGCAGGCCAATGAATTGAACTGCGTCTTCCAATTCCTACATGTTTACCTTTAAATTCTGCAGAATATCTATAACATGCGTTTTTAAAGATTTTTCAAATATCCCCTAAACGGAGCTCGATATGGAAAAATGTATTCTTTGTTTTATGATTAGAATTCCACTTTAGATATAATATTTCATTTTGGCTGTCCAGTTATCGACAGTTATAGAGGAACAAAAATTTTTAATGACCATATTTTACGGAACACCTTGTACGATTTGGCTGGTTAACGAACTTAACCGAGCCATTTGGGAACCGAACTTATCCTGAAAATTTCAAATCCCTTGGACAATTTCTTTGAAAGTTATTGTGCTAACAGCCGAACGGCCCCATATACAGAATCGAATTTGACCACTTATTCGTCATCAGAGAGTGGAACTCTATCGTTTGATAACATTTTCGGCTCAAAATACGAGAATTACAGACATTTGGGAAAAACGATACAGCACTCGTTCAAGTAGAACGAGCGCTCAAAAAGGCAGAAGAGATTTGTTGTCACACATTGAACAAATAATTCTAAAATTATTGTAAGTTCGAAAGATCTCAGTGGAGCACCATTCTTTTCATCGCATTGCTCAAATTAGGCAGATGTAAAAAGTATAACATTTAGGAAAAATTATTCGAAAGAAATCGAAGAACAACTAGAAGACTCCATGGAAAATGTTTAGAGTTAAATAAATTGTGACTAAATAATAAGTTTTCTTGCTTAAATTTCCAACTGCCATTTTTCGAAAAAAAAAGTCAGGCCGTTCAACTTCGAACCAACATTCGCGGAGACGTAAAATACGTACCTCCGTCTCAAAAAAATCCCGGTAGGCTTATATGGCCAGGAATCGCATGCCCGAAATTCCCCGCATTGTGAGAAACAATAAGAGGACCCGACAACGCGCATAACAATTAGTAATGTATTCAGATGCAATGCGAGATACGCGAGAAGGTATCCGAATAAGACAAGATCCTACCTCCCGAAACAATAAATGAATGAAGGTAGATAGCATCGACATTTTTTTTACCAAAAGGAACACTCACCTCGTTGATAGCTGCACTAAATCCTGCCTGACATGAGCCTTGCCTGTGGTATCCCCATTGGGCTGAAAAAAAGGTTCATTTTAATAATACATATGTAATTTTCGACTGTGAATGAAAGAAATATGGTCGTTCATTAAGGGGTATCGTGCTCAACACTTTGTTTAAATTCCTGTGGTTATTATATCTCTGATTTTCATCGCGTATATGACATCTGGTACTCCACCGTGATTTATTCTACACTGCGCAAAAAAATTAACGCACATTCTGAAAATCTCAATTTTAATGAAAGTTAACTCTACATTGACGTTATAACTCATTTTTATGTTCTCTCGGGAATGTTTTGAACGAAATAAGACACATTAAATGGAAGAAAAATTCAGAATTTCACCGAATCTTATGTGAAAGAAGAGAAATAAACAATTTTCAAAATACTGGAATGCCGATAAGTGATTTAATACTTGGTATTTCCACCCCTTACGTTAATTACAGCTCGGCAACGACGGTTCATACTCAAAGTGAGTGATCTTAAAATGTTCTGATCTAATCCTTCCCAGATTTCTCTGAGTTGGATTCCTAAGTCATTAAGAGTAGCTGGATGATTTTCAGAACTTCTCAGCCTTTTATTAAGGTTGTCCCAAACCTGCCCAATCGGATTGAGATCTGGACTTCTTGCTGTCCATTCCATTCGAGAGACTTCAACCTCTTCAAGGTACTCCTGAACGATGCGCGCACGGGGGATCTGGCATTATCGTCCATAAAAATGAAATTTTCACCAAATTATGGAACAAGTGGCACTACATGCTTTTCAAGATTGTTCCTTATATACCCATCAACATTCATAGCTCCATTATCAACGACCACTAGGTCTGTGCAAGGAGTCAAAGATATTCCACCCCATACCATAATCGATCCTCCACCGAAACCGGTAGTATTCAGGAAATGCACTGAGCATATTTTTCATGTGGACGTCTGTACAAGGGAACGTCGATCACAATGGTAGAGGCAGAATCTAGACTCATCTGTGAAGAGAACTCTTTCCCAATCAGCCTCTTTCCAATGGATATGCTCTCTCGCAAAATCCTAACGCGCCCTTCGATGGGCTGGGGTAAGAGCTGGGCTCTTGCCGCGACACGAGGCCATAAACCATATTCTCTGAGGCGATTTCTTATTGTCTGTGTGCTAATTTGCACCTCATGAGTTTGCTCAAGCTGATTTTGAAGGAGGCGAGCGGTTGCAAACCATTGTCTCAACGAAGAAACTCTCAAGTAACGTTCTTGCAGTTGTTACCCGTGGTCTACCCTGTCCTGATCTTCGGACATTCATACCTGTCTCCCTGAATCGCTGCAACATTCTGGACACACTTGTGTGGGAAACTCCAAACCTTTCTGCAATTCTTGTGTATGTCCACCCTTCTTCTCGCAAAACTACCAATTGGGCTCATTCCTCTTGGGTCAAATTGCGTGTTTCGCGTTACATAGCGATCGAGTGTAGAAAATCAAACGAAAGAATAACTATTGATCACTAGAATTGATCGAGAATAACTGATTTCAGAATGGAGCCAATATATTCAAAATCTGATAATCTCATTTTTATTCCTGCTGGGAAAAAACATCTGTATTGTGTATTGAAGAAAAACGTTGAAAGTGGATAACATATGCATGTATAATTCTAATAAAAATATTTATCATTGAGAACACCTTCAGTTGTAGAATAAATTTGAGATTTCCATAATGTGCGTTAATTTTTTCGCGCAGTGTATTTTGGACTGTTTTGAATTTCGGGAATTTATTTCCTATGAAATCAAGAATGGTCAGTCTATGAGGAAGTGGGTTGAAGTGCTTTGATAACGACCAGATGACTAAATGTAATCATATGTCACTTGCAAGTATTATTATTCCGAAAATGAGTTGATATGTAGGGCAAAATACCATTTCATCTATGGGAGATGATAAACCGGAATTATGGGTCTATAGACAGTTACTTGCACAACTAAAATCATCAATTGCTGAGCAAGATCCTTCTGGGCTGGGTTCACAAACTTACTACGAGCATGCTTTGCTTACCACAAAGCGTTCAGAAACTCACTTTAGCCTGTCAGATTATGTACTCTCGATCGCTCAGAAACTTTCTCGGAGTAAGCTCCATGTACCCTGCTTTGTTGGCAGAGTGATCGGTAGGTACTCTGACTTAAAGCGTTATGGATTCTTTGTCATTCATTCGAAAAAAATTTTCTGGTTTGAGTTTGAAGTTTTTTTCGTCGTTTGTTAACCGTTTTGAGTTAATATTTATATTTTTTTACGATAAACTGGAAATTTAGAAGTTTTATGGATTGACAGTAATAAACGCAAATACTCAAAAATAAATGAAGGTATACATTATATCCATTACTCTGGAAACTGTAAGGTGAAATGTTGTTCGAATTAGAAAATTTATTCATCGTATTTATTCATTTTGAGTGAATATTTCGGATTTCACACGATAAACCACGAATTTTGAGATAGATTCAACTAACTGAATCAAATACTTTGATGCTTAAAAATGAGAGTAGAAGCACGTTTTTCAATTTCATTACGAATATTATTTTCACATCTGAAATTGAGTCGATATTTTCAGTTAGGAATTCTTAGAAACTATAAAAGAAACACTTAAAGGTGTAAGTACCAGTTAACCATTTGGCATCCTCGAATGAGCTTTTACTACATCAACCTTATACCAAAGAAAATGTCGAGTTGACACATGACACATTTTTGTTTTGTGATAAAAGTAGATTTGGTCCTCGAATGACCAGGTTTACCCATATTTGTAAGTTCAAGTACTTTAGAATACTGAAGAAATATCAATTTAAAGAATATCATTATAGAGCTGAATCTATGAAGCCTGACAGCAGTGAATAATAACTCACTATTCAGTTGTGGTAAGTGGACATTTATATAGCCGAGTAAACATACATTGGTTTCGTGCACGTTTGACAACTGACAGCACATCCGAGGTATAACAACCCCACTTTTCCTATGTAAATCATAGCAAAACAATGAGAGATTTTGGTTTTCTCAAGTGTTTCAGTTGATTTATTGCTTCTTTGGACTGAAAAATCGTGAAAATGGACCTATAAAATCGTTTAATAAGTTCAGATCATATTCATCGACGACGATATGTAGAAATATATCAGTTTTGGGCATTCACCCTTATCTACTGCAGAAGATTTATCTATCTAATGTGTCTTATTCCGATGATAAAATGTATCCTGATATTATTATGAATTAAATCAAGAAGACAAACAGATTAGCCAGTTTCAGTATTCATATTTGGACAAGGAGGAAATATAGAACACTATAGGATGTATTTCCAATTCACCCGTTAGAGAAAGGAGATGAAGAGTACTTGTTAATGGACAAAATTGTTGTGATAACTTGAGTTTTTATAAATATATGTCCTGAAATCATATCACTGGTGACTGGATTAAAACTCATCTGGATGTTCTTTAATTTGCAGTATATATTTTGTGTTTTATGAGACAAGTAAAAGGTAACTGCTATCTCCGCTTTTCACTATTTTATAGAATATAGCATAAGCATACTTACTTCTAACTCTGTATTTAAAATTTTTACAATTACTTATTAGATTAAGTTTTTATTTATACAAGGAACTATAATTGTTGGTTTGTATTGAATGATGAATGCTTCACTTTCGACAAAATATTTATTTATTTTTTTTATTTGTATTTAATAGAAATCGTTTTCTACGTTGTGAATAATTGGAATTTAGTTGTTAATATTGATAAAATCCTTCATTTTTTCAATAAAATCATCATGGAATTCATGGGCTTTCATTTCAATAAACAAATATGATAATTTTTCTTCTTTCCATTTATTGAAGAATGAATATTATAAATATCATATGATTCACTGCAGCAGCATTCTGTTTCCACTGAATAACTGATAATATCAGGATACAGTTTATTTCTGTAAAGAGCCAAGTTAGATGGATAAATATCTTCCTTTACAGTTGACAAGGGTGAATACACAAAACTGATATTTTTCTACATATCGTCCTCGATAAATATGATCTGAACTTATTAAACAATTTTATAGGTCCATTTTCACGATTTTTCAGTCCAAGAAGCAATAAATCAACTGAAAAACTTGAAAAAAACCAAAATTCTCGTTGTGTTTTTGCTATGATTTACATAGGAAAAGTGGGGTTGTTATACCTCCGATGTGCTGTCAGTTGTCAAACGTGCACGAAACCAATATTAGGCTGATTATACAATAGTCGTGAATAAACACTTTCATCCCGAATATTATATTCTCTCCTGTTCACAAGTATCAAAAATCCCTAATCCACAAAACTTCCTGTTCTCATTGTCATTCCACCCTTCTTGTAAAACACCACGAAGAGATATGAACTAATCGATTTATCAGTGACTACCCCGATGACTCGAGGGTTGAGTTTCCGCCGTTTCGAAAAGCTACCACTGTGAAAAAGCCGTTTTTTTGGGGTTCAAAGCAAAGAAATAGCGGAGGGTGGAATAATTATGTCTTCCTTGGATAGATCGAAGTCATGTGTGGAATGAGTGAGTCCGGATGATTTGTTATTGGCTGGTAGTCTAAACAAAACAGGGGTGGATTCACATTATTCAGGTATTCAGGTATAACTTCGCAGGAATTATTTTGCTGTGATCGCTGTAGTTAGGTCGAATGCTCCAGTACCTGATTTGTTTTCATTGAGAGACGTATCGAACAACTGGAATGACTGAATTGATGAATGACCTGGTTAAATTTATTAATTAACGAGATCGACCGAAAAGTTAGAGTCCCAGTATTTAAAAAATTTGGGAGTGTTTTTAATATCATGCGAACCAGAGCTATCATTGAGTTAGTAATGGATATAGAGACAAATAACACAAATACTAGCGCATAATAACATGATATATAATAACTCATGTACGAAGAATTAATAAGAAAAATTCTTGTACCAGTCAAATTTCGATTTCAGAACCAAATAATCCCCATCCCTCTACTTTATTTTTTTGAATAAAAATAGATGGATTGTGATACATCAAATAAAAGGTAATTTGATTACTTATTTAGCGATGTGGCTAAAAGAAGAATTGGTTATGCCGTTTTCTCATTGAAAAATTGGGAAATAATTTACCGTTGATAACTGGAAAGTATATGCAATTCTTTTATTAATTATTTAGGGAAATCCAAATAATCACAATTGTGTGTTTATACCTATGATGTCTCTTATTCTTTCATTTCTCATTCTTTCAATCCTAGATCTAAAATGCCAGAAAACAGAATACCCAAACAGACATTGCTGTGGAAACCACTAGGGAGGAATAGAAGAGGTAGACCAAGGTTAAGCTGAAGATAGGGAATTAACAGAGAACTAAGAGATAGACACATACCTGAGGATTTGTGGACAAATAGAGAAGAGTAGAGATTGGGTGTCGGAAAACGACGTAAAACGTTTTAGGCCGGCTTATATTTATAATCCACATATCTAAGATTTATGATTTCGAAAGCAGGTCTTCCTATGCTTTTTTGAATTTGAAATCCTCATCCCACTCTCCTAACCCTCACACCCCATAAAAGTTTTCTCTGTAATCTGATATGAAACACCTTTACATTTTCTTCTGCTTATCCTGTGAAAAACACATGCAATATTGTTTGATTAACGTGAATTTTTGCAGAGCAATATCTCGAAAGAATATGTACCTACAATGCTTGTATTGTAACTATGTGTTTCAAATATCCAAAAAATGAGAACATATGATTGATTGAGTGTATCTGATTCAACTAAATATAAATATTCAACTGAAATTCGAAGCTCTTAGAACATGTCAGTTTTCCTCAACATTTGATATTTTTGCGAAGTTTTTTTTGCGACACTTGACACTTCAAAATGAGACGGTACCAAAGGTTGTTGACTTTTTCAATGTTTTTAGCTTTGCCATGTTCTCTCTGAAACCAAAAGATGGTTTTTGTGTCCAAACTGTTCAGTTTTTCGAAGGAAAATCCACGATATTCATGCAGATCAAACATTTAAGGACCAGAGAAAGGTGCTGAAAAATGTAGTGGAATGAAAAAAGACTAATATGTTCATGTCATCTATCGAGCCAATGTTATATCATGCATTTCAATTGAATATAGGGTTCAATGAAAAAACTATGACGCAAAATGAACAAGCTTTTATGGAATTATGTACTTATTCCATAAAAGCTTGGTTATTTTTTGTGATAGTAGGGCACACAACAACAAATAATGACCACGAAGTATTTCGACAGACTGACGAAAAAAGAAGGATGAAATTTATGTAGGAACACTAAAATATGAAAAATATTGATAGCGAAATGAACGTTCAAAAGCGGAAATTTATGATTATTTGCGGACTTCGACCATAATATCTGTTCTAGAAAAAGACTAGACAACCTTCAGTATTTTTCCAACTCCACCCCTGTAGGTACCCTCATCCCAAGCCAGGAAGCCATTTTTTCAACCAAGTTCGAGTGAATCGAATTACGAAAACAGATTAGGTGAATTGAGTCGTTCACAACTCGCCGCCAAAATAAACGGAGACCAAATTAGATCTTCAGTTGCTAATTGCCAGGACTTGTTCTGTTATCTGTAACGGATACTTCTCATGACAGTAATTTGTAATATTCTTGGTATCCTCTACAAATGAATTTAGTCATTCTGAAGAAACAACTTTCAAAAATGAAGTGAACGATTTTAGGGTTGAAATCTAGATATTTCAAAATCGTTCAACAAATTTGAGTTTAATTGAATTGGAACTGTGAAGTTTTTACTTCTTACAAATTATTGACTGATTGGTGAAGATTGCAAAGTTTTGTTTTGTGCTACACTTTCCTTTCGAACATAAAGGTTCGTTCTCAAGAAATATAATATGTATATTCGTTCGAGATACGGCTTTTCATATTCCTCGTATAGTGATAAAATATATGCATGTGTCGGAATTCCACAGTACCAAAAGCAATTTCGATTCACTTGAAGAATAAGCTGAAATATTTATATCGAAGGTATTTTTTCCAATTAAACAAATTTCCTTTTTTCCTTTCATCTGGTTCCAAATTTTGAAATGGCTCTTACAAAGCAAACCAACAGCTTTCGAGTTATCAGAGAACTCTATGCAATATTGACAACATTGCGTATCAATCTGACAAGAGAATAAAAAACATAACCTAAAATTTTTATATACACAGTAGAATATGCCAAATTGTCATGGCCAACCGATGGCTCAAACTTTCGTGAACGTATTATAAGTATCATTTCTGTGCTTCAAACTACAGTCATCATATACATAAACTTTGCCTCGAAATTCCTTCCATATTCCAAAAAAAAACTGCAACCAGGATGGTTCTACAGACCCAAGATACTGGGTGATCATCTCCCATATATACCTATTCAAACAGCGGTATTTTGTGCTGAATATTGAATTCCATTTTAGTATAATGTTCATTCAGAGGAATGAACTCAAAAAATTACACTATGGTATGAATTCAACTTTCCTTTTCGAATTTTAAACGTACTGTCATGATAGAGATTCTTATTTGGGGAACAGTAAGTTGGTTGAAACATGTTTCATATCTAATAAGAGAAATTCAGAAAAACATACAATAAGAAATTCTAAAAAGTTTTCAGTTCGAATTAGAGTTTAAGAAATTGTAAGCAGATAACTTTATACCTAAATAAGGTGAAAAGCTTGGACTATATTGGACATGCAAATAATTTCATCATATCCATCAAAGTGATCTGAGTTTTGCGACTTCCAGACTGTATGTAATACAGGGTGGGACAGAGGAACTTGCTAATTTTTAAATTAAATCAAACAAAAACTAATGCAAATATGGATTTTTTTATTTTTCCATCATCACGTACAACACTTGATTTTTTTTATTTATTTGTCAAGCATATCGATTTTTTCAATACGGCCATAGTACTGGAACGATCTTTATAAACACGTGATAAATATCCCCATAAAAAAACAAAAAACGCAGGGGGCTCATTCGGGCGACTGTGCTGTATAGCTGAAAACCCCGTGTAACTTTCTTAAATGGTATAACTCAAAATAGTGCTTAAAACTGGAAATTATACAAATCTTTCTCGGACTCTGAAATAACGTGACTGTTGTCTCTTTTATTTTTATTCTGACAACTCTCATCAAAGCATACTATAATGAATTAATATACCTAACTCAAAACGCAAAACCCCGAAACAAAGTATCACTGTTTAGTGTGCACTATAGCGAGTTGGCATAAGTGCTAAAGTGACCATTTTTTTTTCGAAGAAAACAAACGAACACTTTCAGTGATAGTTTTTTCTTCCTGGGGTTCCCTGGACTGTAGTTCACTTGAAGAACAACATTCGTTTGTGTATCACCAATATATACGCACCGAAATGACAAAGTTGTCAAAATTTCCGAAATCGATTAATTGAGAATAATGGACACCATTCACCAGATATCAATTTCAAAACCGTCTAAACATAAATTTTAGATGTTATACTTGATAGTTCGATAGTTTTCGTTCAATATAATTTTCAAATCAGCCAGTTCCTCTACCCTACCCTTTGTTTTCAAGTTATGAGTACGAACAAAATATTGGCCCATCGATTCTATTAACCCACCAGCCTAGTATGTATAATAGACCCCTATCCCCGCCACTGACCTCTTCAACCCCATAGATCGGAATTAGTCAAATTACGTTAATTTCCGCTCGCGCCAGAATTGAATAATGGATTTGTTGTTCCGTCTGTTCGTGTATCTGTCTCCTTGCGGACGTCCCGTCATAACTAGAAGACTCCTTCAACTATCGTTACCCCTCCTGTGAAGTGATTGACGATTAGTAATCTTTTGATTTTATAGACGCTCAGATTGAGCTGATGGAATTAACGGTTGATGATTTCCTTTGTTCTTCGTCTGGCGAAGATGAGATATACAGGACCTGATTGAGATTGGAAAAATCGGTTTAACACAGTTATCGATTGATTTTATATCGATAAGAATATCCTAGATGAGTTTTAGAATGCTGTAAGATTTCTGATTTTTCTTCCGTGATTAATGCCTTATCCGATCACAATTAGAAAAAAATATTCAAAAAATTATATTCATTGAATTTTCAAGGCAAAGATCGGTTATCATGATGATATGAGGTGGTAAACTCTTGATATCTCAAATATTTTTTTGGAAGAGTGTCTTTCAAATGCTATCCATTCGAAAGCTGTCATGTGAAAAAAATGTTCGAGATTACGTAATCACTTACAATTCGAAGTCAACTACAAAACTAGAAAATTTAGAGGCAGGTTTGAAGTTTTAAAAGAAAAATTGAATATATTAATTAATAAAAAGGAAACAATAGCCCTCAGGATATTCAAATTCGAAATATCGATTTTCCAATATGACAAGCGCGCGAAAGCTTACGAATTCACTTCAAGGCTTCGATTTTTCACAACAGGAATTGATTTCATCAAGTAGCAAAGCAAGTAAGTATAGTTCGAGAACTTTTTTTGACCAAATGTAGCATTGAAAATAAAGGAATGTTTGAAGAAGCTGGATAGTTTGATTTTTGTGTAGATGCCCGATTTCATTGACAATCTTTGTGCACAGTCAGAATTTTAGCATTATACTCGTATATCGGAAAGAATTTTTCGCAAATTTTGTTTCAAAAATGTCTATTATCCCCGAGATCTTGTACAGGAGTTTGTTTCTTTATGGAAATATTATGAATAAATATTGAAAGGAATAATGCCCACCCGACTGGATTATCATTCGAAAAATAAAATCTCAAATCTTTATAACTCGAGAACCATTTAACTGATATAACTACCTCAGTCGAGATATTCCGACCATAGAATGTAAACAAAGAGTGTATGTCATTCAGTCACAGAGTTGAAGTCCTCATATTTTCTATTCAAGAAAACCTCACGAAATTTGGCGCAAGTTTTTATTACATAATTGAGTATTTGGACATGATCGAATGATTAGTTTTTGAATATTGAAAAAATCAAATCTTTGTATACTATTCAACCGATTTGGTCAATGAACGAAATCATTGTTCGTACAATCAGAAGGGCAGAATATTTTTGACTTTGCATTTTTCATCAGTTTATCCAACTGAGTCGTTTGGGAGTACCTTCTACTAAAAATTCAAACTTTAAGCGTTTTCAAAAACATAGCAAGTTTTTTCTATAGAAACAATCGTGCAATAACATCTTAGATATCAGAAGCTTTAGCACGATTATTCATTTCAAGAAAACTTTTTTAGTTTTTCAATCCCAGTCTCTGAAACAGAAATAATTAAAAACTTTTTAATTGAGAAAAAATGCTCCAGCGTAAATCTTTTCACTAATTTGTCAGGAGCAAATTGGTTTCGAAAAAATTGTTGCCTAACAGTAAAACTAAAAAGGGAAATAAATGAAAAGGATAATGTAAGGTTTCGGTATCTATATCAGACTCCTTCTTCAGACAAACTTGTGAAATCTTTGGAATTGTGTATTTTTTCGTTTGCAGTCTAATTGACATTGAAAGTTGTCAACACATAGAGATGTTGATTCATTTAGTTTTGAAATTTCTTGATGTCACTTCTTTTCTCAATAAATCAATCCAAATACACCCTATTCCAACTGAACAATTAGCCAAATTATCTACTTCATCTAACGAAATACATGTGGATTCTTTAATTTTCCTTTTATAATTATCAGGTTTCATCATTAGGATCTTTGTGTTGATAATTATAAAAGGAAAATTAAGAAATTCACATGTATTTTGTTAGATGAAGTAGATAATTTGGCTAATTGTTCTGTTGGAATAGATCGTATTTGGATTGATTTATTGAAGAAAGAAATGACATCGGGAATGTTCAAAATTAAATGAATCAACATCTCTATGTGTTGACAACGTTCAATGCAAACGAAAAAATACACAATTCCAAAAATTTTACAAGTTTGTCTGAAGAAAGAGTCTGATATAGACACCGAAACGTTATATTATACTTTTAATTTATTTCCCCTTTTAGTTTTACAGTTAAGCAACAATTTTTTCAGAACCAATTTGCTCCTGAAAAATTACAGCAAAGATTTACTCAGAAGCAATTCTATTTTCATTAAAAAAAATTTAATTAAGTATTTCTGTTTCAGAGAATGGAAGTGAAAACCTAAAAAGTTTTCTATGAATTTGAAAGAACGATTCGAAAACTTCCAATAGTCAGGTGAGGTTTTAGATTTGAAATGGAATGTTGAATGCATAAATGAAAAGGAAGAAACCGATATCTCTCAGGATGATCAAATTTGATTTATCATTTCCGAAATATAAACAAGCGCGCAAAAGCTTCTCCCTTCTCATCAGGGCTTTCTTAATTTTTTCATCAATTTTCACAATGGACGTCGTATTATATACATTTATTCAGAACTAATACAAAAAATTAAATTGTATCAAATAACAACAATAACGATATTTTGCGGGATAAGAACAACTATCAAAAACTTTCAGAATGACGTTTCGAAAACTCTCGTCTGTTTCATTGTGCGCATATAAAATATCATAAAAATAATAAAACTTACACCACACTTACAGTTAAACATAAAATACCACCATAAATTAGAGATTTAAGATATACTTTTAAATGAGATGGCTTTATCCATTCGCTGGAACTTCACGCCTGATCAGAAACAATTTAACAAAATTCGACCCAAATCCACTGCAACTACTGCAAGTGCAAAAATGGAAAAAATATGTCGAGTAAATGCATCCCACATAAATGAATAATCCTTCTTAGAACTGAATGAAAGTCAATTTGTCCATGACCTCCAACCATATGGGCGAGGTACATAATACCATAATAATCCTAGGGAACAGTAGCCCATAGAGAACCAATTTAGGAACAATAATCACAGCCTCCTATTTCGTCGCGTGCGTCACTCTTGGTACTCTCGTACATCTGTTCTGCATGTGTTCTTCTCAACTCAACAATAACTGCATACAAGAAAAAGTAACGAGAAGAAAACAACATGCGGATGTTCGCCAGTCAATACTCTATCCGGTGAGGGACAGGCGTCAAAATTGTTGTTTATTCTAGAGGGATGTCGTATACAGGCTGCTGACAGTGCTGACACGCTGTGTTATGAAGGTTTACCGTTTTGTTCCCTGTTAAATTGGGCTTGGACCTCCTTCTGATCTCTCGAAGATATCATTGCTCAAATATTTTCATGGATTCCATCACGGCCTCGGTTTTGATTTAGTGTTTCATTAGGCTTTGGTTTTTCATTCCAAGGTCCAACGGTCGAAATTGCCACCAATATTCGTGGAAAAGCACCGAGGTTGAGTCGCAACGTCGCAAACTCCTGCACGCTCAACATCATTTATCGTAGATTAAATTGAGTGACTGATCAGCTCAACATGAATATGAAATGAAAAAGGATGTACAGCATACAATTTATCTCATTATAATATTCACAAGCTTTGATTTCTGTATATAATAAGAAAATTATAATCGTCATTCTGCCATGTTTCGAATGTGAACTGTGAAGCTGACAAAGAGACTAAGCGAATGATGTTTCGATCTTTTCAAACAAATAGAGGCAAAAGATTCGATTTAGCTATTGGAATAATGAAACATAGGTACAGTGTTGAAAATTTAAAAGTGAAATCAACAGGCCACATTTGTCTATTTTGAGTTTATTAAAATGAAGCTATTCTATGACTGCTTATTGATAGTCCATAAAAGTGTCTAACCCAAACGCTCCACAGGTATTAATGATACTTTGGGACTGAATAAAGTCTATTAAAAAAAATATTACACTCAATAATAAATATAGAATGCAGTTTTCCTAAAATGATGTCAGTAAACCTGATTTTTTCCACCTTCAATACCAGTTACCTTCAAGACTACTACTACTATTTCATATTTCCAATAATCACGTTATATTGGTCTGACCGGGATTTCACTCTTATAATTCACTGCTGGTTGAATCTATCGCCCTAAAAAAGGAACTGGACAATTCTCGTGAGTTCAATTAATTGTAGCTGGATCTGTACAACGGCGGTATCTATGACCTATCAAAATTATCACATATTTCACTGTATAACGAATTTCGTACAATTCATTGCACCTTGAATCCAAATTTCATGTTAAAAACCCCCTTCTAAAACGAAGTAAATTCTCTCTATAACGAAATATTCAAAGAGCGTCACTCTTTGAATGGGTATTGGTAAGAAGGTATAAGGGTGGGTTTTATCCGAAATTTATCCGGACGTAAACAATATATCCCGACCACAAACTGAATCAATAAGGCGGGCAGAGAGATCCTTCTGAAACAGTTTTAAATACACCCCTGACTGGTTGATTTCAATATAACTATGTATTACGCTAGTGTGTGCGAAAATGTCTAAAAGCAAGTGCTCAAGTTTGAATATTAAACTCACATTTATAGGTGAAGTCGACCGCGATACTGCCAACTATAGAAACAAATGTTCTATATAACAAAATTTCATTATAACGATTTTTTTTGCGGGTTTAGCGCTATCTTTATAGGGAAATTCCACTGAATGTGGAAGAAGAAGGTCTAATGCGTGCCCTAGAATTGATATTAAAGTGCTTAGTAGGGGACATGGAAGAATTTTGAAATAACTCGGTGGTGAATTTACTTCACTACCGAGATATTCCATGCCATTCGAGTATGAACTTGACAACGACTACGAAGCAAGGAAATTGAGGAAAGGTTAGCTCGACTTCGTAAAAACTATTCCATTTGGTATACAAATGAATTCCTTAGGAAGCAACTAGTAGATATAGGCATATACATACAATACGGTTCCAAATACACAGAATCGGTGCCTTTGGGAAAACCGATAACATAGCTCCAAACTGGCCATGGAGAGATGCGGTCGAGTTTTCCAGTCGAGACAGTACAAGGAAGCCAGAATTTGCATTACCGCTGATAGGCAGATGGCACAACAATGCCACTCATCACTCATACATCAGGGCGGACATTAATGATTTGGAAAAAAGAGAGAAACATACTGGCTTAGCACACCAGATCAAAAGCATGAACCGGATTGCACTTTCGAAAGAGAAGGCTCAACAGCTCTGTAGTTGTGAGAAAACAAGTTGATGGGTTTCTCACAGGTCACAGAAACTACAGAGCGCATATTATGCCAATGCAATATATTGGCGCAAACCAGACGTATTCTACAGATCTCCAAACCAACCAACATAAGAGCGAAGTCTCCTAGGGAAATAATCAACTTTGCGAAGGAGGTTACATTCCTGAGCAAAATGTAGCTCTAGAAGGGTACCACATAATGAACCCCATAGGTAACACTGCAGGAAGGCATTCACTGTGCCAATGAATCACATTGTAATCTATATTTTGTAGCCTACCAACTTAGATCATGTTAGTCAAAAGGCACAATAATTTCTGAAACTTCATAACCACGTCAAATCTTCAATCATTCATTGTAAATTTTACGCGTTTTAATCAACTCACACCTTGCACCGTCTCACCAAGCCAATCATCTTAGTCCTGTGTTAAACGCAGCAAGGTCTACTTCTATCCTAAATCCTATCTCGGCATCGGCAATGTGTCTGTCGGTCCGTTTTTTGTGACAGCAACGTGACTTGCAGTACTCATTCACGCGAAAGTTAATGCAGTTTTAAGTATATCCCGATTCTTTAGCCGCTTCAAATGAAATAGAGAAACCCGTTAGAGATTGACCGGTCGCCCGTTAATGGCTACGAATCCTTAGTTAGAGCGTTAAATGATTGTCTTATGGCGAGAGGAAATGTTAATTTCTCGCCGAGCTTTGGCGATCGCGCCAAAACGGGAAATGACGCCGTCGGGAAAGGTTAATATGCGAGGCGTCGCCTGGAAAATCATTACCGATGTGAATTTTTATTTCCTCTGAATGTTTGAAGTATTTGGCGAAACAAGATCTGAATATGGAATGAGGCTCAGTTGGATGTAGGTCTGAGAAATTACACTGAACAGTCCAAAGGTTCAACAATCTTACGAGATTATTATAAAGGGCTTTCCAATAAGAGGTGTTATTTCGAATAGCCCGCTATTTCAGTGGATGTCACGTTTGAAGCTGTAATTTTTTGACATTTGACAAGTAGAAACTACGCCATTAATGAAAATGGAATGATTCAAGCTTCAAGAGTGCATTGAAATTATTAAAATTATATCTATAAAAATGGTGAAAATTTGACAGAGACGGTTCGTAAAACTCGAACATTTTTGGGTCGTCGTGAAGCATCTTGTCGGACCACAATAAAGAAATCGTTGGAAAAATTCGAGCTGTTGGGACAAGTTAGTGATGCGAACAATAAAACCCGTTCACGTCGCTCAAGAACAGCCGAGAATATTGCTGCAGTAGCCGAAAGTGTTGAAGGAAACCCAGGTTTGTCCATTCCTCATCGTTCTTTGGAATAAGGCATTCCACAAACGTCATTACACCGTATTTTGTATAGAGATTGATCTGGACAACGTTAACTTTCAACAAGACGGCGCTACGCGCCACACAAGCAATAAAACCATTGATCTTTTGCGGGAAAAGTTTCCGGATTGTGTTATCTCTCGAAAAGGTGATCACAATTGGCCATTGAGACCTTGTGATTTAACACCTTGCGACTTGTTCCTTTGGGGCCACGTAAAATGGAAGGTCATCAATAGCCCAGCGTCGATTCAAGACCTCAAAGATGGCATTCGTGAGGCTATCAGGGACATAGGGCAGCCACTTTGCGATTTGGTTATGAAAAATTTCATTAGAAGGATATATACCTGTAAGCGTGGTCGTGGTGGTCATTTGCCTGATGTTATTTTCCACTATTAACGGCATTCTTCATGATGAAATGAACATCCGATCATTTATATTGAAAAATGGCATTTTTCTTTTAATATCAAAATAACACCTCTTATTGGAAAACCCTTTAGTCAAGATGTTAGTGAATTAGTACGATAAACTTCAGGATGTCATCATAGCTTGTCCAAAAGTATGAACAAAAATGTTATGAGCATATCCTCTAAAATGCACCGTTTGCGAAAAACAAGGGGTTAAAATTGAAAAAAGAATCGTTTTCGCAATATCTCCGGAACCTTTTTTAGGCATCTGAGCAAAACTTCAACACGCTGTAACCTAATATACGAGGTCAAAATAAAATGCTTTCACTATTCGGATAATTATAGGAAGGAAATAAAGGGCCCCACTCACTTCGTTCTTCTCCGCCGTTTTTACCCGACGGTTAAAAACGTCAAGAGAACGGACGAAAATCAGGCCTCGTCTGAAATTTGCAACGTCGGGTAAGTGCGCCGTTTTTAGCCCATACACTTCGTTTTTGCGGCAGTTTTACCCGACCGTTTTTAAACCGTCGGGTAAAAACGGCGGAGAAGAACGAAGTGAGTGGGGCCCATAAAGAACCCTATACGTCAAAAAATCATTCGTCAGTTCGATGCTTCAATAATTTTTTCATGTAAATAATTATACAGCTTTTTCCACCCCGCGCCCTCAAATCGACATCATTGCCCAAGCTCCTCACGTATACCAACTCAATCAACGAAAACTTGTTGAATGTTTCGTGACTAATTTTCGAAACCTACGACCTCTTCAACGCCCAATTTACGTCCGACCGTTTTTTTTTGACGGTTCCGTTGCCTGAAAACCTGCGTCGGCACATGTCTCTTTTAAAAGGAAGCGCGTCTCGTACGTCATAAAGAGACCTTTTTACTACTTCCGGAAGTGGAGGAAGCTTTGACTACCCGCGCAGCGAACCGCCGGTGGGTTTCTTGGAACGTGCGCCATGGGCAGAACGTTTTTTATACTGAAGGCTGATTTTAAAACTAAATCGTTTACACGCATGACCTGAGGTACACATCAATTAATGCGGAAACTCAGATGTCTTCAAAGTATTCAATACAATTTAGGTCTGATACTTTCGAGCAAACTTCATAATCATGTTTTAACTTAACACAATTAAGCCAACTGCACCACATGAGTTAGGGATATTGACTTCATTGCAAAAAAATATAGTTTTCCGTTGATCCCAAGACAAAAGGTGATTTAAATGTGTACGAAATTGATCATCATCGAACCACTTAAATGCTCAATTTCTGCTATTTTAATATGCAATCCTCATGGCAACCGTACACAAAGTATCCAGAAGTACTACTAGAAACCTTAAAACTATACTGAAACATTGATACATAAAATTTTTTTATGTCAAATGTAAGTCTTGTGCAAAATGAGAATGTATTTCAATCAAGAATTCATACACAATTTATATTGAGATCGTCCGAAAAATCTTGTAATCAACTCGGTTATTAATCTAGCGACTAGTGGTCTCGAAATATTAAAATATCTTGACAATTAGTCGCTGTCTTCAAAAACCTATTTGATTGAATAACGTTGAGATGAGATTTTTGTGATAAAAATTCATATTAATATGATTTCAAGTTGTAGGAAATAAAATTAATTTTAGCCTGTATGTCTGCAGTGTATACAGGGTGGTTAAGAAAAACCGAGTAAAATAACGAAATTTTATTCCGGAGAATTCAAGCATTTTAAGACTATCAATACAATGTATTGCCTCCACGGGCATCAATAACAGCTTGACATCTTCTTTGCATACTGCACACGAGGTTGTTGAACATTTCTTGAAGAATTGGGAGAGAGCTCTCTCAGATCATTTGAGGATTCTGAGGTAGGTTGATGATTATCTTATCTTCTTTGGAGCATATCCCTTGAATGTTCTATGCAATTATAATCTTGTGAGTGCGGAGGTATTGGTAAATGTGGAATACCAAGCACCTCGCGCGCATTCTCAACTATGGCTGCACAGTGCCGTTCACGTCTAGATCAATCTCTATACAAAACACGGTGTAATGACGTTTGTGGAATGCCTTATTCCAAAGAACGACGAGTAATGGACAAACCTGGGTTTCCTTCAACACTTTTGGCTACTGCAGCAATATTCTCGGCTGTTCTTGAGCGACGTGAACTCTGGAATGTACAGAGTGATCATAATTAGTTTTCAAACATCTACTACGAATAATGGTGAAAAACTCTCCTATTTCAAATGGCACGCCCGTTATTTCTTCATCTCGTCGAAGGCAAAAACTAATTTCGAAACTTTTTTCATGAATTTTTCCTATACCTAAACCTGATAGTTTCCCAGCAATTTTCGATTTTCATTCAAAACTACTAAACCAACAATTTTATGTAGTGTAATCATAGAAAAAATTTCTATGATGAGCGATAAGACAATTGCGGAAGTAATCTCAATTAATCTCAGAGAATTAATTAATCAAATACCTGTTCAATGTGTAGTGAATTGAAAATTGAGAATTGCTGAGAAACTATGGGATATAGGTATAGGAAAACTTTATGAAAAAAGTTTCGAAATTAATTTTTACGTTCAGTGAGATGAAAAATAACCGGCGTGCCATTTGAAATAAGACATTTTTTGACCATCATTCGTAGTAGATGTTTAAGAATTAATTATGATCACATTACAGAGTTCAATTTTTTTTCTCTTTATGGGACTAGCTAATATGTCTACTCGAAAAAAACATTGTCTGTATCGTTCTCGTAACTACCGGTGTGAAGTTAGCAGCCACTTTCTTCGGAGAGAGCGGCCGTTTTACCAGTGGCGTCGGGTGAAATATAATGTATCATAACTTTTGACTGGAATGAAGTAGCGATCTGAAATTCTAGAATATATTTCTGAAATGATTTCCAATATTATACTAGAAAATCAGATTTTTCTCCCACCCGGAACTGTGAAAAAAAGCCCTGGAAAAAAAAAAGGAAATTATGATCAATCAAAAATAACCGAAGAAAATGGCCTCTACCGATGAAACTCACAGGATACGTATATAATGACCTAAGGAACAAGTGTTATCAACCTCATCTCCTTCGAAGGGGCTGAGGGGTGAAAATCGACGCCGCCTCCATAGAACCTATTATTATTCTGAACACATCGAAGAAAATGACCTCTACCAATGAAACACACGGGATACGTTCTTTGTCATTTAAGGAACAAGTGTTATGAATTTCATCTCCTTCGGATGGGGCCGATGGGTGGAAATCGACTCCGCCGCCTCCATATCTCACACTTATAGAAAAACACCGAAGAAATTGGCCTCTACCGATGAAACTCACAGGATACGTTTATTATGACCTAAGGAACAAGTGTTATCAATCTCATATCCTTCGGAAGGGGCCGAGGGGTGGAAATCGACGCCGCCTTCATAGAACCTATTATTATTCTGAACACATCGAAGAAAATGACCTCTACCAATGAAACTCACAGGATACGTTCTTTGTCATTCAAGGAACAAGTGTTATGAATTTCATCTCCTTCGGATGGGGCCGAGGGGTGGAAATCGACTCCGCCGCCTCCATATCCCACACTTATAGAAAAACACCGAAGAAAATGGCCTCTACCGATGAAACTCACAGGATACGTTTATTAAGACCTAAGGAACAAGTGTTATCAATTTCATCTTCTTCGGATGGGGCCGAGGGGTGGAAATCGACTCCGCCGCCTCCATATCTCACACTTATAGAAAAACACCGAAGAAAATGGCCTCTACCGATGAAACTCACAGGATATGTTTATTATGACCTAAGGAACAAGTGTTATCAATTTCATCTTCTTCGGAAGGGGCGGAGGGGTGAAAATCGACGCCGCCTTCATGTCTCCCATTTATTTCAGAAAAAAGTCGAAAAAATGGCCTTCACAAATGAAACTCACAGAAATTCGTTTTGTGTGATCTAAGGATGGTTATGTACGGGTTTAAAAAAACAAAAAAATTCCAATCATGTATGAAATATTACGTGCGTACAATGATACTAAAGCAATAGTTATTTGTTGAGTTACATGAAATGATAATACAATACAAAATACAAAAAGAAGGTAATCTTTATCGTAAATTCATGAAATCAAGATTCGATAAAGTAAGTTCTTTCAATACATAATTTCAAGAATAGCGTGTTGAGGTTTTTTCACAAAAAACGTTTCTCTCCAATTTTGTGGTGATTTCTATGAATATTTGCAGATAGTTCAAACACATTTTGTAACTGAAAACTCAGCTTATTACCAAATTCCCTTTTGATCACTTGAAATGGATATACATTTTTTTCGATGTGTTCAGAATGGTAATAGGTTCTATGGAGGCGGCGTCGATTTCCACCCCTCGGCCCCATCCGAAGAAAATGAAATTGATAACACTTGTCCTTAGGTCATAATAAACGTATCCTGTGAGTTTCATCGGTAGAGGCCATTTTCTTCGGTGTTTTTCTATAAGTGTGAGATATGGAGGCGGCGGAGTCGACTTCCACCCATCGGCCCCATCCGAAGGAGATGAAATTATAACACTTGTTCCTTGAATGACAAAGAACGTATCCTGTGAGTTTCATTGGTAGAGGTCATTTTCTTCGATGTGTTCAGAATAATTATAGGTTCTATGAAGGCGGCGTCGATTTCCACCCCTCGGCCCCTTCCGAAGGAGATGAGATTGATAACACTTGTTTCTTAGGTCATAATAAACGTATCCTGTGAGTTTCATCGGTAGGTAGAGGCCATTTTCTTCGGTGTTTTTCTATAATAGTGTGAGACATGGAGGCGGCGGAGTCGATTTCCACCCCTCGGCCCCTTCCGAAGGAGATGAGATTGATAACACTTGTTCCTTAGATCATAATAAACGTATCCTGTGAGTTTCATCGGTAGAGGCCATTTTCTTCGGTGTTTTTCTATAATAAGTGTGAGATATGGAGGCGGCGGCGGAGTCGATTTCCACCCCTCGGCCCCATCCGAAGGAGATGAAATTCATAACACTGGTTCCTTAAATGACAAAGAACGTATCCCGTGAGTTTCATTGGTAGAGGTCATTTTCTTCGATGTGTTCAGAATAATAATAGGTTCTATGGAGGCGGCGGCGTCGATTTCCACCCCTCGGCCCCATCCGAAGAAGATGAAATTGATAACACTTGTTCCTTAGGTCATAATAAACGTATCCTGTGAGTTTCATCGGTCGGTAGAGGCCATTTTCTTCGGTGTTTTTCTATAATAATTGTGAGACATGGAGGCGGCGGAGTCGATTTCCACCCCTCGCCCCATCCGAAGAAGATGAAATTGATAACACTCGTTCCTTAGGTCATAATAAACGTATCCTGTGAGTTCATCGGTAGAGGCCATTTTCTTCGGTGTTTTTCTATAAGTGTGAGATAGGGAGGCGGCGGAGTCGATTTCCACCCCTCGGCCCCATCCGAAGGAGATGAAATTCATAACACTTGTTCCTTAAATGACAAAGAACGTATCCTGTGTTTCATTGGTAGAGGTCATTTTCTTCGATGTGTTCAGAATAATAATAGGTTCTATGGAGGCGGCGTCGATTTCCACCCCTCGGCCCCATCCGAAGAAGATGAAATTGATAACACTTGTTCCTTAGGTCATAATAAACGTATCCTGTGAGTTTCATCGGTAGAGGCCATTTTCTTCGGTGTTTTTCTATAATAATTGTGAGACATGGAGGCGGCGGAGTCAATTTCCACCGCTCGGCCCCATCCGAAGAAGATGAAATTGATAACACTTGTTCCTTAGGTCATAATAAACGTATCCTGTGAGTTTCATCGGTAGAGGCCATTTTCTTCGGTGTTTTTCTATAAGTGTGAGATAGGGAGGCGGCGGAGTCGATTTCCACCCCTCGGCCCCATCCGAAGGAGATGAAATTCATAACACTTGTTCCTTAAATGACAAAGAACGTATCCTGTGAGTTTCATTGGTAGAGGTCATTTTCTTCGATGTGTTCAGAATAATAATAGGTTCTATGGAGGCGGCGTCGATTTTCACCCCTCAGCCCCTTCCGAAGGAGATGAGGTTGATAACACTTGTTCCTTAGGTCATTATAAACGTATCCTGTGGGTTTCATCGGTAGAGGCCATTTTCTTCGGTTATTTTTGATTGATCATAATTTTCTTTTTTTCCAGGGCTTTTTTTCACAGTTCCGGGTGGGAGAAAAATCTGATTTTCTAGTATAATATTGGAAATCATCTCAGAAAGATATTCTAGAAATTTCAGATCGCTACTTCATTCCAGTCAAAAGTTATGATACAGTATATTTCACCCGACGCCACTGGTAAAACGGCCGCTCTCCCCGAAGAAAGTGGCTGCTAACTTCACACCGGTCTCGTAACTGGTGAATTACTATTCAGAATGACTCCATATTTCAAATTTCTCGCGATTTTCTCGTACATGGTGCATAAAATGTACAGAGTGATCTGAAGAAACTAATCATTATTTGATCTTGCCTTTCCTTTTTTGAGGTTATATATAGGGCGCCTCATTTAAAAGAGCGTAACTTTGGTCTGTAACCCTGTATCTATGGAAATTTTTAAATTGTACTTTTGGTTACCCTTCACTCACCACAAGAAAAGAATTCCAAAATATCATCATTTACACCCCCAAAATGACCATCGCGTCAGTGGTGGGTCACCCGGTATAAATTCAACTTTCTTCCTGCCTCTACGGGTCTCCCGTAAATACGAGAACTTCTGGAAGAAAATACTTCGAGATTTCAGGGAACTTTCAAGCTTTGAATTGAAAAGTTGAATTCATAGATAAATAAAATCAGACGATAAGTTCTCTGCATATTGTTCAAATTTAATAATCGTAATAATTCCAATATTAATCAACATCAAATGCGCAGAAGCTTCTCACTTCATGTCATGAATTTCCTTATATTTCTCATGCCATGGTTTCTTTCGAGTGATCTCTAAAAATTCAATAGAGCCTTGGACCTTCCGACCTGAAACTAGTGAAACTACAAAAATAGAAACCTAGACAACCTCCCCTCAAAATTAACATCGTTAAACTTCTGCAACCACCCCATTTCTTTCCGTATCGTTAATCCAGCGGCGGTTCGTTAACTCCGAGAGGAAGCTCTCCATTCCTGCCCCAGGTCTATTTGTACCTCGAGGTAGTCTAAATATGAACTTCTGGAATTATTAACTCGACACCGGAACGATTCCCGACTCCCGAACGGGAAGAGAATGAGCGTATGTCGAGTGTCGATTGATATACGGGGTGAGCCGTGATAATTGGATATGTTTACGATACGGGGATGATCAGGGTGTGGGTAAGGTAAGGTAAAAGCCATCCTGTCGTTGACAGAAAACATACTTGAGTTTTTTGAAGCGTCGAGGAAGAGGATGTTAGGATAGAGTAGCTAATGAGGTACCTACTTAACTTCCGTGAAGTTTTTTGTTTCAGATTTTTATTTTTTGAGGATGGTGATGAATTGTTGATCTTCATATCAAAACAAAGGCTGCTTCTTCGCTCTTGTTCGTATTGGAAAAACGTAAAATCGAACTTGAATATCCTGAGGTTTAGTGGTCTCATTTTATTTATCAATTAAATCAACCTATTTGTTAAAAACTTATAACTATAAAGTTGAGTTTTTGTTCACCTGATTTCATCGATGCTTCAAGTTTCATTTCGAATGTCAACTATGTATAGTCCGTTCACGAAAGGTTGAGCACATAGCAGGCGTTTCTTTATTTACCTGAAGTTGGCAGTATTTACTGTCATAAAGTAAAATAAAGTCAACGTTGCCGAATGTACTCGGCCTCGTCCGACGAGCTTGCGAGTTATCAGACAACTCTATGCAATATGGACAACATTGCGTATCAATCTGACAAGAAAATAAAGAACATAACCTAGAATTTCAATATACACAGTGGAATATGCCAAATTTCCAAGGCCAACCGACGGCTCAACCTTTCGTGAATGGACTATAGGAATACCATCGAGATTCTATGATGTTGCCACGTCTATATCAAACGCATATCTCTTTTCTTATTTCAAATGGAACTACGTATATTTTTATTTATGTATTGATTCCATACCAATTCGCCGTATAATCTACTAAAAAAAATCTCTCCGATGCACTATTGCCAAGTTATGCACAAATTGTTGAAATTTTTGACACCTGCATTACCAGTTTGGAAATGCAATATCTCGATTATTTTTTATGCGAACGGAACCAAACTCAGCAGTCTCGTAGTAGAGAATCCATGCATTCATGTGTTACATTCAGTATTTTGATACATGTTAAGGTTTTTCGAAAATTTTTTCCGAAAATGTTAAACTCATGAACATTGGGCCAGGGTTACCGAAAGCCAAAACAGTTTTCGGAATTTTTTTCCAGTCATTCTTGCTAAATGCTGATAACGATTGTTGAAAGTCCTACATGTCCTCTCAATGATTCTTTGGCATTCCCCGTGAATTGTGAAAAAACCTGAATCGTGGTCGAATAACATGGGTAATTTTTTTTCTATGACATCCATGATCATCGAACACTTTTCATGATTTAAACCATAGAATCTACTTTAATAATTCACCTCATAATCATAGAACCACTTCATCGTAAACCGGACCATAGATCATGACTATAAATCCTGAAGAATTTCAGTATTTTTCATCTCATTCGAAACCTATTCGAAATGAATAATTAGTGTAGAAGGAGACTGCCATTCATTTTTTATTTCGAAAGGAATGCTGTAAAATGAATATGGGATTGCCATTTCAAAATCTCCAAATATATTGATTTTAAGTTCCACATTTTCGGAGCAAAATTTTCGAAAAACCTGACGATGTATCAAAATACTGAATATCAGTGGCGGCTCGTGAGATTTCAAGCAGAAGAGGCCCAAGACCACGCAACCAACAAAATAATTTATTTCGAACTGGGCTTCCTGTCAGCCACTGGCATGTATTATACCATTCTACGCAAAACGAACGATTATGAACAGAATTAATAATTAAATTTAACATTGCTGGTCGAGGTATCTTAATTACTTGAGTTATGAAAATTTTATCATCGTAAGGCATTTTATTTAATTTATTATTCAAAATAAAATCTACAGGTTCTTGCGTTCACTACTTGCATTATTATTCTCACTTCTTCTTTCCGTTTCCATCTTTCTTGCTGAAATATTGGAATCTTACCCCTACATACTTTTCCGAAAAACGTAATAAAACTACAAACCACACGCTAAAGCCGGGTTTCATAAAACTCCGATCACGGTGATAAATGAAATGTCATTATTTCTGTGCAATTTTCAGTTCATTTTTGAGGTAAACCATCGACTTGATTCAAAATCAACGATTTGATTGCCGATCAAGCTTTATAAATCCCACTGTAAAAGGATTAATACTTCGTTAATAAAAAGGGAGGAAATCAAAACAACAGCTGATCTCCATCCACGATGATCGGGGTTGATTCGGGTCGATCGGAGGTTCAGTTTCGGCTAAGCTCGTTCACCTAGAAGCGGAAAGAAGGCTGCGGTGGAGACGGGCCTCCGGTCACGTGATCTACAGCTTGAATATAAGTGGTTCCCGCACCGTTCACTTGAAGAAGTTTGAAATGTTACAGGCTAACGAATCTCGACTCGTGGAGGCGAGCCTCCTCCGTTAAGCGGTTTGCCTGCTAGGTATACGTATTTGTGTTGCGGATAATGTATGAATGTTTTAGATCTGTGAATAATAAACAAATGTTTATTAATTTGAGATTTGGATAGTAGATAGAATGATGGATATAATACACATATAGAAACGTTATTATTTTTCATTCGAATTTGAATTTAAAATTGAATAAAATGCAGTGAAATTACAGTGCATGACAGAGAAATTTTCTTCAGTAGGTTATACTGCGAATTTGGTATTGAATGAATACATAAATAAAATATAGATAGTTCCATTCGACATAAGAAAGTAGATATTCGTTTGTTATAGACGTGGCAACACTGCCGACTTCAAAATATTTTAGGCGAAGAGTTGCTTCATCCTCAAGGCTTCACCTGAAATTTCAGAACGAAATATTCACTAGTTCTCCAAAAACGTCTAATAGGCAAACTTAAAAAGGAAAACCTGTATGTAATGAATTTTGTTCATGTTCTGGTTTAAAGTTATCTCCAGTTATTTTGGTGACTCAACCACTTGAAGCTATTAGGATGTTCATATCAGTGATGTAGAAATTATCTTTTTGATAATTTGTATATCAATTTATGCCGTTTTTCCAGAGATGATTTTTATCAGAAAATTCAGAATGTTTCTAGCAAAATATTAATGAACCAACAGCAGAAATTACCGACGACTTCAATTTGTATAGACGGGTTTATATGCTCAGATATGTAGAACAATTCATGGAAAATAATAAATTATGTCACATTAATCACCAACAGTACCTATTAGTGTTGACAGCCATTATACTGGGTGTTTCATCATAAACTGGACAAACATATATATTCGTGTAGAGGACATCGGGAGAATCATTTTTGCCTTATACGATATATCCCGTTTTCGAAGCATAAGCGAGATATAGGGTGTCAAACGTTTTTGGGTCCTCTATTCAGAAAAGTTGACGAACTTCGAAAAATAATTTACAAAATGGCGGAAGACCTGCAATGAAAGAAAAATTGTTTTGAGTTCTAGAGTCAAAATAATTCAATTATTGGCATGTTCAAACATTCTAGATGAATTTATACAAAAAAAATCAGTGAAACTTAGTTGGGACTCGAACCGACGTAGGTATTAAACAGGGAAATGGCACGATAAACACGAAAATATATGTTTGTCCAGTTTATGATGAAACACCCTGTATGTATAGAAAACCCTTGGAAGTCAGGTAGCCAACATATTGCTCTATGGATACCCATTGAATAATCAAGATATTTCAGTTCCAACAACCGGTAATGACTTTATCGCTGAACAATAGTCAATAAAACCGTGAAAAAGGCTGTGCCTCCTCCGAAACCGCTGATCCAAAAATAATCGCTCGCTAATGATTGTTTAATTGCCGAATTTGTTGGACAATTTCACACCCAATTACCCTGGAACGTGACAAATATCGAGGGCGAACAATGGCCGACTTTTTATGAATGACCATCCCGAATACTTCTTTCTCCATTCAGTTGGTACTTACATGTACGGCAAGGCGAGTATTCCTCGAAAGAAGTAAAGGCACCATTGGAGACGTAGCAGGTTCCTACGGGATCTCTCCTCTTCTTTGTCGATGCGTACCAGATGTATCTGGGGGCACATGCCTGCAAAACAAAATAAATTCAATTAGATGGTTGTCAGATTATGAATGGTTATTTCGACAGCTGGGTCAACACAGGAAGAAAAACGTTCAATGACATTCCTTCGATTCAATTTTTTAATGTTGGTTGTCTTTCTGTTATTTGGTTTTTCTGGTCCGACTGAAGTTTCGAGAGAAATAATATGCAGATGAATACTCAAAAATCAATATACATGGTGTGCATATTATGAGTAGTTGCGAAGAAATGAAAAGAAAATAGGCTGGGTCTTTCATTTACATTTTTTAGGCACTCCTGCTTTGCTCATTTTGAAGCTGACAGCAAATGCGTAAATTGTTAGCCTTCAGCTGCAATGCAGACCCTACATCTTCTTAAAAAAGAACGTTTAATAATCGATCCTATCCTCCAGTATTGCATCCGCAATTTTTTGGCGCAGCTCGACTATGTCTTGACCTGGTTTCGAGTAAACTTTTCTTTCACCGCTCCTCAGAAAAAATAATCAAATAGATTTAAATCAGGTGCACGGGCTGGCTATGGAATTGATCCAGACCGCCTTATTAAACGATCCGAGAATTCTTGATTCTAAAATTCTCTGACTGGGCGAGTATAATGCTCTGGGCAGCCATCTTCTTTGCCTGATTGTGTTTCTTTATTTATTATTTTACATCTCACTCAAACTTGTACATCATAATTATGTACATGGGAAAGCCTAAAGGATTAAAGGCATTTTAACTAGGTGAAAAGAATAAGCTCTAAATATTGGGTTTCCTAAGAAAAAATAACTCTTTTCTTATTTAATGAACAAAATAGCAAGTATTATACTTTTTTGGATTCCTGACTAAATACACCATCCTTTGAAGTCACTTGCCGAAATAGTATAGTACATTCTTTTTCAGTACAGCCCGTTAAAGTTGGGCGAAGTAATAATTTTTAGTACATGGTGGGATAAAAATGTGATATTTTTTCTAAAACTAAGGCAGTTATGTTCAAATTTTAGTAGAGCACTAGAAAGATAGGTATGCCAGACAGGCTGACTGGGTCCAACCATAGACTCGAAAATTACAGATGGTAATGTCTTGGGACAATCTGTACCTATATGTCCATCACACAAGAAATGATCTCTAGCAAAAAATTCTTAATCCTTATCCAATTAAGTACCTTAAATGAATATTGCCCTTACGAAGCCGGCTGCTAGTATACTTTTTATGCCTCCGTTGAGTTAGTTGATATACTAGAGATATAATAATAATATTCAAGATATAATAATATATTGAGTTAAGAGGTTCAACTCGAATCAATAAATAAATATTCCATGAACTCCGTTCACATCAATCGAACGATTAATTACTACTGCAAACAACATTATACAAATCATGTGGTTTTCTTGTTCATTCTGGGAATAAATCGTCTGAATGGGAATATATTGTCCCGTTCTATTCATTCATGAATTTAACTTTGTATGATTTTTATTGTAGTTTCAAGATTTGAAAAGGAACAGAATGGAACCAAAAATTACTTTGAGCCAGATTTCGATTACCGCACCTTCTGATTTCACATCAGGTTGTCTTCCATTTTTTGGAATGAAATTAGTACCCAGTTGGGGTTCATATTTGAACCCCATTTTTTAAAGACTGAAATCATTCTCAAATCTTTTGAGTAACTTAAAATCGAGCAATAAGTAAACGCCTCCTTCTGAAGTGATAATGCTTTGATACTTTCGCAATTGTGATATCATGTGATTGAATTTTCTTGATCAGCCTTTAGCACCCACAAAAATCTTAATGGCAAATGTGAGTAAACGTAGAATGCTCGTAAAATATTCAGTATTATTTTTTTCTACCCACGATAGTCGACTGCTAGATATATTGCTCCCCATTCACTGTATTTGTCAGAGTTACCATAAGCGATAATAATAATTATTACCAAATAAGTGCCCCAAGTAAGAGAATTAGATCGAATGTGTAAACTCTGGTCGAAACTTCTTTTAAGACAAGCACGATTCCTTTCACAGGAAAACCGCATAAATGATTATTAATAATGTCAAATATCATCTTATGTTAACCTTTAGGACCCAGACGTATATCTGTATATAAATGACAAGAGACACAAGAGTATGATAGTCATTATTCTTACTGCAACTATTCAAGAGGATTAATTAACCATGGCACTTCTCAGTTGTATCTAAATGTTGAAATAACAGTTTGTGAAAGGTAACAGACAATAAATTCACATCTCAGATTCGCAAGCTGGATTTGTGAAGTAGCAACAACCTTTTGTGATTTGGACTATTCCTTCCTATGCATGTGTTTAATTAATTTTACGACATCGTAAGATGCCATTTCGACTTTCTATCGCTACGCTGGATTCAGGAATAAATGTTTTATCAGCAATAAAATGTTTTTGATCCCGCTATAAATGTAACCATTACATGTTACTACTCGGAGAAAGAACCAATTGAGCATATGTTCTTGAATTTTAATATTTGTGTGAGATCAAATACTGCACATAATCAGATCAGTTCATTATTTTCCATGCATAAAATGAGGAATATGAATACAGATATACAGGGAATTCGAATATTTCTGTTGATATAACAGAAACTTTAATTAAGTTCCAAGTTCCTTAGTTCCAGATTTCCTTGATTTCATAATAAAGGGTTTTCCTCTAACAGGTGTTATATTTAATAGCCTGCTATTTCGGTAGATGTCACGTTCGAAGCTGTCGTTTTTTGACATTTGACGAGTAGAAACTACGCCATCAATAAAAATGGAACGAAACACGCTTCAAGAACGCTTTGAAATTATTACATTTCACTATAAAAATGGTGAAAATTTGGCAGAGACGGTTCGTAAAACTCGGACATTTCTGGGTCGTCATGAAGCACATTATCGGAGTCGGACCGCAATGAAGAAATTGGTGGAAAAACTCGAGCTGTTGCGACAAGTTAGTGATGTGAAGAAACCCGTTCACGGCGCTCAAGGACAGCCGAGAATATTGCGCTGTAGCCGAAAGTGTTGAAGAGAACCCAGTTGTCCATTCCTCGTCGTTCTTTGGAATTAGGCATTCCACAAACGTCAATACACAGACCGTATTTTGCATGAATATTTGGGTCTTAAGGCTTATAAAGTTCAGTTTACACAAGAACTCACTCCGGCCGATCATCAACAACATAGTGTCTTTGCCGATTGGGTCGTTGAAATGCATGAAAATGATCCGGAATTCCATTGAAAAATCATCTTGAGTGATGAGGCTCATTTTCACCTCGGTGGCTTCGTCAACAAGCAGAATTGTAGCATCTGGGGCTCGGAAAACCCAAGAGTTATTGTTGAAAAGCCTCTATAACTTCAACGTGTGACTGTTTGGTGCGGTTTATTTTTCCGGAGGAGTCGGAAATAAGACTGGAGCAGTTAATGTGAATTTTATGGCCGAAATTGGATAGTAATGATCTGGACAACGTTTACTTTCAACAAGACGGCGCTACGTGCAACACAAACAATGAAACCATTTATCTTTTGCGGGAAAAGTTTCCGGATTGTTATCTCTCCAAGAGGTGATCACAATTGGTCACATCTTATAATTTAACCCCTTGCGACTTCTTTCTTTGGGGCCAGGTGAAAGAGAAGGTCTACGCCAATAGCTCAGCGTCGATTCAAGACCTCAAAGATAGAATTCGTGAGGCTATCGAGGACATAGGTCAGCCACTTTGCAATTTGGTTGTGGAAAATTTCATTAAAAGGACAGGTATGGCCCTGTAAACGTGGTTGTGGTGGTCATCTGCTTGATGTTATTTTCCACTATTAACGGCATAAAATCTTCTTTATAATGAAATAAACATCCGATCATTTATATTGAAAAATGGCATTTTTCTTTGAATATCAAAATAACACCTCTTATTGAAAAACCCTTTAGTACCTTCTAGAATCATATCAAATTTCAGATTATATTGAAGTTTGCTCTGTGTATCAAAAGGCTTCATTGATTTTTGGACAATTATTTCTTTCTTATTTTGAGGATTCCACGCAACATGAATGTACTGACATCATAATGTTCTTCCTCGTGTTCATCTGATATAAGCTCAATTCACTTTTCAACTCAACCAATCTAGACCAACATAAAAGAAAGAAATGGAGATGAAAAAAGATGTATCATAACTAGTATAACTGGATGAGTTCATAAGACGCATTCTTCAAAAATAACATCAAGGCATTCCACGATGTTTTCATTATTGATGAGGTGTATTGACAGGCTCATTTTTATTGTCACGATCTTTTTTTTCCGGAGGCGGTGTAGATCTAAGGAGATTCATATGGATGACTTATAAAAACCAACTTTGATCGTCGTTATACTTGGCTACCGATTAATAAGAAGATTCCAACTTGAGAAGCTTGAATTTTCACGATTTTTTCGTATTGCTCATTTATGTCTCACGAGAATACGGGGGTTTTCAACGAAGTAACGAAGATTATAATTATTTATTAGTGAAGAGAATTTGCAGAATGAAAAGAACCATTGATACTAGTGTTTCAGATATTGAATTTTTATTTTTTAAATTAATTGAAAACATAATTTCTAAAAGATCATTTATACAAATGTTGTAGATTTTTGAGTTGAAATTTTGGCGATTGACTTTGTGAATGCAGTGTGTGTAGCAAGTATTTGTATTTTGGGGGGGAAAGCGGGAAGTTTTTGAACACATAAAACCCCTGACTTATGAATGTTTATAATTATTAATGAAACAAACAAAAATTCCTGACTGAGGTTAGTGCAAAACGAGGTACCATAGGTACTATTTTTTCGTATGATACCAGAGCTAAGGGAAAAACCCCAATAGAAAAAACCCTGTCTCGCCGTTCCAACAAAAATAACACTTGAAAAGTATTCGAATATTGAAGGATTTCTTCTTTATTGAGTCCAACCCTTTCCAAGATTCTTTCGTAGCTCTGAATTCGAAACGAAAAAATTTAGGCAAAAAGAAACAACAGAAAAATAAAATGATTGAAACTCTATGGAATCGATTTAAAATGAACAGCCCAATTCAAAAACGACTCTGTAACTTCATGGATAGTCCTTAAGCCATCCTGAAATTTATATATTGGACAATTATTTATCAGGTGTTCAATAGTCTCCTCTGCTTCGCCGCATTGGCAACTAGGACTCTCAACTGAATTCCACCTGAAAAGCATGCTATTACAACGGCCATGACCTGTTCTTAATACGGTTAAGAACCGTCCAAATTTTCCTTGGAAGATCAAATCCAGGAACTTTGTTGAAGGGATCAGTACCTAATTAAATCTTTGTTTTGAATATTACATGTGTTTTGCCAAATTGCTTCATCGAGGTCAGAACATAATTGGACCAAAATGGTTTAAGTGATTTTAATTGTGGAACCTTATTATCTGGAATATATGAAAGTATTTGATACGAATTTGTAGAAGAATTAATTTTATTTCAAATTTTCAAAGTTAGGGCCTGCCTGCGGATATGTGGAGGAGCAATGTTTGAAAGAACTGGCAACCATGGTGTTGGTGTTGATTTTATTGTGCACTGTTGAGCCAAACAGGGAAACAATATTCGGCTGTAGAGTACACTAAGGCTAGAGTTTCCGTACGAAGAGTTATTGCATCAGCACCTCATGAAGTACCGGCAAGTTTTTGAATAATATTATTTCTAGTTTTCAATTTAATACGTAAATCAGCCAAATGGGCTTTATTATATTTAAGAGGAGAATTACCAAAAAGTACGTTCAATTTTCTATATTTATGACGATGATCTAAATGGAAACACGAGACTTCAGTTTTATTAAGATAATTCGATATCATTCGGAAGTAGTACGTTAAAAGGTGAGTACCTGATGTTACTAAATGCTGAATGGGTCGATCATGAAGTTATCTTATCGTAATTCTTAAAATTTTTTGAGAATTGCGATTAATTGTAAGTGCAGGAAATTGTCTGGGTCGTTTTCAATGGCAAGTATTTGTTTTTTTTTGAGAAAATCTTGAACATTTCGGGGGGAGGGGCGTTGGGGTTAGCTATCTTTCAATCTCGACTACCGCAATGAAAAAAAAAACAAACTATCGATAAAAATACAAAAGTGACTACCATACTAATTTTCGAAAAAAAGCCACTAATTCAAGAATCAATAACCGGAGACGCGAGAACTTCATCGATCAGAATCATAGTGACTGGCCACGGAAACATACCACCAAACAAGACACGTATAAAGAAAGTCGAACTAATGAAACTAAATATCTTGAAGAATTGAACTGTAAATGTAAAATCAATAATGGAAAATATATTTATGTGGTATGAAAAAATATATAAAAGAAAATAATAATAAAAAATCAATATATTAATAAAAAGAAATAATATAATTGCAATTTCCACCTGAATGTCGGTCTCTCTTTAATCTGTGTCCATGTAGCTTGTTTGTAAATGTGTCTCATTCGATTAAGTTTGTACATCGTAAAGTTTAAGTTGTATTGTACACAAATTTGTACACTCCTGAAGCCGAGAATATTTCCTCAATTAAACAGCAAGGACGAGACTCATCAGATATGGATACTAATTTCCTTCTCAAAAAAAATTAAAACCTACAGGAGTCGCTTCATACGGAATTTTTCTCACTTCTTTTCGATAGGGTTCAGAGACATAGTCTTTCATTTAACCCTTTATGACCTTAGCACAAGTCAATTTTTTTTCTATTTTTAATGTTATCAGAATGAACTCGGGTTGAAAAGTATGCACAGTTACTTTGGAATTGTATTTCTGTTACGTTTCCTGCAATCCAACCATTCCATTCAAACGGTGATCATTTAAATTTTTTCAGGAGGTGAGTTCTTCGATAATTGTATTGAAAAATGTATATGCTGTTAATATAATTTGAGCTGGGAATATTTCGCTAAGTAGAATGTTTCTCAGATTCTTGGTGCTAATGGTAAAATTGTCGAACCATTGGTAATTGCTTGACAATTGGAGAAAATTGGAATGATTATTGTTCGAAATTAACGAAGATTGCGATTGCCATGATTGGACGTCAGGCATTTAACACATATCCTCGTTTTTCATTCGGTATTTAGTTGGAAGGAATGAAATATTATCTGCAGTTTGAAGAGCATGGACATAAATGGGTGTAAATTGTGAATTTTCTGCCAATTTGTTGAAAGTAATAGGGCCAATTGATTTCATAACGATGTAGAATATGTTATTTATTTGGGGATAATTCAAGTCTAGAACATATCATTAGTAAATTGAATCTTCGACTTCAAGCCACGAGTTAAATCAGTTTACTGCTCAAAACTTCTTCAACAAAAATATTAAGTGAACCTTGAAAAAATATTACAAATATACAGTCTACTTTTGAAGTAGCCAAACTTCAAGGGAAAATTATATATATAATTATAACACATGGTCGAAATGTTGACGGTTATTATCCAATTTAACATTTCTTGATTTCACGAAATTTTTCGAGTTTTTTCTATAATAATCATTATTCAGTTTTTCTTGTAGTTTCATCAAATTTGATCACATATTCAGAAAAGGCAATAAATTTGCTACAAGATAAAAGAGTGTGTTCACAAAAACTCATATTGCGGGCGTGGTAAAAAGATGAATACCACGATTCGGAAGTTAACAAAATGAGTCCTATTTTTCCAATGGTTTTTCGATTAAATACTAATAATTATGAACTCGTTTCCTTTTAAGTAGAAAATACCTCATTTGATGTACTTTCGAATGACATAAGTATCAACTTTTGAGCTAGCTCCTCAACCTCCGCCATAATATCATGGCTAGCACAATGAAAACGTCTGAAAATGTCAAAACTTAAATTTGCTCTATTTAGAATTAAAGAGAGAACAATTCATATTGACAAGGTAGAGTGCAATAGTGCAAGAGTATTGAGTTTTCTGCATTGATCTAAATTAAATTTCAACTAGAATTCATTCAAACGAAAACATTTTGGGGGGAGGAAAATATTGTATTGTTGGACATAATATTTAGGGCGGTTATTTACAAAGATTTCCCTTCTTTTAAGGAATTGACGAAGTCTTCGATTTCGTAGGTTCCTATGATGAAGTGGTCAATTTATTCGAAATGAATGTTGTGCAGGTACTCTGACGAAAAAAGAAATAGTGCAGTACTGGGTGCTCAACTAAGGAATTCCGATTTGAAAGAGAAATAAAACAAAAAATATCAAGTCAATTTTGATTTTTTTCTACAAATGATGCTCAGCTCTCTGGGAATTCAATCCTTGAAAATTACGCTGTCCAAATGTCCACCGTTTTCCTGCTGCCACTCTTCGTGTCGAACCCCCCAAAAAAAACATGTCGCAAAGTTTCTGGATCGATGGCTTGAATTTCCTGCCGGATATTTTCCCTTAACGCAACTAAAGTGCTGGAATTGTTGCGGTACACTACACTTTTGATGTATTCTCATGAGTAGAAGTTGCAAGGTGTCCGGTCTTCTGGGGAGCCATGGTAGGTCTCCACGCCGAGAAATACATTTTGGAGGAAAAAGTGCCAGAATAACAGGTAAAGACTGATTTGAAATGTGACAAGTCTCCCGAGCGCTGGTTCAAAAAAATTGTTCAACGTGTCCACATAACGATTAGAATCCACTGTAACTGCTCGGCCGCGTCCGTCTTCGAAGAAGTACGGGCCAATAATGCCTTGTGCGTATTACAACTGTGACCTTCAGACTATGCAATTGAGTTTCATGTTAAGAAATGAAAAATAAAATAAAACACACTATTTATTGTTTATTAAAATCTTCGGCTATCGATTTCGGAATTATTCCATCATCAGGCCAGCTGAAAGTATAAATGTAGAACATGTATTTATTCAGGCGAGAGTATGCAACTTACTGTCTTGAATTAAAACGAACACAAACTGTTTAAAAACATTAAAAGTGGTCCTCCTCTGTCAGAATTGTTAAAATTTTTAAAAAATCTAGTCAACCTTTACTACGAATATATCTATCTTGTGGGAATGTCAACTGAATATGAAACTAGGATATATGCGAAATGTGATATCTAATATGTTAATATATGTGGTCTATTGGTAGCGGGAATTTTTGAATTTTATATTTATTGTTGTTTTTTAGGAATCTATGAGTTTGAAAATGCTTCTTCTGTCGAATTCTATATTATCATTAAGTAAAAATTGGTTGTCTTTATTTTTCAAAATTTCTAGTTGTTCGAGTAATATAATTTTATGGTAGTTATTTTCTTTATGAAGTATTTTCAGATTATCTAATGTGATATGATGTCCGGTATCGTTTAAATGTGTGCCTAAAGCGGAATGGGGTTGATTTCTTTTGTGTTATTTGAATCTTTTTTCTACATTACGAGTTGTCATTCCTATGTAAAATGAAGGGCAGTTTGTGCATGTTATTTCATAGACTCCGCTGGATTGTTCAAGTTTAGATTTCATTTTATTATTGATCAGTATATCCGCTATTGTTTTGTGTCGTTTATTTGTTAGTGTATAATTGTATTTCTCTAAAGTATGTTTTAGTTTTTCATGTAGATCTTTGTAGTATGGTGTTGATATGAAATATTTCCTGATTGGTGTGTGGGGTAGATCTTATCTAAAATTATTTTTCTTTTCATTGATTTTAGAATTTCGTCGATATATGATTCAGAATATTCATTTTCCCTACCTACTTGGTATATTATACCTAGTTCTTTCCTATAATTTTCTGGTGTTAAAGGGATGTTAAAAAGTCTATGAAATAAAAATCTAAATGCGGCTCTCTTCATTGTGGGTGCGTGGTAGGAGCTAAAAGGAATGATGGTGTTAGTTTGTGTTGGCTTCCTGTAGATTTTGAAAAGAAAAAAAGAAAGAAATCTACAGGAAGCCAACACAAACTAACACCATCATTCCTTTTAGCTCCTACCACGCACCCACAATGAAGAGAGCCGCATTTAGATTTTTATTTCATAGACTTTTTAACATCCCTTTAACACCAGAAAATTATAGGAAAGAACTAGGTATAATATACCAAGTAGGTAGGGAAAATGAATATTCTGAATCATATATCGACGAAATTCTAAAATCAATGAAAAGAAAAATAATTTTAGATAAGATCTACCCCCACACACCCATCAGGAAATATTTCATATCAACACCATACTACAAAGATCTACATGAAAAACTAAAACATACTTTAGAGAAATACAATTATACACTAACAAATAAACGACACAAAACAATAGCGGATATACTGATCAATAATAAAATGAAATCTAAACTTGAACAATCCAGCGGAGTCTATGAAATAACATGCACAAACTGCCCTTCATTTTACATAGGAATGACAACTCGTAATGTAGAAAAAAGATTCAAATAACACAAAAGAAATCAACCCCATTCCGCTTTAGGCACACATTTAAACGATACCGGACATCATATCACATTAGATAATCTGAAAATACTTCATAAAGAAAATAACTACCATAAAATTATATTACTCGAACAACTAGAAATTTTGAAAATAAGACAACCAATTTTACTTAATGATAATATAGAATTCGACAGAAGAAGCATTTCAAACTCATAGATTCCTAAAAAACAACAATAAATATAAAATTCAAAAATTCCCGCTACCAATAGACCACATATATTAACATATTAGATATCACATTTCGCATATATCCTAGTTTCATATTCAGTTGACATTCCCACAAGATAGATATATTCGTAGTAAAGGTTGACTAGATTTTTTTAAAAATTTTAACAATTCTGACAGAGGAGGACCACTTTTAATGTTTTTAAACAGTTTGTGTTCGTTTTAATTCAAGACAGTAAGTTGCATACTCTCACCTGAATAAATACATGTTCTACATTTGTATACTTTCAGCTGGCCTGATGATGGAATAATTCCGAAATCGATAGCCGAAGATTTTAATAAACAATAAATAGTGTGTTTTATTTTTTTTCCATTTCTTAATCTCGGATGAACATACTGTGGAAGAATTCATTTGTAAAAATGAGTTTCATGTTTCTCTCTGTGGTTTCCTGAAGATCAATACCGTCAATTTTGTTGGTTGTCATGAGCTTCATCAGAGAAAAAAATGTTGATTAAGATAATAAGCGCGCTCACAGAACGAACGCTCCTCACCCGTCCAGCGAACCATGACGACTGAATTTCCATGAACCCCTCTTTCGTTTGAGACCAACCCCACTTCTCTAGTCCTATTCAAAAAAATTTAGATCACCTTTGGATCGGAATTTCTTATAGTTCACCACCCAGTACATTCAAAGGAGAATGGCATAAACTATTTCAGATGAAAAATATACTTTTTCTCCAACCATCAATAAATATTGACATTTTTGTACTATTTTCAGGTGCAAAAGTCATAAATTCCCTTACCGTACAAAAATTCACTCGTTACTTAGCAACACTTTTAATCCTAGGATTAAAAACGCTACTTTTAATCCTTGGATTAAAAGTAAATGCATTTGAAGTCTACTTGACAATCACTGTCATGATTCTGTGTTCAAATTCATAACCAAATCATGAACGATTTTTCACTAAAACCAATTTTATTGTAATTTTGACTTGGTTGGAGAAAAAATAGTATATATTATTCGGACTAAAAGTGCCTATTTTAACTCGCAATTTTGCATTCGCTCGGCTGCGCCTCGCAACTGCAAATATTGCTCGTAAAAAAAAGATGCACTTTTAATCCTTATAATATAATATACTATTCCCAGTTTTTCTCATAGCCAAACTTAACTAGCAGCCCTTGTATATGATTGAACCGACACTCCTTCGTACCAAGATGATATCCCTTGAGGATCTACTTTCGAAGGCATGGAAGTTTCAGGAAAATCGGGCGAAGAATGTTATGGCATACTTCAGTTTCCTCGCCCAGGAAGGTTCAATCAGGGTCAGGTGAGCTCCGTCCGTTCGTATATGAACTTTCGCAATACGCTCAACGGTTCGAAACGCCAATTATTCAACGATTAGAAGCGTTCGCTAAAAGCCTCTACCCGGCGTTTCTCGCTCTCGAATCGTTTTAATTTCATTACCGATGTTGCTAATATTAGAAATTAATTGAAACTCAGCGGCCTGTGGTGGTGCACCGTAACGGGTAGTGCAACTCGACAACGCGATATGCCTCGTTTGCATCTGCAGTTCAGGTCAATTTGTATTGTATTTGTACACAGGAAGGCAGATGAGGGATGTTGTAGGTGTGAGTTTGTTCTGGGGCGCTCTTTCCTAGAATTCCTGATTGGTTTTTACTCGCTTGATGTGATGGAAACAGTGCTATACCTAGCTTTTTACAGGGTCTCTATAAATGATTATAACAGCACAATTGGCGTTGGACTATTATAAATATTAATATTCTGATGTGAACTTTAATTTAAACAAACGATACTCTGAGATTATGCTGGTCATTTCGAAAGAAATTGAATAATGTGACTAAAATTACAAATTTGTAGACTTTACATAAGAAACCATAAGATAAAAAATTTCAAAGCAACCTACAATGTTACAATCATTTATAAAGACCCCGTATTTGACTGAATAATTTCCGAAAACACTTCAGTTGGAAGTAAAGTGATTCTGACAAATAGAACATGCCTTTTCGGATGACAATCAACAAAACGATAAGGTTTGAAATCAGAGTACCAAATCGGAACGACGATAGTTTGGAAGGAATTAATATGAATTATTCCTTAGTAGCAATGAAAACCGAGGATAATAATTCACTTTCTGTTATGTTAGAAGAAGTAAATTGTAAACTTTCACCAAAATGTTAGGTTATGATGTTATTGTTTTGATGACCTGAAGTGATTGTGAAAATTAAACTGATTTTGTCAGAAAGCAACATCAGTTGGAAGTGATGCGCATTAGTTCAAAATCAGAACATAGTCGAATGGAACGCGCATCAACTGATTATGCATCATTTTGGATGTGATGTAGCTTCAAATAGAAGAATCTATAGTTTTACTAAAATTTCCCTTTGTTTTGTTAACTTTGAGCCGAAAGTCTTAAACGACTCTTTTGAATTTACTGATGAGCATTCCCAGGTCAAAAATAATTGGAGTCTGATAGTACTCACTTAATTGGAGCGAATATTTCAGGCGTTACGAAGTTTTTTCAACATTTTAAACACGAGGAATCCGATAGGGTTGAAATTAGCCAAATGTGAAGGAAAACATCCTTCGCCAGATCTGTGCTGGATAACGTATACTGATTGAGGCGAAGGTTTATGATTGGTAATAGTTTATAGTTTAAAAAAGGGGTTACAGTTCACTGCGACCTCAAGGTCTAATGTGCCTCCCTACGGAGCTGTTCTGACCCCACCCATCACAGCTCGCCTTCCAGTTCTAGAGATATGATGAATTTCAATATCTGTGTAGGCTTCAACGAGGCTTGTTCCTCACTCTTACAAGTTTCTCGACCAATGCATTTTCTCCTTAGGCTCACAACGCCAAAGCATTCCGTAACATGGTGAATGGGGGTTTCATCCTCCTCCCCACAGAACCTACACTCGTTAGTGTACGATAATCCCAGCCTCAACTGGTCATTACATCACTAGGGAGGTTCGCAGATGAGATGTAGTGGTTCAGAGAGGACCAGACTCTCTGATTTAATGATTGCTAAACAAGAGAGGATCTTTCTCACGAGGTTAACTCCCTAGGTCTAAGGCAATCAGCTAAGCTGACTGCATTTTCAAAAGAGGAGCCCGATGGAACATTTTCCTTGCCAAAAAATTAGTCTAGGTTATCAACTAGGCCTCTGACATGTCATTACACCATAAGACATCATCTACATAAAACCTGTGAGGAAAACTTCGATATCTATAGGTTATGTGAATCGGCCATAGAAACGGCTGAGCATGGTATGATGCTGATGCAATGTGTTGGCTCTTACTACTTCTTGGCAGGTCACTTAAGTCAGACATCTTAAAAGCAAGATCTACAAGGAAAATAGTGAATATTGTGAAGGAGATCACATAGTTTGGAAAATGTAGTTGTATGAAATAGTGCTTTGAGCTCAGTTCTTATCTTTTAGGTATAATAGCGAGTGATATAGTGTCAGTATGTATACGCTTTATTCCATAAAACACATGAAATTAATCAAGACAAAACTGATCCTAGTAATTTTCATAGGAGTATTATCCGATAGCTCATGCAGGCGCATGGTTCTAGTGAATCCGGAAATGAGGACAGCAAAGAAGTTTGCCATCTTTTCTTCGACTATATTTCCCTGCAGAAGTAATAAAGCAATTCTTGCGTACTTTTGTGCACAGCTTCCTCCCATTAATGGTTATATTGAATTTTTTCTCAATTTCCGGACAATTTGCTCTTGACCATCCGCAAATAGCTAGACTCAGTAGCGGTCGAAAAAACTTCTAGCAGTTACCCGCTGCGATTTATTAGTGCACGCGCAGCTGTTGAAACCGTTTCATAACGCAAATATCTGTATTCGCCTGTGGAATGGAAATGGTAATAGCGTTGGGAAAATATGCTACGGAACCATTGCCCTTAGAAGAACTTATAACAACAGTAATAACAGTATTATGAGTCAAAATTTGCATTGCCTTTGTTAGCCAGATATCAAAGAAACAATCTGATGACCGTTCTTCGCAAACAGAGGAAATTCATACGGCTTTGCCGAATGTGAAGCAAACACATCCTTTGCCAGATCAGTGCTAGGTTTGACGCACACTGTTCAAGGCAGAGGTTGATGATTGCTGAACAAGTGAAGACACTATAGGTCGAAAAAATGTCAAAAAATGAGGTCAGGCTACTTACTGGACTTCCCATAGGTCAATATGCAGAGAGATATCACCACAAAATCCGTAAGAAAAACTTCGATATCTGTACCTTATGTAGACCAAAAACAGATATCGCCGAGCATATAAAATGCATATGCTTGATGCAATGGTAGGTTTCTTACTAGAGCTACTCTACTGACTGAAGTCAGACAATATAAAAGCGAGGTCTACTAGGATGATGTTGTTGTATTTAGTAAAAAGTGTATTGAACTCAGTGGTTACTTTCCAGCTGTAATGGTCTATAATGTAGTTTCAGTTTCATTCCATAAAACACAAGAGGCACGAAATTTCTCAAGACAAAACTGACACAAGGAATTTCAAAGAACAATTATCTGTTATTTCATGCAAGCGCATGATCACTAAGCCTCCTTGATGAATCCTGACATGAGGACAGCCAAGACGTTTAGTATCTGTTAACCATCGAATCTATTCACCTAGAGAAGTAGCACCCTTGCTTGATGAAGCAATTCATTAGCACTTGGGTGCACAGCTTCCTCCCATTAATGGTAATGGTGAAGCTGATTTTTCCGCAATTTCCGGATGGTTACATCTTGACCATCCGCATCCCGAAATAGCTAGACTCAGTAGCGGTCGAAAAAACTGCTAGCTGTTACCCGCTGCGATTTATTAGTGCACGCGCAGCTGTTGAACCCGTTTCATAACGCAAATATCTGTATTCGTCTGTGAAATGGAAACGGTAATAGCGTTGGGAAAATATGCTAGTTATTACTGGTATATGGGGAATTTCAAATGGTTAATGTTGTATTAAATTACCAGGCATTCTTACCGACTTTTACTGTTTTATGGATACGTTCGCATACTTTGTTGGTTTGATATGGGAGAGCGATATGCTTCGGCATTTGGAGTTTTCGATGGAAAATGATGCCAAACTGCTATTCCTAGAAATGTCAATGTTACTCCAAACTTTCATGCTAATTGGCACCTCCAGCATTTCATAAAGGGAAGATCTCTCAGTCAACTCAATTGATCTATGATATTTTTTGTTGCATTAATGTGGTTTTAGGTAGAACTTAACTCTTTTATCTTGTAAGTATGTCAATTTCTATTGAACAACTGCATTCGAGAGAAAATCATCTTAAAGGGTTTTAAGTTGAAAGGTAAAAAGACTCAATTGCAAATTCAAACTGTCATTTTCATTTAGAATACATAATTTTTTCGTCCTCATTCTAGAGCAAAAGCGTATCACTGTTTTGCCAAATGACTGATAGTTTCGAATTTGGAGAAGTGAGTGGTCAAATGACTCCATTGATGATATAATTATAATTCATTTATGTCCGGCCGCTCGTGAAGACTCGAATTTTCGATAAGAATGAGCTATGAACTTAAAATTTTCAGGATAGCTGCAGGATCATATAATGTGTCACATCGGATCTTGGTTTATATTGATTCTAATTTTAAGGAAAACTAGAAATATATATCCGAATGGGTCGAAATTTTATAATTAGCAACTCAATAAATATACATGCAAAAACTGGTACAAAATTTCGTGAAAATCGAAACAAGAATATTCTCGAAACACATATAAACCCTAAAATTCAACCCATCAGTTTTTTCGCAGAAATAATTGTTCGGGTTTTTTCGATTCGAAAATGAAACATTCGTTTAAAAAGAGCATATGTAGTGTTCTCATAGTACATAATTAATAATTCCCATCCAACGAAAACGGGGACAAAAATTCATAGATATAATCATTATTTCCGTATAATCAAGACAGTGTTACTCAACACTATTAATAAGTAACGAAAGGTTCAAGTTTTCTTCTGATGACGTGTTGTATACCGAAAGGCTACGCCACTTCTTAACAATCAATACAATGATTATTAAGAATGGGGATTTTCGAAAAATGTGAGATATATCTTCAACATTACGCAAACATGAACAATTTCTTGTCATTTATAAAAGAGATGAAATTTTTCTAGGTGACTCTTGATCGTCAGTTCACCTTAATCTAACAATTCGGATGTTCTTCTCACACTTCATAGAATGCGAGCAAACAATAACATAAAAATTATCTAAATCATTGAATAATCTTATTTCAAATTGGGCATTCTATTATTAACAACATTGCGGAATTTCTTCTTTCTTGACGCACTACTGTACATCCGAATTATTATCATGATCCTGGTTTTCCACATTTGATTATTAATCATTTATCTAATCTTTCGTCGTGAGATAAAATTACAGTACAGACGTCATTAAAAAATCGCATCTGTTTTTTATACAGAACAAAAACGAAGCTAAATTTGAAGTTTAAACAGTCAAGAAAATGATGAAGAATCCTTTGTGAATCACCAACAACATGAAAACTGTACAAGGTGGCTAAAAGTGGTGATCCCTGAACTACCTTTTAACGTTTCGAGATAAGAAGAAATGAATGGCACATTGCGGTTATCTTTTTTAGAAACTCATTATGTCGTCAACCGCATTGCTCTATCTTCTTTTGTTTTCTAGTTACAGGACAAAATTGACATTCGTAAAATTTCAACTTTGGTCATTATCTCCGTTCCTGTTTGTGCAGGGTGATCCACTTATTATGGAAACTTAATTTTTCTCGAAAAGCGATGAATATTTTTTTATTCTGTTGACGGTATTCGGTAAAAGTCAATGTTGACTTGAAATGTACATAAAAGTCGAAAAAAGTAATTAAGACGTCAGGCGTCGCGACGATATCAAATTTTTCTTCTTAGAAACATACCTTTTTTGTTGTGTCATTCGAAAGATAATTAAATTCTGCATTTTCTTTCCGAATAACATTTTTGAATTTCGTGTTTTATGCTAATTCTATTCCATTTATTTTTTTTTGTATTGTGACCGTATGCCTTAATTTAGAGACATAAATATAATTGTGTTTCTTAAAATCAAGGAGGATTTTTTGTGACAAACTTTTTCTCAATTATTATATTCATAACAATAAACATTTTTTTAATAACAAACGAAACATGTCAAATTACATATATCTGTTCCTTATTTCATTATACCTGAGTTACTTTGGCTAACTAACTACCTAAGGAAAAGATATAATCTATGTATGGATCATAATGGCCGGTATATAGAAGATATGATTTGACATGTTTTGTTTGTTATTAAAAAAATGTTAATTGTTATGAAATATAATATTCGATGAATATAAAAATTGGGAAATAGTTTGTTACAAATCCTCCATGCTTTTGAGAAACACAATAATATTTATGTCTCTAAATTAAGGCATACGGTCACAATGCAGAAAAAAATAAATGGAATAGAATTAACATAAAACACGCTGTAGGCCGCTGACGGTGAGGAATTGAAAAAAATGGGATCTAGAAAAAAAATCGGAATTTAATTATTTTTCGAATGACACAATAAAAAAGGTATGTTTTATAACATAAATTTTTTGTTTGTACTTATGGAAACAATAATTTATTTTCACTTAAAAATAATCACCGTTTTTTTCGTTTCAAAAATATGTATATAACATGTAGTTCTGAGATCA